>JAIXNV010000059.1:508623-554161 GCA_020917445.1 Riparia riparia | reverse complement strand
TTCTGTTCTGTTCTGTTCTGTTCTGTTCTGTTCTGTTCTGTTCTGTTCTGTTCTGTTCTGTTCTGTTCTGTTCCTTTCCATCCTATAAAATCATAGAATAGCCGAGGTTGAAGGAATATCTGGGGATTATCTGGTCCAATCTCTTTACACAAAGCCATGTCAACTAGATGAGGTGACCCTTCTCAAAAGTGTGTGACAGCTGTAAAGTTGCACTGGTAGAACCCCAGCCTACATGCTACACATCTACCAATAACATCTTCAAAGCAGATCAGGAGTACAAAGATAAAATAATAAGCTCATCAACTCTAAAGAAAATGTAGTACCATTCTACTTACTGTTCCTCAAGACAGATTTAATTGCAAATACGCTTTAAAATACCCTGGGAGTTCCCAGGTTAAGTACCTATGGAACTCATTCAAGGAGTTAAAATTCTCAGTCTGGGATTTGCTTTTTAATGACTTTGCTTTACCATCAATGACTGTGTTTCATCAGTGCAGTTGAGAGTGAGTGCCATTAAGGACAGGAGGAGAATATAATGTTCCTTCTAAATTATCTGTGAACTTAATTTAAAGCTGCTTTTTGACTCTCTTTAACTCTACTTACCGTATATAGTGTTACATGATGAAGCTACAGTAAAATTGGTACAAGTGTTGTGGGGAAAACATAAATACTTTTTCACCATAAAAGATTGTACATTAACAGAGTTATTGTTTTTGTATTCCTCTCTAATGAAGGACAATTAATGGACTTCTAGTCTAGCCAGTAGGGTGGAGAGGTAGCAACCTTATTCTCCAAACCCTGGTCATTGTCCACAATCTATATAAGCGAGCTCAAGTAAATAAACTTCCCTTCTTCTTTTTGCTCTGAACTTACCTGTGTGAGTATAATTCTTTTTTTGTCCTGTAGCAACATTTTTGTATACTACAGTTCTTCTCTCAGCCAATCGCAGTTATTGCAGCTGCTATTTTTCTATAAAAGCAGCTGTGCCATGCTATTATCTGTGACTTTTTTCTGATCTTATTCTCTTTCTAGTAGAAGTCACCAGCCCTGCTTGAACAGTATGTCATAGGCTTACGAGAACTGATATAACAGGATATTTTAACATAAGTATTTCACTCATGAAATGTGAAAAGTAAAAATGTCTTGTAAAAGACACATCATCTGCTTACAATTCAAAGGATCACACAAGTCTCAAAACAGCTGAGACTAAACAAATTATATTTGCACACATTTATACATACCACAATTTTCTTGACTTCCTCTATCTGGTTAAAAAAAAAAAAAAATAAAAAAAAATAATAAAAAAATTGTACCACTGTTGAATATGCATTTCAAACTGACTTATGAACAAAGTCTGAACAAACATTTCAATATTCAGTCATGATATTCCTATGTTTCTACCCAGCTAATATATTATCAAAATGAACTTTCATGCTTCTTATTGCCTGTTGTTATGAACACGACATTTTTGCAACATCAACTGTTTGTGTGTAAAAATGACATTCTGAGCATGCTAAACAATTTCACCCACTTTTAACATAACTTATTGCATGTACAACATCAGCATGCCTTGCAAATATTAAGAAGTACTGCATAAGTTATCTTTGTACCAGCTTGGGAAACTCTAAAATAAGCCAAATAAAAATAATAATAATAATAAAAAAAAGCAAATAAAATTATTTCTCAGGGACAATTAATTTCTCATCTTTTATAACTCTTGGAAGAGGAAGAGGTAAGCAGCACACCTGTCTCTGGGAATCATGATGCATTGACATTCCAGCAGCCGCAAAATAGAAGAAACTCTTTCTTTCAGCAGATTATGTGGGATGAAAAAAAATCACTGATCTCAGTGTTCTTCCACAATTACACAATTTGAATTATTTACTAAGGTAGCTCATGTAATTGCTTATGCCCATACTCCCAGCAGATGCTCAGAATGCAGCTTGCCTCCAAGTCATTACATGAAAGCCATGTTCACAGTGGTAAAATGTTTGGTGCACATAACAGTAAAATCCTAAATGCGTAATGATACCACTAAGCATGAACATAGGCATTTGTGTATTTGTCTGTATTCCACCTTATTGGAATAATGTCTTATGGTTGTGATTAAATTTGAAAAGTTTCCTTAAGGTCAATATATAAGCCAGGTGATAATGAATAATACATAAGATATTAAAGACATTTCTGATTAAAATGGAGACTGGAAAATTACCTGAAGAGTACCTCTGTCCAGCCTTCTTCTAAAAGCAAACCAGTTAAAGGGAAACCCCATATATAATCACTGTCAATGAGTTTTATCACTATTGACATTATCAAATCCTTATAATACATATTCATCAAATTGCTATAAGTTCAAAAACAGCTTACAATTCCTAGATAACTGATTTCATCATGAGAAAAAAACAGCTTTACAGTCATTTTTTTCCTCTAGAAGACAAGGTAATTTTTCTTTTCTCAGCAGCATATTGGCAAGATGTGGGTGCTGCAGAGAGGCCTCTGTGGAAAGTCTGTCCAATACAAGCCATAGCTGTTTCCAGCTGGCTCCCATAAACCCACCAAGGACACAACTGAGCCCATCAACTACATGTGGTGCCCTTTCAAATATATGTGTAAAAAGGTTAAAAACTGCCAGATATAGAAAGAACAAAAAGAGTCAGAGACCAGAGGGCATACCAAAGTCAAAGCAGGAAGGGGAAGAACACCATGCTGGAGAAGATCTCCATGTTGAAAGCCATGGATGACTTGTACGGTCTGTACCCAAGCTGCAGTTGGGTATTTCTGAGGGAACTGCAGAATATAGAGGGGCCACAGTAGAGCAGAGGAAGTGTGAAGAGAAAGGAGAGGCAGAAAGAAACTACAGTGTACTTTAAATCCCACCTGCTATATCCCCCTGAACCACTTGGTGAGGACAATGATATTTTGGAGTACAGGATTAATGATCAGCTTCAGAAAAGAGGAGGCAAAAGGATTTTTTAAAGGCTTTTCTCTGTTTTCCACCAGACAAATGAGTAATTACTTATTTATTTTAATTGGCAATAATTTAAGATCATTTTCCTGAAGGTGAGTCTGTTCTGCTAACAGCTATCTCCTTGCCTGGTGAGAGAGCTAACTAGAGAGGTTGACAACATTGGACCAGTTGTTTGCAGAGAAGCACTAGTGGGTGATGCAGTGGTCAGAGGCTGTATTTTGCACAGCAGTCATGAAATGAGGGCTTTCAGTCCTGGGAAAGTAATGAGAGAATCAGCAGAAATACCACTTTGAACTTCCAGAGGGAAGACTTTGACTTGTTTAGGAGACTGATGGAGCAAGTCTCTTGGGAGGCAGTCCTGAATGGCAAAGAAGTCCAGGAAATCTAGACACTCTAGACACTCTTTAAGAAGGAAAATAGAGGATGTGTGTGAGCCTGTCATTCTGGCCTCCGACCCAAGGAAGGTTATGGGACAGGCCATCTTCAGTACCATCATTCAGAACACATGAGGCAACCATGTGGCCAGGCCCAGTCAGTAAGGGTGTATGAAAGGCAGGTCCTGCCTGACCAACCTGATCTCCTTTTATGACGTTCACCTGACTAGTGGATGAAGAAAAGGCTCATTTACCTGGAATTCAGTAAAGTTTTTGACACAACATTCCACAGCATTCTTTTGGAAAAGTTGGCAGCCCATGGCTTAGATGGGTTTATTCTTCACTGGAAAAAATTCTGGCTGGGCTCAGAGAGTGGTGGGGCTACATCCAGTTGGTGGTTGGTCAAACTGGTGTTCCCCAGGGCTCAGTGGTGGGAGCAATCCTGTTTAATACCTTTCTTGATTATCTGGGTGATACCAAGTGCACCCTCAGCAAGTTCACAGATGACACCAGGCTCAGGGAGAATGTTGATCTGCTGGAGTTTAGAAAGGATCTTCAGATGATTCTGGACAGGCTGAGTTTATGGGTCAAGGACGGTTGTAGAAGTTTCAACAAAGTAAAATTCAGGGTCCTGTACTTCCATCACAACAACCCCATCCAGCACTGCAGGCTTGTGGAAGTGTTGCTGGAAAGCTGCCCAGCAGAAAAGGACCTGGGGTTGCTGGTCAACAGCCAACTGGGTGTGAGCCAGCAGTGTTTCCAGATGGCCATTTTTATCCTGGCTTGTATTCAAAAACAGTGTGACCAGCAGGATCAGAAAAGGGATAGTCCCCTTTATTCATTGCTGGACAGGCTACACAACAAGTTTTGATCTCATCAGTACAAGAAAGACATTCAGGTACTGGAGGGTGTCCAGAGAAGGGAAATTAATATAATGAAGGGTCTGGAGCATACGTCCTATGACAAGTGTCTGACACAGCTGTAGGGTTTTAGGAAAGAGAGAGAAGGCTGCTCAGGAAAGACGTTATTGATCTTTAGAACTACCAGAAAAATGATGTGGTGAGTTGGGAGTCAGTCTGTGTGGCGGTGCAAGAATTGTTTTATTAAGTTTTTATAAGAAGTTTTATGTTATGGTTCAGTTCACTGTACACCCAGTTCTGTAACAGTCCATCCCCTTTTGAGTTTTCTGTATAACAAGGTGTTGTATGTCAATCATCCCACCCCCCACCTATCCTTGTCCATCCCCTCTCTCTCCCGCTCTGGGGCGTCCTGTCTATAACTTCAGAACCCCTCCCCAGATTGGGAAATTCCCAGGGAAGGCATCGAGTGATAGGTCGCCCAGGGGAAATTCCTTTTCTCTTGGTGTCAGTGGTCAGAGACTTGGAGGTGGACACCCCTTGTTGCCCCCTGAATCCCCTGATTTGTTATCCTGTTGTAACCTCCCCTGAACCCTCCCCCACTTACAAGATGAGAGAGGGAAATTCAAACTCTCTCTGGCTGGCAGTTTGGATGAGCTGTGGTGCTCCCGCAGCTCAGCGTGAATAACCATCTTTAAACCTGCTTAGCCAAGAGCCATCCTTTTCCTACTGCCACGGTTGTCACGACACTATTTAGTCCAGCTGCTGCTGAGAAGCTGAGCCCAGCAGTTAAAGATAACCTTTTTGCATATCCAGACTGAAAACATTCTGGTCACTGTGCAGATCTGAGCCAGCCAGGGGCCAGCTTCTGCCCGGTGTGGAAAGGCACAGCCACAAGTCTGGTCAGTCAACCAGCGATAACTACATGGGAAAGAGTCTCAAGATGTACCAAAGGAGGTTCACGTTAGATATTGAGAAAAATTTCTCCACTGAAAGAGACGTGAACAGGCTCCTTAGGGAAGTGGTGAAGCCACTATACCTGGAAGTGTTAAAAAAATTAGTAGAAGTCTCATTTAGTGCCGTGATATAGTAGATGTAGTGGTATTCAATCCAAGCTTGGACTCAATGACTTTGACAGCCTTTTCCAACCTCACTGATTCATTAAAATCTGGGATTTTAATTTGTGTTCTGTTCTGAAAGCTTTCTCTTCCATATTAGAATAAAATTCAAATATTTTAATTTAAATTATGAACAACAAAGAAATCAATTGAATAAATACTTTTACATTTACAAAATTTACTTGATGAAAAAAATAACTACATAACTATATCCTTCTGCCATGACAATGGTCAATCATCTTGGCTTTTTTTTTTCCCCCCTCTTTCTGGATTTTCTCAACGTATTCATGTTTAACATATTTCCCAGCTAAAAATCATTAAAATTCACGTTTCCATCAGACTTTTCTTGTAAATAGTGGGACATTTTATGTCATTTTACAGCTTAGTAAGTGAGAAAAAGTGTGCATCACACAAATTCAATGCAATAATATTAAAAAACAAAACTGCTAAACTAAACACCCCAGAATTTTTATTTCTTCCAGCATCAATGAGTTTTAGGCTTGTTCATGGACTAGTGACATTATTTGGGTTTATCTTTATCAAATATACATTTCTTTATTTTTATTCTCTTTTTGAGCCACTTGATATTTAAGTCCCCTGAAAACATTAACCAAATTACTTTGGAAGACAAATGCAACATTCTCTTCTGAAAACACAAATGTCATTACCTATGTCTTTTCTTAAAAAAACCCATTTTGCTAAACACCTGTAATACATCATGACTGCAATAAACTTCTGTATTTTTCTTCTGAATTCTAACATGGTTAATTTAATAAAAGAGTTGGTTTTTTTTTTTCATGTTCTTGATTCATGACTTACCCATGAATGCAAACTATTCAGTGCTCAGTCTTCTTAACATGCTTCTTTTTCTTCCTACTCATGCACTCATAGAAAGAGTTCTAACGAGAGCACAGGATGGATGCAATAATTAACTCTAGAGAACAATTTTAATGAATTCAATTTCATGTAAAATGTGAAAACTGACTTCAACCTTGGAAATTAGTCTCATCTTCAAAAAACAGATCTTGTACTAGTTTCAAAAGTATTGAAAGCAAAGTCAATGGTACCAGGGCAGACAGAATTAAATAGAACCCACAGAGAAGTACCAATATCCAAGGTTGAAAAGATCTAAGCTAAAAAGGATTTCAAATATTAAAAATTGATAATGTTCTCCCAAACAAAGGATAAAAGGAATTTAGGGATCAAAGAAAATAGTTAAATTAATTCCTTCTTTTTGCTGTTATCATCCTCAAAAAGCAAAGCATATCTGAAAAAATAAAAGCAAACCAAAATGGCTTGGGTTATCATTAGTGTAAGAATACCTGAAGAAATAGCAAGTGTTGTCCTGAGGCATAAAAGTTGTCACATGCACTTTTATAAGTTTAGTAGATTATGCAGAGGGGCAGTAATAGTTCCAACAACCCAGAGTCCTGGATAACATATGACCATGCAAGAAGGATGATAAGTCAGAAAAAGCAACATAAATTAAAGGGTTTGTTGGGTTTGTTAGGTTTGGGGATTTTTAAAAATACAAATTTAGCAGAAATTATCCAGTACCTTTATACTTTTTTGTTACCCTGATTTTTCTGAATTTTTTATTAGCCTTTTGAATTTCATAAATGGAGTCAGATCTTTTAGTTACTGTAGAATATTACAGCAGTTTTCTACCTTTTCCCATAGTTGTAACATAAACAAATCCTTTGTTTTTCATTCTCTGTCCTTTGTTTGCATATTTCTAACCTGAAAACAATTGTAACTGACAATTGGTCTGGCCACTGAGGCTGAGGGGTGGAAACCCCAAAAAGCCAATCTTCTGCTAGACCCACAAATGTGTAAAAAGTAGGAAATAAACAAAGGGGCTCTCTTCTCTCCACTCTCTCGGCTGTGAGCTGGATCAGAAGGACTTCTGCGAAAATCTCTTGTCTGCGTGTGACTGCTTTGTGTGTCTCGGTGACATCTGGTGACCCCGAGTGGACGAGCAGCTTGGTGAGGTTTTTCCTTTCCCCTTTTTCCCTGTTTTGTGTTCATCATGGAGGATTCCTTAGTTTTGGAACTTTGGGGAGATCTCTTGGAGCAGAAGGACGCTCAGATATCTGTGAGGAACTCCAGAGTCTATTTGCATGGGGCAGGCAGCATGAGTTTTTCCCGTGCCAGGGTCTGTGCTCAGTCGATGGGAGTGGTACCTCCTGGGGAACTGTATGGTAGACTCCCTTGATATAGAATATGATGAAGAAACTGTGGAATTGTTGCTGCAGTGGAGGTTGTTTGAGAGAGTTTTGTTTAAGTTGACCCCTTACCGCTTGAAGGCTGACAGCCCCAGCCTGAAGCAGGACGGAGAGCTGGAAGGGGGCGGGGTCGTTATGTCAGACCCAGAATCTGAACTTCAGCTCCTTTGTGATGTGGATTCTTCCCCTTCCTCCCCCATTCCTGTGCAGGGGGGTTCCCCCACGTCGGGTTCCGGCGCTGGTATCAGGCAGAGGAGGGGCAGAGCCCCACCAAGCCCGCGGCTGGTGCCACCGGTCCCTGTGCCGCAGAGCCACTGGAGTGGGGCGGGGCTGCCTCCTCTCTATGCCTTTCCAGCGCTGGTGGGTGGGGGCAGCCCGGGAATGCGGGCTCCGCTTTCTTTTGGCCGAGATTTGGTCACTGTGCATTGTCTGTTCTGCCGCACGACTGTCACGTATCCGATGGGGTCAGGTGACATGGAGTTTCCAGCTCTGCTGCCTGGGCCAGGCCCGGAGGCGGCTGTGATGGCCGCCTCTGGCCCTGCGCCGCCGGTGGCGTGGGGTGGGGATGCTGCCGAAGGCAAAGTCTCGGTCAGTCCCTCGGCAGGCACCACCTCCCTGTGCGGGCTGACAGCTTCACCCCACTCAGGGGTGGGGGGGGCCATGGGCTCCCGGGCCCCCACGGGACCCCTTCTTGGGGGGGTTCCAGACACTCCGCCTCCAGCGCCAGCCCCATGGGCTGCAGGCGGTGCTCACAGGGCGGGGAGAGGCTCTGGTATGGCCAGTTCTAATGAGCTGCCAGCAGGGACAGATGCGGCCCTGCCAGTGACGGAGGCGCAGTCGCCGCCTCTGGCTGGACGCAGCACAAGCTCCTCGGCCGCGCAGGGATGTGTGTCTGCTGCGGAGCCATTGGACCAGTCTCCGGCAGTGGGCGTGGGCTCCAGTGCCGCTGAGGATGTGGCGGGCCCAGCACCTGCGGCTAGTCTGCCCCCCCCCCCCCCCCCCCCCCCCCTGCCAGCGTTGTGGTGGCGACGGGGGGCGACGTGTTTAAGTTCAGCGCAAACGGGGACACGGCTGGAATGTGGCCGGTCTTTAACAGGAGCAAAAGTTCCCGCGCTGTTGGCTCTTCATCAACAGCCTGGATGCTACCCCCTCGTCAGGTGACTGCACGCCCGAAAGACCGCAGGCAGTTCTGGGACGAGAATAAACCTAAGATTGAAGGATTGAGTGCTGGTGCTCGACCTGCAGTGCCTGAGGTTCAGCCAGTCCCCAGCCGAGTGCCTGCCTCTGACCCTGTGGGGTCCACAGGGCAGGATAAAGCAGGTGCTGCTGCTTCATCTGAGGGTCCTCAGGCCTTCTCTGTCCTTCAGGGTGCTACTCATAACACCTATCAACCCTTGGCTTGACAGGCTTTGACAGAATTGCGTGATGCAGTCAGGAAATATGGTCTGGGCTCAGCTGAGGTGATGCAAGTTCTCTGTTATTTTAATGCCAGTCTTTTGACACCCTTTGACATTTGGAGCTTGGCTCGGGCCCCTTTCCCACTGATTGAATATGACGTCTTTGCGAATAAATGGACTCAGTTGGCAGTCAGAGCGGCGGAACGGAATAGGACACTGGGTCAGGGTGATCCTAGGCATATGGTTAATATCGATATGCTGATGGGAACAGGCAATTATACCAGGGCCGAAGCGCAGGCTGGTTATGAGCCCTTGGTCCAGGAGCAGTGCCAACAAACAGGCATGGCAGCCCTGGTTCAGACCTTACAGCTGGCTACTCCACAGCAGTCCTTTGCAACGATTGTCCAGGGAGTTGATGAACCCTTCCTGTGCTTTGCAGGATGGCTGACGGCTGCTGTGGAGAAGCAGGTGAGTGATCATGAAACAAGGAAGCTCATGATTCAGTCCCTTGCTCAGGGCAACTGCAATGCAGTTTGCAAGGGGATAATTGAGGTGCTTCCCAGGGAACCATCCATGTCGGACATGGTTGGGGCCTGTGCGAGGGTAACCCCTTCCAGCCAACAGGTGGTTGCCATAGCTGCAGCTGTGCAGCCAGCTGTGGCTACGATTGTCCAACCGACGGTGACTATGGCGGTCCAGCTGGCTATGCCTGTGGTTGTGCAACCAGCTGTGGCTGCTGCTGTGCAGCCTGCTTGGGTCATTCCCCAGGGGGTGCAACAGCAGCAGTGGGGTGCTTGGACGAGGAGGAAACAGGGCAAAAAGGCACAGAAGTCTACGGCTGTCTTGTTTTATTGCGCACGATGTGGAAGGCCGAATCACGCTGCGAATGCGTGTAAGGCAACAGTGCATGTGAATGGTCATTCGTTGGGCAGTTCGGGAAACGCGACACGGAGAGCGAAGGCGAGAGGCGTGCCAACACAAATGTCTCTGCCTCAGCCCCAGCCAATGGAGATCTGCTCAGCAGGCTTGCAGCCAGCACCCGCGGTTCAGCAGGTGTTGTTGTCTGCACAGCCGAGTCTGTCGTGATTGATTTGGACAAAATACACAAGGTTCTCCTGGATGCCTTTGGTCCTTTGGGTGATGGCATGAGTGCTTTCTGGATGGGGAGGTCCAGTGTCACCATTCAGGGTATCATGGTGCACCTGGGACTGATTGATGCAGATTTTTCAGGACAGATTCATGCAATGGTCTCCACACCCACCCCACCTCTGGCTATCCCAAAAGGCGCACGAATTGCTCAACTTCTTCCTTTTAAGTCTTCTGTTCACAGAACCGAGGACCGGTCGTGAGGAGACGGTGCTTCGGCTCTACAGGGCCACATCAGGTGTGCTGGACTGCTGTCCTGATCAAAGACCGTCCTGAGACGCTGTGTACCGTGTCCATGGTTGGTGCCACACCATCGGAGATACACCTTCGTGGCCTCCTAGATACGGGGGCTAACGTGAGCATTCTCTCCCTGGCTGCTTGGCCCCCGCAGTGGCCTTTGACCAAAGACATCGATCTCGGGCAGAGGAGGAAAGAAGCAATGCTACGTGAGCCAGAATCCTGTGGCCATCATGAACCCGGAGGGACAGACAGCGATAATTTGGCCTCATGTTACTGAGATTGCTCAGAACCTCTGGGGGAGGGATGTATTGGCCGCGTGGGGGGTGCGATTGGGAACGGATTTTTGATTGGGGCCACTGTGATGAAGGACGCAGAGTGTCCCACGCCTCCTTTACGGTGGTTGGTGGACAGACCCATCTGGGAGAACCAGTGGCCCCTCCTTCATGACAAGCTAATCGCCCTTCGTGAACTCGTACAGGAGCAGTTGGATCAGGGGCATTTGGAACCATCTACCAGTCCCTGGAACACTCCTGTCTTTTGTATCAAAAAGAAGTCTGGGAAATGGAGGTTGCTACAAGATCTCCGAAAGATCAATGCTGTGATGGAAAGCATGGGAACATTGCAGGCTGGTATGCCATCGCCTACCATGCTTCCTGCGGACTGGCCGGTCCTCATTGTGGATCTGAAGGATTCTTTTTTTATGATCCCTCTGCATCCTGATGACAGACGAAAATTTGCCTTCATGGTACCAACAATAAATAATGCCGAGCCCGCACAGCGGTATCAATGGAGAGTTCTGCCTCAAGGAATGCAAAATTCGCCAATGTTATGCCAATGGTATGTAGCCCATGCCTTGTCTGGAGTTCGCAAGCAGTTTCCTGATGCTCACGTCTATCATTATATGGACGACATTTTGGTGGCTATGCCCACCCAGGATGAGCTGCTGAGGATACAGCCTCAGTTGTTGAATGCTCTGCGTTCACATGAACTGCAGGTGGCTCCAGTAAAGGTACAAGAACAACCTCCCTGGAAATATTTGGGGGTCAAAATTCTGGAAGGGACAATCCGTCACCAGGAGGTGCAATTTGTGCAATCGGTGAAGACACCGAATAATGCTCAGAAGCTGGTAGGTTGTCACTTGGTTATGTCCTTACTTGGGACTGACCACAGCACAACTGTCTCCCTTGTTTGAATTGTTGAAAGGGAACACTGATTTAAAGTCACCTTGTGAATTAACCCCTGAGGCACGAAAAGTGCTGGAGGAGGTTCAGCAAGCTGTTTTGGCTTGTCAGGTGTACCGCATTGAACCTTCCATTGATGTCACTGTGTTCATTATCACTCCTGATTTACATCCTACAGGTATCATCGGCCAATGGAATGATGACTGGACTGATCCTCTGCACATCTTGGAATGGGTCTTCCTGCCTCATCAGCTGCATAAGATGGTGACGGCGCTGTTTGAATTGATTGCGCGCTTGATAATCAAGTGCCGGCAACGCTGTTTGCAATTGATGGGTGCAGATCCCTCAAAAATCATACTCCCGGTTCAGAGGGAGGAATTTGATTGGAGCTACGCGAACAATGTTTCGCTGCAAAATGCTCTTGAGGGTTTTTCAGGGCAGATTACTTACCATCTGCCTAGCCACAAGCTAATGCAATTGGCCAAAAATACTCAATTTTCTCTTCGACCCAAAAACAGCCAAGAGCCAGTGCAAGGTCCCACCGTCTTCACTGACGTTTCGGGCAAAACAGGAAAAGCCATTGTGTACCTGGCAGGATGGATCTGAGTGGCAGGTTTTGGAAGGCCATGAGGATGGGTCAGCCCAACTGGTTGAACTAAAGGCTGCTGTCATGACACTTGAGAAATTTTCCCAGGAACCTTTCAATTTGTTCACGGACTCCGCCTATGTTGCCGACATTGCACAGTGATTGGGTTGTTCAGTTTTGAAGGAGGTCAGTAACTCCGCCTTGTTTAATTTACTGAAGACCCTGTGGTGTGCAATTCAGGCCAGAGTTCATCCATATTATGTTCTGCATGTACGGAGTCACACTAACTTGCCACGATTTGTAGCAGAAGGTAGCGCAAGGGCTGACAAGTTGGCTAACCCAGCGTGGGTAGCCCCTCAGCCTGACATGCTCGCGCAGACCAAGGCATCACTTGGGTTTTTCCACCAAAACGTGCATACGCTGCAGAAGCAGTTTCAACTGACGGCCACTGAGGCTCGTGAAATTGTCGAGTCGTGTGACAAGTGTCACACCCTTGGTGCGCCATTGCCGGCAGGGGTTAACCCCAGAGGCCTTAAAGCCTTGGAGTTTTGGCAGACCGATGTCACGCAGGTCGCCGAGTTCAGCCAGCTCAAGTATGTGCATGTCAAGGTGGACAGGTTCTCCTCTGCGATGTGAGCTTCTGCTCACACAGGAGAGAAAGCCCGAGATGTCATTGCCCACTGGAGGCAGGCCTTTGCTGTTCTCGGCATACCTTCTGCTGTGAAACCCGACAATGGTCCTGCTTATGCCTCGCAGCAGGTACGGCAGTTCCTACAGTCATGGGGTGTGTCACATAACTTTGGCATCCCTCATTCTCCGACAGGACAGGCGATTGTAGAACGCACTCACGGTACACTCAAGCGTGTTCTTCAGAAGCAGAAACAGGGAATGCAGGGTGAAATCCTGCACAGTCGGTTGGCAAAGGCTTTGTACACCATCAATCACTTTACAGTGCCTCCGAACTCAAATAATCCTGCCATTTTGAACCATCATCTCTCGTTGCAGGCTTCGGATGGTGAGCAACAGCCTCGAGCGAAGGTACGAGTCCGAAATTTAGTGACCAAGCAATGGGAAGGACCCTATGACCTAATCGCTATGGGGCGAGGGTATGTGTGTGTGTCCACGGACACTGGGACAGGCTGGCTACCTTCAAAGTGCGTCCGTCCTGACCTGCGACCACAGAGGCAGAATTCAGGTGACAGGCAAGGTGGAAGCCGTGATCAACTTGAAAGCCACCAAGTGGATGAATCCTCGAGTGATCACTCTGATGATTCCTCCACAGACAGTGACTGAATTTGTACATATTCCCTTTGTAAATTTGTTCATTTTTCTTTTTCTGTTTTTTCATATTTTAAAGTTAAAAGGGTGAGATGTTACCCTGGTTTTTCTGTATTTTTTATTAGCCTTTTGAATTTCATAAATGGAGTCAGATCTTTTAGTTACTGTAGAATATTACAGCAGTTTTCTACCTTTTCCCACAGATGTAACATAAACAAATCTCCGACGGGACAGGCAATTGTAGAACGCAATCATGATACACTCAAGCGTGTTCTTCAGAAGCAGAAACAGGGAATGCAGGGTGAAATCCTTTGTTTTTCATTCTCTGTCCTTTGTTTGCATATTTCTAACCTGAAAACAATTGTAACTGAAAATTGGTCTGGCCACTGAGGCTGAGGGGTGGAAACCCCAAAAAGCCAATCTTCTGCCAGATCCACGAATGTATAAAAAGTAAAGAATAAACAAAGGGGCTCTCTTCTCTCTGCTCTCTTGGCTGTGAGCTGGATCGGAAGGACCTCTGCAAAAATCTCTTGTCTGCGTGTGACTGCTTTGTGTGTCTCGGTGACACTTTTTTATGCCAAACTCATCATAGATGCCAGGAAGATGATAATGCAACAGGAAGAAAAAAAGAAATTAAATTTCTCAACAAAATTGCTATTCCAAAAGCTTTAGTTATTATGTCCAAACTGATACATATGAAAGAAGGTTGCCTAGCTTTGATTTTTTTTTTCTAAATAATGTAAGATTGCGTAGCATTTTTATTATAGTCACTAATATAAGAAAATGCCTGATTTGTGAAACATCGTCTTTCTGCAAATAAAATACCCCAAAAAAGCATTATACTTAAAGGTTCCAGTATTTGAGGAAGTAGTGAGGTCTAGCAAGGATAATAGGTTAAAATTCATCATCAGTTCTTTACTGCCTGCAAAGCTCTCTGTTTCAGAGTCCACATAGTGTATTTATTGACATTGGAATTAAAGGCTTGAGATCCATTTCATCAAAATAATTAAGCTTATCTCTAATTCTAATATCAGTCATCAAATAATTTTTAATGATACTATTTAAGTGATCTTATTTTTTATCTTTATTCATTGTTTCATTTATATTACTATGTAAAACTAAAGTTCTGGAACTCCTTGGTTTCATGAATAAATAGCTAATTAATTGGGTTATAGACAGAGAATTATCTCCCCCAAAATGCCAGATCTTAGAATTTAATATTTAAGTTTCTCCTAAGAAGAAAAAAAAAAAATAAATTGCTGGTGTGTGAAGCCAAGTCTAATCCAGCAGCAGCTTTGAGTAATCCCTGAACCCTTTGTTTAAACTAAAGTAAAAATTTCAGGGATGGGTGAGAAAATAAAATAAATGAAAACTAACATTTGTCAGCCAAGTTGCAAATGCAAAGTACAATACGAATCTTTTTAACTGGATGTGCAGAAAAGTGATTCAAAAGCTAATGTTGATAATAAATGCATTGTATAGTAGATAGCAATTTCAAGAGGAAAAACTCTTCAGACCAATAGCTACTGTCCCCACATTCTTAAACTAAATATGAATATGAACTTAAATTACGCATGAATTTAGAGTTCAAAATTCCTGAAGTGTTAATTTTCAGATCAAATATGAATTTATGTCTAGCCATATAATGAATTCAAGTGACTGATTAATATCTCTGCATCCAAATTTTTCTGTGTAACACGAATGATTTTGTGAATATCTTAATGCATTAATGATGCATTTTCTGTTTTTACTTCAATGCCTTACCATATAATTACACAGATATACATGCACACTTACCTCCCAAATTTCCTATCTTTCAAACTTTATATTTTACTGAAACATAAGGAAACAGGATTTGAATGTGAAAGTTACTTTGTTAGCTGAATCCTTTTGATGTGAGTTTGCCAGAAAAGCTCTCTTTTAAAGGTATGACAGGCATTGACAATGAGGGTCTAGTGAACTATACTGTCAAGCACTTTTGGGGTAATTTAATATTTTCACTGAATTAAGTTTCATTTTTGACATGGATGAGAAAGGGGTTGGGTAACAGCTTTTGATTTTACTAGGCTTATTTGATGAGAAATACCTTGTGATCAGACTGCTGCACATATATGTCATGAAGCAAGATAAATAGAAATAGAGAAAATAAAGAGAGAAAATGAAAATCACTATGTAAACAGAACAACACTAAGCTGAAAGCTGAAATCCAGGTAAGAAGCTAAGTCACTAAAGCTCAAGACATAGTTTGATAGTTCTGAAGATCCATCCTTGTGATGTTTGTTGTTTTGATCTCAATCTTCTATCTATATTTTCATCCTAACGGATAGCTAGCTTTAGCCTGAGTAGATCATGTATGATCTTCAGTTCATAGCAGTGATTTTATAATGAACACTATTTCTGTACCTCAAAGTCATTCTGATAAAATGGCGGTATATAGAAACCTTGTGTCATTTTAAACGCCTAAATACCTGAGTGAGACAGCTAAACTAACAAACAAAAACAAAACCAAAACCAAATAAACCCAACAAATTAAAACAGAAAATCAACCCGGAGATCAAGACATCAATATTTTTTTTGAAATACATTTCTGAGAAATGTAAATAATCAAGCTATTAGGCTTTTCCTGAAAATACAAATGTTGTACTGCATAAGGGAGGTAAAAAATTAATCCAAATTGAAAACCAAGGAACTAGCCAGTTCTGAAACTGCAGTAGAAAAAATCAAATTTGAGAGGAGGTGAATGACATTCCTTATGAATATCACAAAACATATTTTATCTAGAAGAGCCTCCAAATGCTTTCTAATATATCCATCTTCATATTGAATAGTTAGTGTAATACTAATAATTGTCCTGAACATCAGGGTTAGAAAAGATGTTTTAGATCTTTGAGTCCAGACACTAATTCAGCATGCCGAGTCTGCTGCTAAACAACCTCCATGAGTGCCACATCTACACATTTTTAAGTACCTCCTTTATATTTTTTCCTCCTTTTCTTAGGACAAAATTGTTTTGTCTCTCCTGTAATATGCAGCCGAGTCATAGAAATTTGTACTTTGTCACAAAACTTCACAAATGGCCAGCACTAACCAAGGAGAAGAGTGAGGGTGCAAAGTACAATAGTAAATATTTATTCATGCACATGAAGTGTACCAGCAGTACTGAAGCATCCTAAATGTTATTTTATATAAGGTTTGAATAACCTTTGAAGGTTTACAGATAGCGTGATTTGGTTAATCAGTAATACCACATTACCCTATTACAAGTTATAGTAAAACTCTGAAAGTAACTACATTTTTTATTTTTTTTCCCCCCAGAATTCTCACCACTTGTCTAGCGATCCAGATGTCCAAGGAAATGGGCTTTCCATATTTACTTATCTGTGATACCAGAAAACACTGAGCCCTCCAGCAAAGAAACATGTGTGAGAAGGACTGGGATCCTGGTGTTATCTTGGCTGTCCAAGGATGTCATTGCCCTTCAAAGAGAGATCTAAGCTTCCAAGAAGAAAGGTCCTTATGGGCTAGGCTGCTGTTTAATATTTTTTCTTTAAGTATGGACAATATATAAATCATCTAATAAGTAAGTCTTCAGCAAATTCCACTAGCTCATTATCTTATGTTTCACTGTAATACACTTTCATAATATAAAGACTGATTAATATAACGGCTAGGGAAGGAATTTTCTTAATTTTGCAACAATGGAAGTTGCTGTAATGTTTATAATGCTAAAATGTTTATAACTTGAACATTTATTTTGAAGAAAGACTACTGTTCTTGACTGCTATCTCAAATGAAACTGCCCCAAACCTTGAAGATTTTAGTTAGGACTCTATTGCAGCGTCACTATATACGGTTAGACAGCTTTCTGATCAGGGAAGTTGAGGGGATGTCTTTTGTAGCTCCTTGATTTACATAAAGAAATCTGTACCTCATTAGTAAGGATCATCTACTTGAAAACAAAACTTGCCAGATCTAGATAAAAAATGATGAAAATTATGCCAATGTATATGCATGATCATGCAATGTGCTTGAACTAATCAGTCATAGCTGCATATGCAATAGAATGTGAAATAGCCTGAACTTTGTTAACAGTATATGGTAAATTATAATAGCATGAATAAAACAGTTTATGCAAATAAAGATTTAATGAAAATAATTATAGTTAAAATTACTGCAGTTTAGCAGAGATACATTCATTGGAAATATGTTTAAGGTACTAGTGAATGAGAAATATCTTTCTAGTATGTGTTTCTAGTTAAAGAAATATTTACTTTTACTAAATACGTCAAAATTCTAGGTGTATTTTGCACTAAATGCAGTTATGCTCAGTGCAAACAGAGGATTCAGAATAAATGCTGATTCTCTTTTTCAACCTCCTCCCAACTATCAAAGACAGGAATACGGACTTTTATTCTTAGACAATATGGGATACTTTCATTCCATTAAGTGCTTTTGAAAAAATTCAGAAAAGTGTAATCTGAATAAGTAAAGTCACTTTTAGAACTGTAATCTCAAATGTCTGTAGACACTTTTAGAAAGTGTTCCTGCATAGGGTATATTGTGCAAATTGCACCAAAGTACAATCAAATCTGGCATGATACAAGTTTCATGTAGAAAAACCATTTTACACCTTATATGAACAGAAGTGTTTATATCCTGTTGACATAGGTAGAAATAATGCACATAGAGAATTTTCACTCTATAGAACATTTATCTTACAAATTTTGGGCCAGCTCAAAAAGGCTCATGTAAGTATCAAATCCACCTTACTGGTAGTTTTCACATCTCTGAAATGCCATTCATAGTAAAACACTTCTCAGTACCTATAAGATTATCAAAGAAAAGGCAATGTATTTGCATAGATCACCAGTCAAATCCAGGTCAATAAAATTACTCAAAATGGCATATTTCTAAATTATCTGATGAGCATTCATGCTACATTTGGTGTTCTATTTGTTAGCGGGTTTGAGAGTATTTTTGTTTGTTGTGCTTTTTTTATACTTTATAGTGTTTTGGTGCTGATTTAGGTGCTATACACTGTTGTGTGATTGATTTCCAATCATAATGTTATAAGGTGCCTACACAGCATCAGGCATGCTGGCATGAGATTGGGCTCTACAAGGAAGGAAAGTCTTTGGTCAGAAACTAGGGGGTCATTGGCAGTGATTAAAACTAGACGGAACGGAGAAGGCGGAAAATATCAGGTTTACCCCTGGCAAGCTGTGGGATGATACACAAAGCTTAGAGAGACAGGGTGCTGGAAGAGACCTCTGTTGGTGACTATGAGATGTACTAGTCAGTCTGGAATACACTGCAGTCTTACAGAGGTGAGCCAAAGACCCCTGGTATAAGAGAGTCCAACACAGTTTGACTGTAAAACGTGCCAGCAAAACTTCAGACATCTGGCATCACTTCAACTCCAGACATAAGAAGGACAAGACTTCAGGTTGCTCAGGTGTCATGGGTTAGTACAGTTTGGTTTTAAAGTTATAAAAGAATGTAAAATAATTCTCCAGGTCAGGACCTGGGAATTGCTTTAGAAGAGACAGAGACCTATCAGAGAGTTAGTTAGAATGTTGACATCTATTCTGACTACTGAAATTGTTAGCTGGGACTTTGGGAAGTACCATATAAAACCCCATGAATTTCCTGTAGGTGGGCCCTTTTCCTTCTTCCTTTGGCCAGAGAGAGACAGGTAACATCGAGCTGGGCCTGCTGCTCCAACCACCACCCCCCCCCCCCCCTTTTTTGGGGGGGAGCTGGCTTGAGGCCTGGCCAGATTCCATCGGCTCCCGGGTGAAGTGGGGGAAGGAGAGATTGCTGTTTTGTAACAGCTACTTTCTTCAAACTTCCTTGGAGCAGAGAAAAATCTCTGCTGGGCCCCTGATGGGAGCTATGGGCACCATTTGGGCCGAGGCCACCCCAATTTACACTGAGGGGTGGGCTGAGAAGGCATTTATGATCTCGCTTGTTTTTGTTTTTTTTTTTTTTGTGATTCTAGGCTGCCTGAGTGCTCCAGTCTCTGATGTTTCTGCATGAGTTTTTCCTCCTTTATCAGCTCAGCCTTGAACATCTAACACCACGAGCTACAGAGAGAGAGAGAGAAAGAGACAAAGACTCAGAGCAGATTTAACTCTTTCCTAGCAACATGAAGCTTCCAGAACTTAGCCCTTCTCTGAGAGAGTAAGGAAAGACAGAGTAAACATAAAGAACAACAGCATGAAGTCAGTAGCAAGAGTGAAAAGACTATTAAGATAGAGGGTTGAAGAGTTGGTTGTCCTATTCTTACTTGAGCCATGGAAATGAACTCCATATTTAGGTCATTCCTGTAGATCATGGGAAAGATATGCATTTGGGGAGATGATTGTTTTGCGTGTAGATTTAAGCAAAAGTGTTTGTGATGAACTAAGTAATATCCTATAAGATGTTTGAACAGAGATAGAGATGAGAAGCCCCCTGCACCAGTGAAGAAGTGAGAAGATATCTCTGTACCTTGAAGTGAAGAATACTCTGCTTTGGAGTTATTCATCTTTAAAAAGTGACACCCCAGTATGCAAAAGTCTAAGACCCATGACACATAAGCAGCTTGAGAAACTGCTCCTGGGAGGGTCACAGAGGCAGGTTTCTCTGGGGGTTTGTTTTTTTGACTGTTTAAAACCCACAAGAGAACTATTCTAAGTTGCCAGTGGGATCCATGACTCAAAAGGATACTCTTCCCCTAAAAAATTTGATGAAAGACTATTGTCAGAGAGTGAAACTGACTGAAAATTACAAGTTTTGTCTCTTTATGTTGTTTTGTAAGAAAGTGAACAGTTTGTAAGGGGAGGGAAAAGTGTTTTTGAAGTTTCATTACATTTTAGTTTTTTTCCAACTTTCTGTTTTTCTATTCTTGTAGTGTATGTTAATAAACTATTTGTTAATTTTTAATGTTGAGCCTGCTTTGTTTTTCTCCTAGTCTCTCTCTCTCTCTCACAAAAAGAGAAGTACCAAGACCAAAATTTAGTGAACGTGAAACCACTGCATTGAGTGGTGTTTCTGCCCGGTTTGAAATTAAAATTATGACATCAGGGAACTAATGAGTAAAGTCCGCTGGGAAAATCTTCTGGGTTGTGTTAGTGCTGGCCATTTTTTAAACATCACCTCCTAAGGCACATAAGTAGGCAGTTCCAGAATATTAGAAGTAAACAGGTAAGGCAGAAGGCCAGCATGGTTGAACAGCGTTCTTCTCTTTGAAATAAGGAAAAAAAGGAAGGTATATGACGTGGTCAGGTGGCATAGGAAAAATATTGAGGGGGACTGCAAAAAGAGACGAAGAAGGAGTTTTTTACAGAGGCATAGAGTGATAGGATGAGGATGAATGGCTTCAAAATTAAAGAAAATAGGTTTAGATCAGATATTGGGAAGAAATTCTTTCCTGTGGGAGTAGTGAGGCTCTGGAAAAAGTTGCCCAGAGAAGCTGGGGATGTCCCCTCTCTAAAAGTGCTCAAGGCCAGTATGGATGGAGCTAGGAATAACCTGATCTAGTGGAAACTGTTTGTGACCACTACAGGGGATTTAGAACTGGATAATCTTTAAGGTTCCTTCCAGCCCAAGCAATCCTATAATTCTGTGATTCTATGAATTTTCACTTTAATCAAAATTTTTCTTTGTTCTTGCAGTATTAGCTTTTATATTTTTTTGTATTTTCCATAATGATAATGTTATCATTATTTTTACTTTTTTAAAGCCAGAGTCTGAAAGTTTTTTCTGGTTTAGGAAGCAGTAACAAAAACCAGCTCAAAAGATATGCCACTTAAAGTATGATAAGAGAGTTATTTGAACAAAAGTGACTGTTTATTTTTGGGGGAGGGGGAGTTGCTTGAGGGGGTTTTTTGTTTATTTTCAGGCTCCTTCCCCCCTTTTTTCTTATGGAGATGACATGTTTCTTTTTCCTTTTCCTTAAAATTTAGTCAAAGCACTACATAAATATTCCTTGCTTAATACTTGTTACATATGTGACATTTATGAAGTTTATGTAAGTAGTCTATAAGGTCTACTGCATTAAACAACTGTTAATGTAGAGTTTCAATCTTTCTGTGCTGTTCATTACAGATGAAATCTTTACATAAAATCATAGCCAAAGAACTTTTCTATTGAACTACAATCTGTGTTCATAAGTATAATACTGTGATGCTAGGCATACTCATCTGTGAACAGCAATCAGCTAGAATCATCTACACTAGCTCTGTGACTGCTCATATTAAATTGTTTGTGTGGAGAATCACCCTAGTTACAGTGAAGGACCACAGCTGAACCATAAATTTAGTTTAACATTGACCTCTGCAAGGTCTGACAATCTGCTGCATCGAAACAGCACCTGATATCAGATTTTATTACTTCCAATTTTTGTATGTCATGTCTGGTTCCCTTCTCAGAGCCTTACCAAATCAAAAATTACATCACTACACCCTTCTTTTCATTTAGGACTATTTTCTCTGTTTTCACATGAGAACTATGTAAGACAGAATACGTGGTTCAGTGTGTGAACTCCTGTGTCAATAATATTTCCATGATTTACTCTAGACCTGCTTTAGTGACTTTGGCCTGACACAGAAAAAGTAATTTTGCAAAGGTCACATGCCCTCTCTTCTCAAAAGAGCACACTATAACCCTTCTTTCTCGTAAGTCAAAATTACCATAATCTTGTTAAAGTTTCTGAAAAGTTAGCAAGTACACAGTATTTAATGTCAACAACTGTAAAACTACCACTCTACAATGATTACTGTTCTTCTTTCTTCACAGTTACGACTGCCACTCTGTGTGTGAGCTTTTGCTTCATTTAGTCTTCCACATGCATAAAAAAAAATTGGTCTGGCATTTGCAGTTAAAGGTAATAATCAACTCTCTGGAAAGCTGAGGCAATTTGTAGAATGAAATGTCTTGGGCTTGTTAGTTCTAACAAGATAAAATTAGTCAGGACAGATATCTTTCCATACTTCACTTTTAGATTCTGAATAAAGCCTTAGGTTTAACATTGTTCTTATTTGGAAACATGTTAAGTTGACAGTTTCCTTTTATGATAAGAACAGATAATCACACAAACTGCAGCATTTTAGAACAAGTTTAAATATATTGCCTGGCTCTTTAGGCATTACAGAAATTATATTTCAGATATTTCATTAGCTGAGCTCTTACAGCTCTTTGGAACATTCAGAATTCTAAAACTACATAAATTGTCAAGAATGCATAAAGAAAAGATTCCATGTGATTTGTTTGTAATCAATTAGGATGGCAGAAATGAAAATTATAAAAGTTGCATGTTAATTACTACTGATACATTGCAGGCTTACACTTCCCTGTAAAATATATGCTGAGGCAATTTGTTTATTTTGTTCTTCTAAATAAGCAATTGCAAACATACTCCTTTGTTGCAGTTTGTTTGAGTTTCATTGTTAATAGATTGTTTTGTATTCCCCCATTTTTCTGAGCTAATGTTTTTGTCCCGAAAGTGGTTTCCACCCCCTGAGCCGTCAGCTGTACCTAACCCAACCCTTTTTTCCTGAATGTTCCTAGTCAATCTTCCCTTGGACCAATCGCTGTCAAAACCTGTCCCGGGGATTCCCCTAATCTACAACACCCCACTGGTCCATGTGACTTGTTTTCCTTCTACTGTTTTCCTTTTGGTTGCTGAAGTATGAAACTTCACCTTGTTCTCCTCCCACATCCTCTCCCTATTGGTTAAAATTTGGTACTTGCCCCCAGGACTTCCCCCATTTATAGTTGTGCTTGGGGTCCAGTTTTTCACTGGCTGTTGAGAAGAATAAACCCTTCTGGATCACAAATAGAGGATCTTCCTCTCATTTTTTGTCTCCAGTCTGTGCTGAGCTAAATACCTTTGTGCCATAGAGCAAAGTGCTCTAAGCCGTGTCTCTCATAGGTCACTCAGGAGAAATGTACCAATCATGGTGCTGTGCCACAGCGGCTGGGCTAGATGAAAGCCTCCAGCACAGCGCCACTCCTTCTTCTACCTGACAAACTGTATTTTCAGTTTTGTAATTCTTTAATCTACTTGTTAAATTAAATAATTTGATTATAAGGATAAAAGTATATAAAAGCCCAAATTGCATTCACCTTTTAAAAAATGTCCTTGAAATGTTGCTATTGTATGAATGTAACAAGATTTTAATGTATGAAATGGTTGAAACTGAAGAAAAGTAAAATATTGTGATATGCTCAAACCTCAAGCTCTAGTGAATGAGAGACAGACTGAGGCTGTATTTTCACCATCATAGTCCCCAATCTAATAGTACTACTAATTTATTATCTCATTTGGGCTAGTCATCTTGACAGTGACTCAGATACTACTGATGAACATGTTTTCATTTTTCTGTTCCTTAGCTGTAACTTGGTATATATCAAAGGCAAATTGAATATATGTCAGCAATGCCCTGGCAGCTAGGAGGCCCAACCCTGTCCTGGGGTGCATCAGGCACAGCATCACCAGCTGGGCAAGGGAGAGGATTGTCTCAATTTACACTGTGGTTGGGTGGCCTCACCTTGCGTCCTGTGGATAGTAGGAGGGGCCTGTATATAGGAAGGATACAAAGGTACTAAAGTGTGTCCGGAGCATGGTGCCCAAGTTGGTGCAGGTCTTGAGGGAAAAACTTCATAAGGAGGTCACTTGGTCTGTTGATCTTGAAGAGAAGGCTGAGGGATGATCTTATGGCAGTCTACACCTTCTTCAATATATGATTCTGAAGTTAATCGGGTTATCATTTTTCCCCTACTATACAGAGATACCTTTTTTTAAAGTTTATGACACAAGTCCTAAAGGGAATTCTTCATTCTTTTGTGTGTGTCATTGCAGTATTTTCATGAAGTTTAAGAATACCTGCAAAACTTCTTGTCTCTTCTAGAGTTACTTCTAACTCTTCTAAAGTTACTGGAAGCAAAACTATTACTGTGAAAGCTGTGAGTATGGCTACTAATTTTTCACTACGCTGAATCCAAGGTAAGTTTTTTCCCAGTTCTAAGAAGACAGGTATTCACTAAAATTGCATATTACTGAGACTGGTTTTGTAAATTCAGAGAAGACATCTTAAGAAAAAAGTTAAAAAGTAGATTATGTGTGCTAATATTTGTAGAGAAAAGCATGAAATTAGAGATTTTTGGTTATTTGGCTGTAAAGCAACAAGATTCATTAATAAGAACACTTCCTTGTGTAGTACCTTTCAAAAAGGACAATTCCAACACCAATATCCAGAATAACTGTCAAACAAGAAGGAACATTACAGGTGTTCTATATAGCTTGTTCACACAATTAATGATATGTAGTGGTAAAGAGGTGGAAGGTGAATCTTTTGAGGAATATTTTCCTCAAATCTGTTCATACCTTATTCACAGTAAGAACAAGACTCCTTCTGCCTCCTAGCTTTTTTCCATGCTGTTTGGCTTTCCACATATTCTGTGTCTTTTGCTATATCCCACTATTTCTAAATAATCTTTCTCTTCAAACCTGTCTTGTTTTCAGAGTTCTCTCTGTTCCAAATAGAAAGATGTGATGTACAAAATTTATCTAAAGAGAAAATCTCTATGTTCATATGGAACCAAAGTATTTCATAATTTTAATATATTGATTTCTTCTTTATTAGTTTCTAGAATGTTAATATCATTCTATTTTTGGAACTTTGGTGTAATACTGTGACCATGCATTGGTGCTACATAGTAAGAACAAGAAAATATTTTTGAAAGAAATGTATTGACAATAAAAAAAAGTCAGGTTTTTGTACAAATTCACCTTGCACTGTTTTGAGCAGGAAAAAAAAAATAGAGGAATTTATTAGTATTTTGTGCTTTAGAACTTTTTTCAATTTTTCTCTTAAGTCATTATAAATAACCATGAGCTTCTCAACTTAAACTGGAAAAAAATACAACTGAATTCAGATGTTTCAACAAATATTCCAACAAAAACATAGCTAGAGCTACATCTTTTTAAAACAAGCACCTATCCCTGCAGATTAGTGATGGATTTACTTTGCCTTTGAAGGGGAAAAGAGAAGCATGCCATTATGGGGCTCATCACAGGAATGAAAAGTACAGCTTTAAAATTCCAGTGTAGATTTTCTCAGTCATATAAGTATACTTCATATGTTGAAAACATGACATTATATAATCTGTTTCTGCCATTGAAGAAATCCTCTTTGGTGAGAAAACAAATTAAAGGACATATTGGGGTGGAAAGTAGGAGGGGTAGTCAGACTGACCATTAGGGATCAGATGAATTCCAGAATTGCTCCTTACCTACATAAATTATTCCATGCTCCTCAAATAAGGTAAGATTTCTTTTATCTCTAAATTTATCTTTTTAAATTCTTCGAAATACAGAACCATTCTAACACCAAGGAAAATAGTGAGTGAAGGATCTGTTCTTTAACTAATATACCTACTTATGGCTCAAAAAATGTAACACCTCAGAGAACTGTTTGGTAATATTATAGGCCATTTATGGGTTTGGTTCCTCTAAAACATAATCTTTCATGGGAAGAAAAAAGCCCGTTTTATTGCTTCACTCCAGTGTCTCATATTTCTTTTTTCTATTCATTTTAAACCCCCTTTTTGGGCTATATACAAGTCTCAGGTGAATTGTTTGCCTTCTAAAACAGCAATCTTTCTTCTGATTGAGTTTCATATGCTTACTCTCTATGAAAAAGTTTCACGTTATTACTCTTAACACTCTTTCTCTATTCCATTTAGGCTTATGTAAAAAATTTAAAAATGTTTTCCTATTCAGTTTAAGCTTCATAAAGATATATTTTAAAAACCCCTTTCAATTATGTCTATTGCGTATTCAGCCTGGGACCATTCAGGGAACTTCCCACCCTTCTCAACCTGTGGGGTCCAGGACTACCCACAGGACTCAGGGCGAGGCAGCACCGCGGCTGAACCCAGCAGGATGATCCCAACCACAGCTGGTGCTGCTGTGTCTGGTGCAGCCTGGGATGGGGTTTGCCCTCCTGGCTGCCCGGGCACACACTGCTGACACACCCTGAGCTGCTGCCGACCAGCACCCCCAGATCCCTTTCTGCAGGGCTGCTCTACACACACTGCTCTCCCAGTTTATAACTGTGCCTGTTGTTATTCCCAATCCCAGAGGTAAAATCTGGCATGTATTGAATTTCATGCCATTGATAATTGCCCAATACTACAGTATATGCAGATCCCTCTGCAAAACCAAGAGATAGAAGTCACCTTCAGCAGCACCTCTCAGTTTGGTATCATCAGCACACTTACTAATGGTGCATTTAACTCCTGCTTACAAATGACACAAATAAGCTTGTTGACCAGAACTGGTTTTCCAATGAATTCCTGAGGAACACCACTGGTGATTGATCACCAGGCAGATGTAGCCCCACACACTAAAACCCCTGAAGTTTTGACATTCAGCAAGTTCTTCATCCAGCACAATATGAAACTGATCATGACAAGAGCTTGTCCAGAAAGAAACAGAGGGACAGTATCAAAAGCAATATTGAAACTAAGTAGAGCTGAAATGAATGTTTTCTCTTCACCCACTAGATGAGAGATCTAATTGCAGAAGGATATCAAACAATTTAGGCGGGACCTTCCCTTTGTTGAGCTTACACTGTCTATGCCTGGAGATTGCCTTATGGTAGTTTCACCATGAACTCCTCCATCATTTTTCCAGGTACAGAGGTCAGGCCAACAGGTCTGTAGTTTCCTGAGTTCTCCTTCACCTTGTTCTTGTAAACTGAATAACACTCACCAGATTTAACTCAGTGAGGACCTCCCCTGATTCCCAAAACCTTTAATAAATAACCATGGGGTTCCTGCTATAGTATCTACTAGATCCTTCAGTACTCCAGGATGAATCCTACCAGGTCTCATGGATTTATGAACTGATACAACTTGTCCCTTATAATTTCAGTGTCTGCAAATTGAAAGTCATGGCTTCCAGAGTTGTGGTCTTCCAACACAGAGGAAGGTCAAGGTCTAACAGCATTATTAAAGAATGAGACAAAAAAGGCACTAAATGCCTCTACTTTTTTTCATTAATTTCTGTCAGATGACCATCTTCATCTGGTATCAGTTTAATATTTTCCTTAGACCTTCTCTTTTTATTAAATAATGTAAAAGACCACCTGAGTGAGTTTGTTTTCATGAGTCCTGGAGTCTAACAGTGTGGAGGTGGATAGTGCTTACTCCTCAAAAAGCATCTCTGGAGAAGCAGTTCAGATGGGCACACAGGCGAGGCACTCAAGTCCACACCTCACACACCATGGCTAGCTTAGAAAAGAAAAGCAGAAACAGTCTCTTGTATAAAGTTCCAGCACAGTTTATTTTGCAGATGCATGCCGAAGGGTTTTAGGGACAGAAAGCCCAAGATGAAAGGAGTGCCCAGGGTTAAGTATGGGGGTAAGGAAGCGATGGTCTGAGGGCAAGGGATGATACAAGAGCAGAGCAAAGGGCAATGACCTATAGGGGGTGTAAGGATGGGGCATCAGTGATACCACAATCATTGGGGAAACAGGGAAAGGAGAAACCTTAAGAACTGGGGACATACATGAACAATAGAGGTGGGCAAGGCCCACAGGCCAATGGGAAAAGCAAACTGAGGTAGATTAACTTAATGTTGTAGAGCACCATGTGGGAAGCGTTTTTGCTCACCTTAAGCTATGAGGCTTTCCTGAAACCTATGGTAGATTCTTCCAAGGCACTGGCCTAGAAGTTTCCCTGACAGGCTCAGAGGCCTCCACAGTTGAGTCTTCAGAAATACCCCAGATCTTGCAGCCAAGTTCCCTTCAGGACAGACCTCTGACCCTCTGTGCAGCCCCAGAGTGGTGGTGCCTGGCCTGCCCTCACTGCTTTCTGCCTGCCCACAGAGCCTCACCATGTCCTTCATCTCCCACCTGTTCCAGCTGCTTGCCTGGGGCCATCTGGGACCATCTCTGGCCTTGGCATGGGGAGAGCAGGTCCTGCACCTTCCCTTGTGGCTTGGCAGCAACTCCTGATGCCAAACCCTACAGCTGCCCTCTGTCCCTCTGCTCATTTTGCATGGTTAGCTTGGATGCAGAAGGGGACCTGTGTCAGAGGAAGGTGAGTAGCTCTGGGCAGCAAAGAGGAAAAGAGCTTTTCTGTGCAGTTTGCTCACAAAGCTTCAGGTCTTCACCAGAAGAAAAATTGAGGTCCACTGAATATGAGTAGTCTGCAAAGCATGTAGGCTTAGTGGATAATCAAATGCATATTTCCTGATAGCAGTCACTAATAAAGTCATGTTTTAATCTATGAAAGTTTTTAGAGCTAAGAAATTAAGACCGATTTCTGCTTAGTGTCTTGAAAAGAAGTACATGCCTGGTATGAGGCATGCCAGTTTAAAGCTGTCATCAATGGAAATAAAGTCTTGCACAAAGCTACTTTGCACAGAAATGAGTGAATGGAACAATTATTTTTGCTGTATTTCTCATTTTGTATCACTTGTCATTCTATACTACAAAGACTCAGACACACTTAGCTGTTCCTTGCCCAAGTTATGGTGCAGGATTAAATTGCAAATTTTGGGCTTTATCTTGTCTATTCCTACATTTTATTTCTTTGAAACAACTTTCTTGTCATTTAATATTCAAGGAAAACTTCTTCCATATAAATTAATTCCTTAGACTTCTCTATTACACATACTATATATATTTTAGAGATAAAATTAATCTTTTAAGGGAAACATTAGCTTTCTAAATATTCTATGAAAATTTCTCTAAGCATCCTCGGTTTAAAGTGCTTCACGTTCTGCCCTTGTTCCCAGATCCCCTAAAAATATTACCATAAAACATTATACAATACCTGGGTCATGAAAAAGAAAACAAAATGAAGCAAAATAAAAATCTAATGCTTGCATTTTCACAAATTACTATGAAAAGTATTTATTACTACGAAAAGTATTTATTATAAAAATTATATTGTGTACACCTATTTTAGACTATATGGGGAGGAATATTCTTGGGACCACAGACTGAAAGCTACTAAGTGAAAAAAGACCTGGGGTGCAGGTGGACAGCCAGCTCAGCTTGAACCAGCAGTGTGCCCAGGTGGCCAAAAAGCTGAATGGCATTCTGGCTTGGGTCAGGAATATCAGGAAAATCAGTGTGGCCAGCAGGACTAGTGAAGAAATCATCCTCCTGTACTTGGCAGTGGTGAATTTATTCCTCAATTCCTGTGTCCAGTTCTGGGCCCCACAATTCAGGAAGGACATTGAGGTGCTGAAGTGTGGCAGTAGAGGTTTTGAATGGTCTGGAGTACAATTGCTGTGAAGAGCAACCCAGGGAGCTGGGGGTGTTTAGCCGGGAGAAAAGGGGGCCTTACACCTCTCACTACAACTTCCTGAAAGGAGGATGAATCCAGGTGGAGGGTCAGTCATTTCTCATAGGCAGCAAGTGACAGGACAGAAGATAGCCTCAATTTCTGATAGGAAGGGTTTAGATGCACTGTTAAGACTTCTTTGAAAATCAGGCAATATGTTACTCAGGGAAGTGTTATAAAGCTGTATTTCTGGCACTTGGAATGTGGTTTAGTGGCAACATGTCCATTCTACATTAACAGTTGCACTCAACAATATTGCAGGTAATAATTCCATGATTCTGCAACTCTAGGATTTCACACAGATTTTGAAGTCAACAGCAAAGGGAAAAATAGATAACTTTAGTGTGTGGATACTGCTTACTGAATTTCAGAAAAAGTTTATTATAAAGATTATCAGTAAACTATTTCCCCAGAGCAGAATATTTTAATGATTCACTGCTTCCCTAGGATGACTAATCTTTTGAGGTAACAAATCTGTCTTGGTCTCAGAAAGCAACCTTTTTCTTAAACACAGACTACAGAATGTCAGTAATGGTTCACGAAGAAACTATTCTGGAACAGGTTACACTGTCTTAAGTGCTGTTCCCTGTTGTATTTCCCCATGAGACTAGATGACGCCGATGGCAAAAGTAAAAGAGTCTGCTGTCTGGCTTTGGGTGGGATATTACAGCTTCTATTCTCAAGTCCTGCCCTGCTTGGCTGGAGCCGTCTCCATGACACCCCAGTGCCAGAGAGAGCTCGCCCCTTCTGTGTCGGGGCCTTTTTCCCCAGGGGGCAGGGCCCAGAGGCAGGGACAAGACATCATCCAATCAGGGAGAAGTGGGAGGGGAAGAGTTAGGTTACAGCTGAGTAAGGACAACCCACAATACAGATTACAGATCCAATAAACATAACACAATTAATGCATTACAACACACTGTTATGCCTTAACACCTGTCTGTGTTGTATATCAATATTCAACTATTCAACCAGTCTGTATCAGAATCAGAGTGACTATTTCTGACTCTCATTACCCATCTTTAGTTATCTCATTATCTCTCCTGTTTCCAGTGCTAAGGTAAAGGATGGATTTAAGTGAATATTAGGCTATCTGTTCCAATCTCAAGGTCTTGTTTGAAAACTAATAGTATTTCTGTTCGGCAATATTTAACTGGTGTTCATTGAGTATTTCCATGAGGCTGCAACAAAATTTATCACAAAATATATAGCAAAACTTCATTTTTCCTGTGTGAAATTATTTTCTGGAGAAAAGAATTTGATTAAAGCCCTCCAGGTGTTTGAGAGATACCTGTCAGAAGCTGAATGATCTTTAAGTTATTGTCAAAGTTGAGTTTCAGTCCTTGAGACAAATTAAGGAATATTTTTGGTGTAAATCTGTTGTGTTTTGAAAGACAGGTATCTGCTAAGGAGGGGCAGGGCCTCTCTAGGAATGGAGTATTCCAAACCCTTCCCTCCAAGTTATTATTACTTAGAAGATTAAAGAGGCTTTTCATCCCGAGCTATGGGGAAAGGAATAACAGTTCTTTACTACTAAGTATAACGAGGCAAACAAACAACAACAACTACAGCATCAACAATAAACAGAACCAGGAACCTCAATCAGCTTTGTTTCACAAAGCCCGGGGCAGTCTGGTCCCTTGGTAACCTGAAAGCACCAAGGTGGAGCAGTGGAAACTCCCAGGCTGGTGGCTGAAAGGGCAGGGGTCCCCAGCAGGCAAACTGGGAATGTCCCAGAAGGCAGGGAGTGTCCCAGCAAAGTGAGCCGTGCTGAAGAAGCCGCAACAGCTGGACAGGGCTGGCCCAGCTCCAGCAGGGCAGGCAAAGGGGACTCCGAATTCCTGGGCACACGAGAAGATGATGGATGATGGTAGAATTCCCAGGACCGGACCCTCCATTAACAGTGGACTCCTCATGCAGCAAGCAGCAGCTGGACTGTACTCTCCAAAGCCAAGAGCAGGAAAAATAAAACTCAGCTTCCTCCAGCCCTGTCCTTTTCCCTCCCCCAAACTTTGTGTGATCGTCTCCCTCCCAGCCATGTCTTTTGGTGTTAGTCAAGAACCTTCTAAGTACCAGCACTTCGTTTCCTAGTAACTTATGGGGGAAAATTCTTTAAGACAAAAAGGAACAAACCTAACCCCCAACAATATTCAAAATTGGATTAAAGGTTCTGATGTCTCCCACTGAAAAATTTTTAGCGCTAAGTGAAGAAGGAATGGAAAAAATTTAAAGCATCATGGGAATCAATCACATACAGGAATCAATTCCATGCTGCTTGAGTATATTGACATGGAAACCTAATGAACTTCTCAGGAATTCTAAAATACGTCAATTTCTAATTTCAGTTATTTAATCCATAAAGTCTTTTTTTTTTTTTTCTTCCTAATATTAAAAGTGAATTACTAACTGTAGCCATTGCAATTGTAGTTCAGTTTGCTTCATCAGCTGGGAATTTGCAATCAATTAATATGAAATTTCTTGAAGTAAAAGTACAGTTGCTATTACTGTAGATGAAAATTTCTTATAATTGTAAGTAAAAAGTTTTGGTAAGAAATAAATACTGAAAATTGTCTTTAATATTGCACCTTATTAAATAACAGGCAACATATTTTCTGTATGTTAGTGTGTTCCCATAGAAAAAATGTAAATAGCAGAAACAATATATCTGGTATCAGGCGAGAGATGATACCAAATCACTTTCTCTCACTATTCTATATCATACTATTTCTCTTTTATGATCCTTAAGATCTAGAACTTCTTATTCATTCTGTTAAATATTAGCTGTCCATTTTCAGCAAATGCAATGTTACTATAAGATGGTTAACATTAAAATCATTAAATAGACTAAAAAAAATACCTATGATAAATAACAAATTTATTTTTTTTTTCATTTTCACAACCAAATCTAGAAAGTTATTCTATAACAAGGCATTCAACCCGTTGAAGGACTTGGAGTTAACACCTTGACATTCCAAAACCATTATCCCTTGAACAAATAAAGAATCCAGAGACACTGGTGAAATATTTTTTAAAAACTGTGCTGTAAGCCTGGTATCCCAGAGAGGACCCAACTGACTGCAAAGTGTGGGGGCCGGGCCAGGCCTATTGAGCCATGTTCAGCACTGCTCAGTAGCCTCAGGAGGGGCTCTGAATCTGACAATTAGATGACAACAGGCCCTGCAGCTGCTCCCACCACCATGACGCACCCTGCGGCTGTTACAATGCCAGCCACCAGCACTGCCACTGAAACCAATGGAACAGAATCAACAGGAGCTGCTGTTGGTGGCTCCTGCAGAGGAGCAGAAAAGTATATGAAAGTCACCTGGTAAAAAAAGCTTTAGAAAACAGCCAAGGAGAACAGGGAAAACAAAGAGGAGGAAGAAGCAGAACCATCACAAGGATGACTTTCAGGACCATCATCAAGGCTATCACTGGAACTAGAAGATGAGACAGAAGAGACAGCCACAGCTCAATTCCTATCTCTGAGTGAGTTACAGGAGCCAAGAAAATATTTCAGTCATCATCCATGTGAGCATTTTACTGCCTGGCTACTCCAGTGCTGGGACAATGAAGACAATAATGTGGAGTTAGAGGGTGAGGAAGACAGACAGCTGGGATTACCTGCTAAGAAACCAGGCACTGACAAAAAAAAAAAAAAAAAAAAAAAAAAAAAAAAAAAAAAAAAAAAAAATCCTTAGTTGCTGGAGGAGGTTCTTAGCAACTCTAAGGGAAAAGTATTCCTATAAAGATGATATTTTGTGCATCTCACACAAATGGACTACAGTAGAGACAGGTATTCAATAATTGAGGGAAATGAAGTATGAGAAAGGAATGAAATTTTGACCCAGACAGTATACAGCTCCCTGCAGATCCAGGCAACCTCTTATATCAATGAACTTTGTGGAGGAAATTTGTTTTTCCTCCACAAGTGCAACAACAGTACATGCCGACCCCTTTGCAACAATATTTTGGAAAGACAATGCACCACCAACAGTTGGTGACGTGATTTGGTAACTCTGGGAATATGAAGAGAATAGTCCTTCCTCCATTTTTGAAGCTGTGGAGAAACTGATAGATAAACTGATAGATAAATTGACATATAAACTGGTAGATAAACTGACTCATGAGTTCCAGCAATGCAGAGAAGTATGTCCTCCTCCCAACTTGTACAGGCCCATATTTCAACAAATGACAGCAGGTGACCTTTTGCTCAAGGGAGAGGATACAGAAAGTACACACCACAGGGTACCCTGTGGGATGGTGGAGAGGATATAAGGAAGTGGGATGAACACCCTACCTTGAATTTATATGCACAGGTGTGGAAATTGCAGGAAAAAAAAATGTTTACAAGTATGGCTTTTTGGGTTTTTTTCCCAGGCAATTTGTTGCTCTCTTCTCCAGCAATAAGTTTTCCAGGAAGAATGGAAGGTCTGATCATACTACTGTCTCTGTGGAGAGAAGTTCTAGTCCATTTCTACAAGATTTTAGGAGTGAACTTTGTGATCAGTGTTAGAGGGGTCTTGCTTCCAGCCAGGTGGAGGAGAGGCATAACTGGGTTTACTGGACTGTGTGGATTCAGTTATCTGGCACAGTGGCCCCACAGGAGCATAAATCTTTAGTAGACTCTGGTGCACAGTGTGCCCTAATGCCATCAAGCTGTGTAGAATTTATTTGTATTTCTGGAGTGACAGGGGGATTCAAACAGCTGAGATTACCCTGATTAGGAATGAGTGGCAAAAGCACCCTATTTTGCCTGGGCCAGAGATTCCACACATTCTTGGCATAGTTTATAATAGAGGATATTTCAGGGACCCAAAATGTAGTGGTGGGCTTTTGGTATACTTGTCCAGGCGATGGAATAAATTAAACAGTTGTCTACTTCGCCTGGTCTTTCAGACAACATTTTCGTTGTGGGATTGCTGAAGGCTGAGGAACTGCAGGTGCTAATGGCTACTACAACAGAGCATTGTGGGCAGTAGAACACCAACCCAAACTTGTAATTCCCATCTATAAACTGATTTGTCACCTGGAAAGCCAAGGATTAATCAGCAGGACTCAGTCACATTTTAACAGTCCCATATTGGCCAGTCTATGGCCCCATATGGAAAGTCTAACAGAGAATGGTGTTGTGGCCTCTGAGTGCTGCTGTGCCAGGCATAACACTTCAGTATTGGCTGGAGTCAAAGGCAGACAAGTTTCACCACTAACATTGCTGATGTGTTTTTCTCAGTCTCTCTGGCAGCAGAGTGCAGGCCACAGTTTGCTCTCACTTGGAGGGGTGTCCAGTATACCCTCCAAGTGACTGTGCCAGGGGTGGAAAAGTAGCTGTACCATCTGCCATAGACTGATCCAGACTACTGTAAAAAGATGAAGCTCTGTAACACATGCAATATATTGTTGATTTCATTGTGTGTGTGTGGGGGGGGGGGGAAGGAAAAAAAAAATAAAAAAAAACCACCTGGTTTTGCTTTAAACTGAGTAAAGTAAAAGGACCTGCACAGGACATCCAGTTTTTAGGAATCAAATGCTAAGATGGACATCATCAGATACTAATGGACATTATTGATAAGATAATCACAATATCCCCATGCAGTGACAAGAAAGAAACATAAGCTTTTTTAGATGTTTTAGGCTTTTGGAGAAGTTGCATTCCAGATTAAAGCCCAATTGTAAGCACTCTCAAGTGACCCAGAAGAAAAACTATTTCCAAGTGGGCCCTGAGCAGTGACAAGCCTTTGATCAAATCAAGAAGGAGATAGCTTGTATTGTAGCCCATGGGCCAGACCAAAGAGGGCAATATATTAAAAAATATGCTATATGCTGCACCTGGGGAGAATGGCCCTACCTGAAGCCTCTGGAAAAAAAGCATCAGGGGAGATTCAATGTTGACCTCTAGGTTTTTGGGGTCAAGCACACAGAGAATCTGGAACATTTTATAGTTCACCTGAAAAGGAGATACTGACAGCATATGAAGGCCTCCAATTCACTTTGAAGGTGATTGGTACTGAAACACAGCTCTTCCTGGCACCCTGGTTACCTGTGTTGAGTGAGCTGGATGTTCAAAGGAAGGATGTCCTCTGCACATCATGCAACAAATACTATATGGAGAAAATGAGTTGCAATGATCACACAGCGAGCTTGTACAGTAAACCCTAGCTGTCCAGGATTCTTAGAAGTGATCATGGACTGGCCAGAAGACAAAGATTTTGGAATGCCACAATTACATACCATAGACGGCAAACTATAAAATAAATTACCAGAAAATGAGCAGCAAAATGCCTTGTTTACTGATGGACCCTGCTGTTTCATGGGAAAATATCAGAGATGGAAAGCAGCTGTATGGGGCTGTGAGCTTCATCTATGACAAGATGAAGGTCAATCAAGTCAGTTTGCAGAGGTGAAAACCATCCAATTAGTCTTAAACATTGCTGAATGAGAGAAATGGCCAATACTTTATACTGATTCATAGACGGTGGCAAATGTCTTATGGAGGTGGTTGTAGGAATGGAAGCGTAATAACTGGCATGAACAGGGTAATGACATCTGGCTGCTGCATTGTGGAAAGGTATTGCTGCCTGGGTAGAAATCCTAGCTAGGCAGGTGCAGAAGCTCATGTACCCATAAGTCAGGCCACAGAAGAGCATCAAAACAGCCAGCAGGTGAATCAGGTTTCTAGGGTTCAAGTGGCTCAGGTACATTTGGATTGTCAGCAGAAGAGCAAATTCTAGTTCAGTGGGCCCATGACACCTTAGAACATCAGGGAAGAGATGGAACATATAGATGATGGGCTCATGATTGAAGGATGGACTTAACCATAAACCTTTTGAATGTGGAGCATGCTCTGTGATCAATCAGGCCAAGTGAGCCAAGCCTCTGTGGAATGAAGGATGTTGGCTGAAATATATATATAAGAAGGCCTGACAGTTTGACTATATCACCCTCCTCCAAACCTGTGCGGTAAGAGCCATGTGCTTGCAATGGAGGAAGCAACCACAGGACAGCTGGAAACTTCCTGTTTCCTGTTGCACTGCATGAGACACTGTCTTGGGACTGGGAAAGCAAGTCTTACTGTGACACAGTACTCCAGAAAGAGCTGAATCAAATAATGGATCACATTTCCGAAACAACCTTGAAGAGGCTTGGGCCAGAGAACACGACATTAGGTGAACAGATCATGCTCCCTATCGTGTACCAGCCTCTGGAAAGATCAAATGGTGTAATGGACATGAAAGACTGCACATTAAAGACTGAACATCTAAGAGAAAAATGGCTGGTGGGACTTGTGATATACAGTTAGCAAATGCCATCTGGTTATTCAATATCTGCCAATAAAACTGACTCTGACCAATCAAAAATTTTAAGTACTGTAGAAGGGGCACTGTAGTGCACATTAAAATCATGCTGACAAAACAGTCTGCCTCACCAAAAGGGATTGCTTTGCTCGAGGACCTGGGTGCACTTAGTGAGTAATGCAGAAAGATAGGAAAGTCCAGTGTGCCTCAAGGGGATTTGATTTTGAGTGAAAATAGGCAATGAGTTAAATTGTATTGTGTTAATATCTAACACTGTGTATTACCTCTTCTGTGGTATCTACATGCTTATCACTTCACTGAACACCTTAGGGCATCAATGTTAACAAAAAACATTCTGGGGATCTGAACCTGACATCCTTCTGAGTGTTGCACTTGCACCAATGAAGAATGAATTTTGATAAAACTGAACAAGGGCAGAAATACTCGAATCAAAACAGACTCAAATATGCAGCACAAAAGAATTTAACAGCTGGGTGGTGTTTTATCTCCAGCTGGTCTCAAGACCATGACAGTAATCAATGTCACAAATATAACATCAGAAAGAATAGGGGGAAAAAGGATTGTATTACTATTTTTCCAAACACACTGCTATAGAATTAGAAGGCAGCAGCACTGTAGCACTAGAGTTCAGGGAATAAAGCTTTATCACAGACATAAGAAAATGTTTTTATTTTCAGACATAAGTTCTTCTTTTCCTTTCATAAAAGAAATAAACAAGTTCCATTTTACTTCAGTTGCATCCATCTTTGTTTACTGCTGCTGGGGAAGAAAGGTTATTGACTGTCATTAGAAAAGATTTGAGTAACGGGATGCAATTGTAATACAATTGATTAAAAAACCCCCATCATTCTAAAGTTTAAAAAAAAAAATAAATTTCTTTTACCAGTAGAAAATATAATTCTTGCAAACAAACTTGCAAATCAGCTATACAAAACATTTGTTCAAATTCTTGAAAAAGTGGATAAGGTGTGCATACAAATATGTACATGACAGTAACATCTCATAGCTACTAATACTTGTAAATTTACCAAGTTTAACATTAACATAAAATATAAACATAAGTTTAACATAAAATGTTTTAGTTCTTAATATCAAACAAACTGTCTCAAGAATCAAATGTAAAGTTTTCTTAAGCAGCAAAAGCTGCATAAGGTTTTCAACCCCTGTTAATCAGATGCTATGCTGTATATTTAAAACAAACATCTATCAACTTGTTCAGTATTTTACTTTTCAAAATAATTTTCAAATCTCCAAGAACATGACAGCTAAATAAAATAAAGTGATTTGAAAATATTTTCTATATTGTTTTTGAATCATTGTAAAATACTGCTTAGCAGTGAAATAAATACAAAATAAAGTCTTTCCTCTGTTTTTTATTTTCTAGTAGCAAATCACACTTTGTTCTGCTTTTTAACATAAATTGCTTATAACAAGAAATTTCATAAGTAAAACTACCTACTTGGTTGTATGCCTTTCCAAGTTTTATAACTAAGCACAGATTTCTAGATGACCATACAAAAATTAATAGAGAAGCATTGAGATGAGTGAGCATTCATAAAAAATTTATGGTCTACAGGTGGGCGTAGGAACAAATGTTTGTTCTTGTAAGTATTTGCAGGAGACGGAAAATGAACTAAGTTGTTTATATTCCTGTTGCCTTTTACATATCATCACAACTCCTGTTTACATAAATTGGTGGTCACTTACAGTAAATATTCGCCTGTTACTGACAAATAATTCAGATATTTGGCCAACTAATAAAAGAGAAATCAGAACAGAACCATTTAAGTAAACATTTAAGTAAAATTATCTTGATTTCTGTTGATCTTTTTTCCTAACTACCTAGTCTGTACTGGTGTAATTTGATTGTAAAACTTGTGAAAGACTTGCTTGTTGCCTCTAACTCTTAATGCACTGGAACCCAATCATGTTAATTTTTTTTTTCCTCATTCCACATTAACAAATATCAAAAGAAAGTATAATGTCAGATATGACAGATTATGTAACATAAAGAGTCACAAATATGCATCTTCATGTTGAAGTAAGCATAAGTTTAGAAAGTGATGCTTACTAGAGCATGCAATTTCTCTTAAACAGATGTATTTTAACTTCATGACTTGCAGTATTTATTTGAGTTTATCTTGCTCAGAGACATTAAGTGCTATGTATTGTATATATAACATGACGGAATCCCATCATAAGGAAAGATGGATTAAAAAAAAAATTATAAAACAGAAGTGGCTTCTTGGATATCTCTTTTTCCATAATTAATTGAATTTAGGTGCTGGAATGATCTGCCATGGGAAGTGGTGGAGTCATCATCAATGGATATGTTTAAAAAAAGACAAGATGTGGGACTCAGTCCCATAGTCTAGTTGAGGGCATGGGTTGGATGGGTTAGACTTGATGATCCTGGAGGTCTCTTCCAACCTAGTCATTCTATGATTCTGTAATATACTGAATTGTATACTGAATACATGGTTGCGGCTAAGCCCCGTCCCTTTTTTTTTTTTTTTTTTTTTTGAATGTGAAACAAAGGCCTATTTAAAGAAAAAAGTTTTCAAATTTTAGGAGAACTGGCAAACTGGCAGAATAATGGTATCAAAAGCAGAAGTTCCATGGGGAAGGGGATATCATCACTCAACAGGCCATCAAACCACTCATAATTTCAGAGAGGAGAAGAATAATACAGGATGGTAACAACAGCTTTCATTAGCTGATCAGAGTAGGAAGACTAGTTGAAATGCAAGACAAAGAGATTAGTCCTATAATCTAGATCCTCAAAACTATTATCTTTCCCAAGGTAGAAATCATGGAATGAAAATTGGCAAATAACAAACTGTTCTGTCTGGAAACAGAACTGGCCATGTGATAACTAGAAGATATTATCCATTAGGATTTACTTTCAAATTATCAAATGTCAACATAATTTTCTGAAAGTGATATAAAACTTGGACACCTTACCAAGATTTTCCATTGTATATGTTCATCTTTAGCTAGATAAAGGATTTAATAGAAAACCATATCATGTGAGGATGATAGGAAAAATATTTCTGAACCCTCTAAAATATTTTATCTACAGAACTTAAAACAGCTGTTCGGTAGTCTGATGGCATCTCCATTGATCTGGAAGGAAGAAAGCAGTCAGGTGAATAATAACTTCATCTGCTGCAAGACTTCCTTAACATCTTCATTTATTGCATGAATGCATCTTTCTATTAAATTCTCCTATCTTTTTCTTTCACAAAGGAGTAAATAGTATACCACCTCTTGAGTTATCATTTATAGGGCTAACTCCAGTTAATTCTTATCATACATAGACGGATGTATTTCAACACTATCTCTAGCTAGTATGAAAGTGCCACATCAAAGCATACATGTCATGTCACCACAGATGTTGTGAATAATCTGCATGTTCTTTTTGGAATAGAAATAATATCTTTCCAGGTTACAGGAAAATAACATAATGTTCTTTTTAAAATGAAAAATGTTCCATTTTAACTAAAAGTTTGATAAAGCAGTGCATTAAAGCTATGTTACATAGCCCAACTTTTCAAAGAATGACATAATTGAAAAGCAGAGAAACATGTTGAATTGTAGCTTTCTCATTAGACTCTTTCTTTTTGGAAACATTTGCCTTCTTAAAAAACAAACAAACAAACAAAAACAAAAACAAACCCAAAAACAAACAAACAACACACACACACACCCCAGAAAACCAACCAAACGAAAAAAATAACCCCAAAAAACCACCAACAACAAAACCCCAAGAAACAAAGGGAAAGACAAGTTTTAATCCATAAATTGTAATACTTCTCAATAGTACTTGAAACTCCAGGGGGGACATTACCCATGTGACAAAGGAAAAAATTCAGGATCATTGAAGTCACTAAAATATCCAAAAATCTTTCAATAGCACAACATATTTTTGAAATATATATAAGTTTAGAGTCATAAAAAGGATTTAACAGGTGTTTCCCAGCCAGATTTCAGAGTATCAGTCTTTCATTATTTCACTTCTCTGTACTGACTCAAGAATACCCTAATCTTTAGATGAGGATCAATAAATTTCTTTTCTCTCTTTAACTGATGTGGAAATAGGAAGAATCAAAATACAGTAGTAAGCAGAATTCTTGAAGGACGGGCAGTTTCAGTTCAGATGTCATTTGAAGAGAATCAGACACGCTTGTGTGGACCTCTAATTTGACAAAGGTGTTTCAGCATCCTCGCACGCCTGGCAGGCACTGACCACAGGCTAGCTCAGCCTCTGCACTGCTGCTGATGTGTGTGAGGATGTGGTTGCGAGCTAGGCAGGCAACCTCCTCTCTGTGGGTCCTTAGCTTCCCCACACCGGCAGTAGGACCAGATGGGATCATGACGCTGGCAGCAGACAAAGAGCCGACTCTCTTGAGCAGGGTATAACAGGGTTTATTAGGAGGGAGACTGACCAAGAGCTCCGCCCCTGACCACTGCTGCCAGAGAGAGCCCCAATCAAGGATCATGCACAAACTTTTATCTGGGGGAGGATCAAGGGGTGGCAACAACAGGTCAGCCAGTGGGGCACCAGAGGGGTATAACAGGGGGATCAACCTCATAACTGGGAACGAATCGCAAGAGGTGAGTGGGGGATTTCCTGGGCACCAGCCTATCACTTGACGCCCTACCTGGAACTGTTCAGAAGCCAGTGAAGGGCCCCAAAGTGACAGACAGGGTGCCCAAGAGGACAAAGAGGGGATGACTTATTAAAGAAATATGGGTATTGATCTAGTATCGATACCCAACTGTGACAGACAAAAACTCTCTAACAGTTTAAAGTTAGAAAGTGTATGTTTATTACGGCCGGGCAGCACGCGGGATATTTCACCAATTCGCACTGCGAAATTCACAGGTAATTACAAAGCCTTTTATTTACAAAAGTGTTGAATACCCAAAATACAAATGCATATTCATACCCCTGTCACCTCCCATTCCTCGCTTCGTATGCTAATTGGCAAAAAGGTTATTAAGCATGCGTACTTTGTTTCTTAAAATGAGTCGGGGGTCTATTTTGGGGAGGGGTCACCCAAAATGAGGAAGTAACATGAGTCTTCCTCGTCCTGACCTTTCTACCTTTTCAATGCATTCATGACAAATGATTCCTTGGTAGAACTTACAGTTTCCTGTGTTCAATGGGTCCTTTAAGCAGGAAATCTGCAGCTATCTTATGTCCTATTTACCACATTTTGTTTTTCATTACCTGCACAACTACATAAACATAAACCTGACAAGAAATGAGTTACAAGATCCGGGGTAGCTTATCTAAGATCCGGCTTCTGTTAACTGCTAACAAAGATTACCTAATTACTTCAGCTAATTCATCAACTTATTATCTTAACTTTCCTAAAAATCCTTAGCTTCTCAAAATTAACGTCTCAGGGATTGACAGGGACAGGTGAGGGATAGTTATATAAAGTTCGGCACAAAACCGAACTTTATATAACAAACAGGTGGGGAAGAAACCTTTGGGAAAACCCAGGGGGTATGTTGGAACCAACCATTACAAATTCCAGTATAAAACACATTAAACAAAACAAAATAAAACATGCACTGCCACACAAAGGTAAGCAACTTCTTACTGACCTTCAGGTTACTTGTATCACTGCATCAGTTTCCGGGAAATGATGAGCTAAATCTTATCAACGTGGGCAGAGTCCCTTAACCTAAGGTACTGGAAGTCATTCTGGCAGTGGTTTTAGAATGAGGGAATGATGTTATTCCTTAAAACCTTTTGAAGCAATAACTACGTATTATAAATATTACTTAGAACTTTGCTGTAATCAGTTTTTTAAAGATTTAATTTATGTACAATTCTGTATTTCATATATAATAATGAAGATTTATGTTTAAAAATGGGTTGATGGAGAAATGTATTATCTTGTTACTTAATTTATCCTCAGTATATTACCTTTATCTTCATTCAAAATTCAGTTTTATAGGTTCAAGTTTACATTTCTGGAATCAGTTTAACTTTTGCAATTACAGTGTATTGGTTTTTTGAATGTTCAAAAGAAGTAAATATCTAGGTGCTACCTTTTGGTGACAGACACAGGGTCCCACTCTAAAAGGAAAAAAAATTAACATTGTTTCCTTGTTTCCATTTGTTACTGAATGTTCACAAGTCTTACCAATCTGATGATCACTTTGTATTTAATGATGATACGGTCAGAATACTTCTGACTTACCTTTATTAACTTCATAATTTATCCCAAGTTATTCCAAGTTCTTTTTTATTGTTTTTTTTTTAAAGCCTTTTGTTTGGAGTATTTGCTTTTACTCTTGCAAAAATTGGATAATACTTAACCTCAGTGAACAAAAGCAGATGTTCCTCCTTTAGCTAATATAGTTACACACACCAGAATTCTTTTAGGCCTAATAACCACTGATTTCTGTTTTATCAAACATTTGGTCTGATTTATTTCAATAATAGTCATATTTGGAATGAACTAAGTCATTAAAATGTAATATTACATGAATGAGAGCCACCAGAAATGTGAATGCCTCAGTTGAAAACCACTATGATTCCAAATTGCTGCATTTTATTTACACGCTAGATACAAATTGATTCTCTCCGAATACAACACACACAAATACTCATAAACAGGCTAGTTCCCAATCCACTATTGTTCAGATAGTGTGAGTATTCTTAATCTTGAAAGAATTATTTAGATTTAATGATGTACATTTAAGCTTATGTGATTACCAGAACAATCTTTTAAATCTCTATTTTTTACTATGCTGTTTACCTGGTTAGCATCTAGTGACACCTTTTTAATAAAATGTTGAATGTTGAAAAACCTTCTTAACAATACTTGCAATTGCATATTATATAGATACAGATAGAACACACAACTGGTGGAAAAATGTTGATGTAATGAGCAATGTGTTAACAAATTAAGATAACCTGCTAAATAAAGTATTAATTTTTATGAAGATGATTACATTTTAACAATTTTTGGCTTTGGAGGGTTTCTGTTTGGTTGGTTTTTAGAGCAGGTTTCGGTTGGTTTGCATTTTTTTTATAATAATTCCCTCCCTGTTTCTGCTTCATTTTTTAGGTTTTTCTGGTAAATTTTCTTTGCTTTTCTTTCAACTCAATATTTTAAGAAACTATTTGTTTTGAAAACTAAGTTCCTGATAGGAAGACTAGAGGGTTTATACCTATAATATTGGACTCTCTAAATTTTGCTGTCTAAAAAATGTGATTAGAAATCAATAAATTCCTATTTAATTAAGAAAAATATGTATTTTTTACAGAATGTTTCTAATCACATAGTGCTTTGACCTTGCAATTTGCTTATTCATTATTTGCCTACAATATCCACATTAAGTTCATTCACTCTTTAGGATTTGCATGTTTTCAAGGGAGGCTGCTTAAATGTCCTATTCTGCTTTCATCCTTGCAATGTCATTGTGATGATTTCCAGCATCTGTCTGGAGTCAGCCACTGTGCAACAATTTTTGTCTACCACACTTTAATCAGATGTACTGTTCTAGAAATTATTTTTAATTCCTTACTTTTTCCCTCCATCATTATTAAATTAGTTATAATAGATTATTCTTACATGGGTGTACATGTCTAAATATACAGGACAAGAGTGGCAGGGGTTCAACTTGCCTTGAGGTTGCACACATTATGTGCTGTTACTGCATTGACCCTGTAAGGCTGAAGTGGACCACATGATGTATCAAAGATTAGCATCAAGAAACATGGTGTAAAAAGAGTAGGAAAACTTGTATAATTTTTTATATTTTTTTTTTAAATATACCTGAAACCCAGAAACAAATTGGACATCCTAGAAACTAAAGAAAACAGGTGGGTATTGGGTCTACATTTCAAAAGATTATCAGGCTGTGGTTAAGATACTATTATAGATAAAGGCAAATTCTGGTTTATTCCATTAAGGTTGTTGGGTTTGTGTATGTATATGCATATTTCTGGTTTGGGGTTTGTTTGTGGTCTTCTTTGGGGAGTTTTTTGTGGGTTTGGGGTATTTTTTTGGTTATGGTTTTGTTGGTTTGGTTTTTCTGTTTTGCCATGGGTTTAAGGGGTTTGGGATGTTTTTTTAAAGTAATTTCAATAAAAGTTTTACAAATGTGTCCTTAATCAATCAATTTCTCTCTTCAATGGATTTGGTGACAAAACACAATTTCTGAGTAAAATATAGACTCAGGAAGTTGATCAAAGTTAACTGTCCATTCTAATGAAAACAGTAAAATTAAGGTAAATTTAGCTGTTTGTTAGAAGAGGCTGGACCAGTGGACATAATCTTTAGCTCAACTGTAGTATCACACATGAAATATTTCTATACAAAGTAATAATGCACTTGAAAAAAAAAAAAAAAAAAAAATCTGGACTATTCCATATGTCTTCTTTTAAGTTGGCTCTTTTGTTTTTCCCAAGCCATGCAAGTAATATTTTGTCAGATAAAATAAAATAAAATAAAATAAAATAAAATAAAATAAAATAAAATA
>JAIXNV010000059.1:450740-502615 GCA_020917445.1 Riparia riparia | reverse complement strand
ACCATCTACATGAGCTGTTGAAACTAGGTTGGGCAGTGTTTCCCTTGGCCCCTCCCTCCAGACTATCTTCTGTTAATGGCCCATCAATGCCCTGCTGCATGACTCATAGAGAACTCCCTCCAGGAGTTATCTCTGTTTAATGGGCAATCAAGGACCCATTACAACACTGATAAAATGATATCAGCCCATTGTGAGATGCTCTGCCCAGGGGGAGGAGCCAAGCATTCCCACCTGGATATAATCTGGGATTTGGGACAGCACAGGGAGCTTTACCCACTGGATTCCCAGACGACAAGAGCTACCAGACCTTTCTATGGGATCACTGCTTCAACAAGACCACTTCATCTGGACTGCTACCACCCTGGTTTCAGGTTGTATTCTGACTCTGTCAGTGATCTCTTCTACTATTGCATGTGTTTTATTTTATTTTACCCTTTTTTCTCTCCTATTAAATTGTTTTTTTCTGACTCTCACTGATTTGCCTTCAAGCCAGCACATATATTTTGGTACCCAACATGGGGCAGGAGGTACTGAGAAAAGTCAGAATTACAATTTTGTAGTGAGAAAAAATACCAGCTGTCCGCTATGATGCTCAACATGCTTTCATATATCTTATACCTAGCTCTCTACATTTTCCCGCACATGGGGCAGTATTTGCCAGTCTTAATCATGTGTAGACCAGGGTATGGTACCAAAAGTGCTTTGTTAGTCTATTATGTTTATTGTATGATAATCTCTGAGGCAATGAGCATCATTCGGAATATATACTCTATTTTGTTTGCTTGTCCTGGTCCAGAATGCTACATCTGGGCTCTCTACAATTGCACCCAGCCCCTATGGGGAGGGGTAAGGAATGATTTTTTCCAGTCTTCTAGGCTGGCAGTTTTTGAAAGCACTGAGTTCTCTCTAGGTGCCAAGCATAATATTGTTGTTAGTTCTGCTTTTTCTTCTCTGCATGGCTTGCACCATGCTTAGAAATCAAACACTACACGGGGTGGTGCAGCGTCTCCTTGAGGAAGAGGGAAAAAGAAACAAATGCAAAACAATGGCATCCATGTCTACACAAACTGTCTTAGAGGAAACAGTATCTGCATCTACTCAGACTGTCACAGAGGAGAAAGGAACCAAAAACAAAGCAACAGTGTCAGTGTCTACACAAGTTGTCACAGAGGAGAGAGAAACCAAAGGAGCCATCAGCATCTCCACACAAACTGTCACTGAAGCAGAACAACCTAAACCAGTGGCAGTTGCCCGTGTTCAGAAGAAGAAATCAAAGAGGAAATCAGTCCGCATAGTGACTGATGAGGATGTGGCAGGAACTTCGCAGCCAGCAGAAGAGACAGAGCCAGAGATCATCACCCGCTCTCTATCCCTGGGTTAACTGCGTGACCTGCAGAGGGAAATCACTCGCCAGACAAATGAGTCCATCCTGATCTGGCTGCTCCGCATCTGGGACGTCGCAGCCAATGGCACCATTCTGGACGGAAGCGAGACCAGGCAACTGGGATCGCTGTCCCGGGATGTGGTCATTGACCAGGGGATAGGGAGAACCCAACAAACTCTCAGTCTCTTGTCAGCGACTGCTGACAAGTGTGAGGGACAGATACCTTTGTAAAGAAGACCTCCAGGTGCACCAAGGAAAATGGAGCACAATGGAAGAAGGTATCCAATGCCTGAGGGAATTGGCTGTGCTGGAGATCATTTTCTCAGAAGAGAGAGATTTCCTAAAAGCCCAGATGATGTCCAGTGCACATCACAGATGTGGTTGAGATTTGCACGGCTTGGACCAGAGATGTACTCTCGTTTCCTGGCAATGCTGCAATGGAGGGAAGGTGAGGACAAGGTGGGTGTCTTGGTCAATAAACTAAGAATTTACGAGGACACTGTCACCGCCCCATTTCAGACCCGTGTCTCATCTGTGGAAACAAAGCTGGCTGAGCAAGTCCGGAGTTTGATTGAAGAGGGCCATCAGAAACTGAAAAAGGAACTTAAGGAAGAAATTTACCACACCTCGCCAGAACCAACAAGAGTCTCTGCCATTAGGAGCAGGTATCTGCCAGCCAGGGAGAGAGGATACACTCCATGAGGTAACCTCTGGTCTTTTCTTTGGGAGCACGGAGAATACATGAGGAAGTGGGACAGAAAACCCACCTCCTCCTTAGCAGCCCAGGTACGTGAACTGAGGAGAGAGACACCTACCACAAAGAGCTCATCTAGAGCCAACGCTGCTCCAGTCTCTCAGGCACAGAACTGCAGACAGTATAAGAAGGATGATATGACTGATCCTCTTGAAGGGACCTCAAGAACATATTTACAGGAAGAGAGCAACGTGTACCATGACCAGGAATAGGGGAGCCCTGACCCTAGCCAGGTAGAGGAAAGGGACAATTGGATCTATTGGACTGTGTGGATCCGATGGCCTGGCACATCTGACCCAAAAAAATATACTGCTTTGGTTGACACTGGTGCCCAATGTACCCTGATGCCATCAAGGTATGTAGGAACAGAATCCATTTCTATTTCTGGGGTGACAGGAGGGTCCCAGCAGCTGACTGTATTGGAGGCTGAAGTGAATTTAACTGGGAATGGATGGCAAAAACACCCCATCGTGACTGGCCCAGAAGCCCCATGCATCCTCAGCATAGACTATCTCAGAAATGGATATTTCAAAGACCCAAAAGGATATTGTTGGGCTTTTGGGATAGCTGCTGTAAAGACAGAAGGCATCAGACAACTGAATATCTTGCCTGGTCTCTCAGATGATTCCTCTGCTGTGGGACTACTGAGAACAACAGGTACCAATCGCCACAACAACAGTACACCGTCGCCAATACTGCACCGACAGAGACTGTGATTCCTATCCATGAGATGATTCGTAAACTGGAGAGCCAAGGGGTGGTCAGCAAGGCTCGTTCACCTTTCAACAGCCCTATATGGCCAGTGGGTATGTCCAGTGGAGAATGAAGACTGGACGGTGACCCCACCACTAAGTGCTGCTGTGCCAGACATGTTGGAGCTTCAGTACAAGCTGGAGTCCAAGGCAGCAAAGTGGTATGTGACCATTGATATTGCCAATGCCTTCTTCTCCATTCCTTTGGCAGCAGAGTGCAGGGCCCAGTTTGCCTTCACCTGGAAGGGCGTACAGTACACCTGGAACCAACTGCCCCAGGGGTGGAAACACAGCCCCACCATCTGCCATGGACTGATCCAGACTGCACTGGAAAAGAGTGAGGCTCCTGAACATCTACAGTACATTAATGACATCATTGTGTGGGGGAACACAGCAGGGGAAGTTTTTGAGAAAGGAGAAAAGATCATCCAGATTCTGCTGAAAGCTGGTTTTGCCATTAAGCGACGTAAGGTTAAGGGACCTTCTCAAGAAATCCAGTTTCTGGGAGTCAAGTGGCAAGATGGACGTTGCCAGATCCCCACAGAAGTAATCAACAAGGTCACCACAATGTCTCCACCTACCAACAAGAAGGAGACATAAGCTCTCCTAGGTGCCATAGGCTTTTGGAGAATGCACATTCCTGAGTACAGCCAGACTGTGAGCCCTCTCTACCTGGTCACCCACAAGAAGAACGTTTTCCACTGGGGCCCTGAACAGCAACAAGCCTTTGCCTAGATCAAGCTGGAGATCACTCATGCGGTAGCCCTTGGCCCAGTCAGGATGGGACCAGATGTGAAGAATGTGCTCTACTCAGCAGCCGGGAACAATGGCCTGTCCTGGAGCCTTTGGCAGAAGGTGCCCGGGGAGACTCGGGGCCGACCACTGGGATTCTGGAGCCGAAGCTACAGAGGGTCCGAAGCCAATTACACTCCAACAGAGAAAGAGATCTTAGCCGCCTATGAAGGACTTCAAGCAGCCTCAGAAGTAATTGGCACTGAAACACAGCTGCTTTTGGCACTCCAACTACCGGTGCTGGGGTGGATGTTCAAGGGAAAGGTTCCTTCCATGCGTCACGCCACTGACACCACATGGAGCAAATGGATTGCCCTCATCACACAGTGTGCCCGTATTGGAAACCCAAATTGCCCTGGGATTCTGGAAATTCTAACTAACTGGCCTGAAGGTGAGACTTTTGGATTATCTTCTGAAGAAGAGGAGGAACAAGTGACACGTGCCGAGGAAGTCCCACCGTATAACGAGCTACCGGAGACGGAAAGACAATAAGCCCTCTTCACTGATGGTTCCTGCCAAATTGTAGGCACTAACTGGAAATGAAAACCTGCAGTATGGAGCCCCACATGATGAGTTGCACAAGCTACCGAGGGACAAGGTGGATCAAGTCATGTTGCAGAACTTAAAGCCATCCAGCTGGCTTTGGATATTGCCAGATGAGAGAAGTGGCCAAGACTCTATCTCTACACCGATTCGTGGATGGTCACTAGTGCTCTGTGGGGATGGCTGAATCGCTGGAAAAAGGCCAACTGGCAGTGCAGAGGGAAAGCCATCTGGGCTGCTGAGGTTTGGCAAGACATTGCCGCCCGAGTAGAGAAGCTGACCGTGAAGGTTCGACACGTGGATGCACATGTGTCCAAGAGTCGGGCTAATGAAGAACATCACAACAACGAGCAGGTAGACAAAACTGCCAAAGTGAAAGTATCACAGGTGGATCTAGACTGGCAGCACAAGGGAGAAGTATTCCTAGCCCGTTGGGCCCATGATGCATCTGGTCATCAGGGCAGAGATGCAACATACCAATGGGCCCGTGACGGAGGGGTGGACCTTACTATGGACAACATCTCACAGGTCATCCACAACTGTGAGACCTGCACTGCAGTCAAACAGGCCAAGTGGGTAAAGCCTCTGTGGTATGGTGGACGATGGCTGAAGTACAGGTATGGGGAAGCCTGGCAGATTGACTACATCAGCCTTCCCCAAACCTGCCAAGGCAAGCGTTGTGCTGACTATGGTAGAAGCCACCACTGGATGGTTGGAGACCTACCCCGTGCCTCACGCTACTGCTCGGAATACTATCTTAGGCCTTGAAAAGCAGGTCCTGTGGAGACATGGCACCCCTGAGAGAATAGAGTCAGACAATGAGACCCATCTCAAGAATGGCCTTATAAACACCTGGGCTAGAGAACATGGCATTGAATGGATATATCACATCCCTTATCATGCACCAGCTGCCGGGAAAGTTGAACAGTGCAATAGGTTACTTAAGACTACCCTGAAGGTGCTTGGTGGGGGGACTTTCAAAAATTGGGAAGTGAACTTAGCAAAGGCCACCTGGATGGTCAACACTCGAGGGTCAATCAATCGAGCTGGTCCTGCCCAGCCTGAGCCCTTGCACACAGTGGATGGAGATAAAGTCCCTGTGGTACACACAAAAGGCATTTTAGGAAAAACTGTTTGGATTAATCCCACTTCAGGCAAAGGCAGACCCATCTGTGGGATTGTTTTTGCTCAAGGACCTGGTTCTACTTGGTGGGTAATGCAAAAATATGGGGAAACCTGTTGTGTACCACAGAGTAACCTAATTTTAAGTGAGAACTAGGTGTAAGGTTTCATTCTGTATATGTGTATATATAAGCATGTGTATATTTATCTTTCTAGCTATAAGAATGTATTAATTTGGTATGATGTAGATGGTCATAGAATAAGGGGTAGATTCTGTCCTAGGTTACAATGTAAGGTGTGCCCAAAGTATGTATTCTATCACCATCTACATGAGCTGTTGAAGCTAGGTTGGGCAGTGTTTCCCTTGGCCCCTCCCTCCAGACTCTCTTCTGTTAATGGCCCATCAATGCCCTGCTGCATGACTCATAGAGAACTTCCTCCAGGAGCTATCTCTGTTTAATGGGCAATCAAGGACCCATTGCAAGACTCAGAGAATGATATCAGCCCATTGTGAGATGCTCTGCCCAGGGGGAGGAGCCAAGCATTCCCACCTGGATATAATCTGGGATTTGGGACAGCACAGGGAGCTTTACCCACTGGATTCCCAGACGACAAGAGCTACCAGACCTTTCTATGGGATCACTGCTTCAACAGGACCACTTCATCTGGACTGCTACCACCCAGGTTTCAGGTTGTATTCAGGTTGTAAAAGATCTGTCAGTGATCTTTTGTACTATTTCATGTGTTTTATTTTATTGTACCTTTTTTTTTTTTTTTTTTTTTTTTTTTTTCCTCTCCATTTAAATTGTTTTCTCTGACTTGGAGCCTCTCACTGGTTTTGTCTTCAAGCCAGCACATATCCTTACCTGAATCATATGTCTTTGACATCCTGCCTCTTTGTCAATTTCTTGATGCATTATCAAGATTTGTTCAGCCCAGAAATATTGTTCACAAGACTAAAGAAATCAAGAAAGGCAGAAAAGGAGTTAGTAGGCATAACCAGTCTCTTGACCCCTCCCTCTGATTATTATAAAGCAAAAAAGGAAAGAAGAAAAGAACATTGAATAAATAAATTAAAATAGATTATCCAGTGACAGACCATCCTATAGAAGTTTTCTTTTGTAAATGAATTATAAGCAAATATGATGATAATTATATCTATTAAAACCAGATTATTTTTTTCAAATATAGAGCTAGAACTTTCCAAATTATTATGAAAAAATTCTGATAATATGTAGTCTTTATTAACAAATATGCAATTAAAGAAACAGTAATTGTCAAAAGCTGGTATGTGATGCTATTGCTCTGATTGTTTATGCTTCACAATAAAACCAATTGTAGATGATTTGAGCTGAGGTAGGAGAGTATTTAGCATGGATTAAATTCCCATTTTAGATGTGTCAAATGCTTTAGGGCATTTACAAATACTGCAAACTCAACTGAAAAGCAGTCAAATGACGCTTAGTCAGAACCACCAGTAAACTAGCTTAAGAGGCTGGTGCTGGAAATGTTGCTATATTCTCTCACAGAAAAACCTACTTTACATCTGCCACAACACCAAATGTGAATACTGTAGATTTTTAACACCACATTTATAAGGAAGTTATAAATCTTTAAACTAAAGACAGTTTAAAAATAGACCTCAATCATGAACTGTAAACATTAATGGACAAAAATATAAAAGGAATTGCCATTAAAATTCACTATTAGAGATAACTAACTTGGATCTGTTGAATCACTTTGGACATAGATTTTGAATTTACCACTTTATGTAGAATGTGATGCACTCAAGAAAAAATCCAGCTTCTCTAACCCACAGCTGATATCCTAACCTTTTTCTTTACTGGCTACATTCACTTACTTTTTTTGCATAACTAGTGGATTTCAATGTTAGATCATAATGTACTGGCAAATTTTGCTTACTATGAACTTCAGTGTGCCTTTACAAAACACAAAGCAGTAATTTAAAAGAATGAAATAATGATTGTCCCTATTCTGAGCATGGGCCTATGTGCATGTTAAAAAAAAATCGCTGTATGTCAAATTAGTTTTCAATTTAATTTTTTAAATTATTATTTTGGTGAGTTTTCCATTGTCTATGTGTCATGGGTTAGTACAGGGTTTTTTTTAGCTATGGAGGAATGTAGAATGATTCTCTGGGTCAGGACCTAGGAATTGCTTTAGAAAAGACAGGGACCTATCAGAGGGTTAGTTGGAATACAGGCATCTGTTTTGACCACTGAAAATTGTTTGCTACAACTTTGGGAAGTAGCATATAAAACCCCTTGATTTCCTGTAGGTAGCCCTTTTCCTTCTTACCTTGGTGTGTCTGGGGTAGTGTAATATAATCAATCTGCTAGGCTTTCCTATACTTAGACGTGGACTATCGCCCACTGTATTATAGGGGCTTTACTTGCTTGGCTTGCTTGATTGTAGTATACGTCTCACAGTTATGGATAACCTGAGAAATACTGTTTATGGTTAGATTTACCCCTTGGTTTTGTGTTTACTTATAAGTGGCATTTTTGCCTTGGTGACTTGAGGTATCATGGGCTTATCGAGCTAGGAACAACTCTCTTTTGTGTTGTTAAGTCTATCTTTGACACTTTTATTTTTGCAGCTATATTTACTTGTTCGTTGTTTTGGCGCTCTTTATTAGTCTGACTTTTGGGGACGTGGGTATTTACATGACGGACTTTTACAGGTAGCTTTTGTTCTTGATTGGCAACGTTTTTATTTATCAGCAGCCAAAATTGGGGTTTTTTATGCTGCTAGTTGGCTTTTTTTTTAACTTCTTTAGCTATGTTCATAGAGTATTGGTTGCTATTTACGAATCAGTGTAGAGGTAGAGCTTTGGTTACTTTTCTTTTTCAGCAATGTCTAGGGCTAACTGAACAGTTTTGAGCTCAGTGAGTTGGTTTAATTTACTTTTTCTTTCAGTAGCTTGTGCAACCTGTTTTGTGGGACTCTATACAGCTGCTTTTTATTTTTGTTTTATCTTAACAATATAAAAGGAACCGTCAGTGAAAAGAGCATAGCGTGCTTCTTCTGCTGGCAATTGGTTGTATGGTGGAGCTTCTTCAGTACAGGTCACTTGCATTTGTGGTTTGTTGTTTTTTTTTATTTGCAAGACTAAAGTTTTTACTTTTTGACTAGTTTGTAATTATTTCTAAAATAATCCGTTTGCTCTATGTGGTATTAGATATTTATGGCCACGCTGGTGAGGGAGCAAGAACTCACGCAGAAACATTAGAGATTAGAGCATTTGGGTAGTCTGGAATTACAAAAAAACCAGGCAGGATCATAAATTTTTTTTTGGTCTATTCTTCAGTGTAAATCGGGGTGGCTTTAGCCGAAATGGTGCCCATAGCTCTTATCAGAGGCCTGGCAGAGATCTCTCCTTGCTCCAGGGAAGTTTAGAGAAAGTAGTCGTTGTAAAGCAGTAACCCATGACACTATGCATAGTGGAATACTAGTTGATTTTTTTTTTTTTTCCCTATCTCAAGGGAATACTATCATTCTCATTATAGAACGTATTTTTACAGTTTTAATAAATGTATTTATGTAAAAAAAAAGAGGATTATACTGATCAGCCCATTATGTTTGATTTGACACTGCTGATCTCTTACATGCTTGCAGGTCATCTTGCCACATGCTTCTGTAAATGTTTTGCAAGTTAATTATCTTAATGACCATAGATCTGCTGGAAAGCAAATTAGTACTGGCAAATCAAATGACATTACAGAAGAGGGTTCTTTAATTTGCTTGTCCATTCTAAAGTGCTGGGAATTTCATAAATAGCATTTCGGAAGCATCTCACAACTTCTCTCACAACTACAAACGGAGTTCTCTGCATGTAGCAGGGCCAGTTGCCTTAGTAACAGCATCACCCCACTTCCTCAACTGAAGTGCCAAGTCTCTGTGCTTGAGGCACTGAGGTCTCTCTGCAGATTCTGTTAAGTCATAGCTTTCCCAGGAAAGATTGTCAGCTTATTTAACCAGTCTGGGGAAGAATTATATAGAGAGAATTTTGGCTGAGGTTTCATTTAACTTCATCTCCTGTAAAATATGCTCCTTCTTGAAGAAAGAGTGATTAAGTCAGTTGTCATTTACTAGGCAGTCTTAAAACTTCTAGAGATACACAGGTGATCAAGTACCCATATAGAAGCAAAACCTTTTACTAAATCTGTGGATTGTATCCTATGTTAAAAAGAAAAAAAAAAAAAAAAAAAAAAAAAAAAAAAAAAAAAAAAAAAAGCATTGAATACACTGTGGGCTATAAAGATGCAAATGAAAGAATGTTCAAGTGTTGAAGCTGCAAGGGATGCTAAGAAACTTTACATTATTATGCACACAAAAATAGATTTTTCTGCTTTTATTTGTGATTTTGTGGCTTGCTAGCATCACTAGGAAGCATATTTCAGTGATCTATATCACCCTAAGGCAAGAGTTATTTTGAACAGCAGGGGCAATCCCAGAAGTACAGCTAATCAATTGGAAACCAGCCATTCTTGTCTTTAAAATTGCTTTATAAGTATAATTAAGACAAATTTCTGGCTCTAAACAATTTATCTGGAGATTTTTGGGGGCTTTGGTTCCTTGTTTTCTTTAATTTTTTTGGTTCACTGCTTATTATTATCTTGAACACCAAATTTTGATAAAACACAAAACTTGAATGGGTTTCATTATAAGGTATTTGATAATACTGAATTACCAAGAGCAAAATGAAAGCCAAACCAGGAACAAAATCCAAAAGCTAACCCCGCCAAACCAAACCAGATGGTAATCTGTTACAAGGTTCTTCTGCCAGAAGCCAGTGATTAAATGCTTATTTTGTCAGCCTTCTTCAGCCTATGTAGAGGTAGGAAGGAATTACAGATAAAATAAAAATTGAAAGCAAACATTCAATTTTCAGGGAAGTCTTGTTTCTAAATTTAATCCACTTCAGAAAAATTCTAAATATTTGTCCTAGGTTGACTTTATGATGCTTGTATCCCTAATCGTCTGTTCTGTTTGTGCTGTATTTTGAGTTCTGTGCCTATAAGACTGGTTCTAAGAGCAAGGAGAAGCACAGAGTTTGTTTTGAGAAAACTTCCTGACTCCTACACATTGTTCTTTGGACGGGGTGTTCGGCAGAGGCTTGGAGAGACTGCAGGACAGAGATCTTTTGCTTTTAGTTAGTTTCAGCTAGCTAGGACAGAGAAGTTCCCTGGTCTGGTTTTTTGGGGGGTTTTTGTTTGTTTCTGTGTTTGTTTGTTTGTTTGTTTTTGTTTGTTGGTTTGGTTGGTTTGTGGTTTGTTTTTTTTTTTTTTTTTCCTCCCATTGGGACTGTTTAAACTTGCTCTGGACTGAAAAAACCCAGGGGAGCACTGGAGGCTTGCACCTGTGGCCCCCAGGGCCTGGACCTCAGAATTTTCCAGCAGCACCAGAGGGACATATGAGAGACTGAGAGAGAGCTGAGCTACATTCACAGCAAGAACTTTCTCAATTTGCCATCTCACTCCACAAGGAGAGGTTTTATTGTTCCATATTATTCATTCTTTGTACTTGTATGCACTTTGTTTGTCAAGTAAAATAGGTTTTTTCCCACTTTTCTCAGAGGAAATTCTTTCCTGGACCTATTGGGGGGAGAGGCCATTTGGGTTTGCCTCCCAGAGGGATCCCATTCAGGGGTTTTCTCCCAAATTTTCCCTAAACCAGAACAATATTGTTGACACTTTCTATTACTAGGAAGGAAAACACTTTGAAATAAAAATATTTGAGCATATATCAAAGTGAATTTCCTTCATCAGTTGCATGTAATATACTTCTTCAGTAAAATTATTGTAACTAGCACTAAATTAATAGTAAATCAGAATGGAATCTAATATGATGACTAAGAAAGAAAAGGGAAAAAACACACAACTTAAAGAAAAATCTGAGAATATTTCAGTATCTATTGGAAAAGTCAGGGAATTTACTTGCTTTTCTAGGTAATATGAAAGCCGTGGGTGATTGAAAGCAACTGTGATGCCCAGCCATATTTGAAGCAATGCCTTGTAACACCCCATAATTAGAGCAGGTAGCTTAAATGTATTTAGTGTATTTTTACAAACAATATTCATTTTCAAATCATGTTTGAACACTGTTTGAATTCAAAATAAGTCTTGCAAGAACAAGTAGAAAATGGAATTTTGTAATCAGCTTTTGCTTATCAGGTAAAATTTAATTTCTTTTATATTGGATGAACAATATTAGAGAGATCTGAACAAAAAGATAACCAACACTTTATAGAGACACAATCCTATCAAAAATGATTAATTCCACTGTCAGATTTTATACTGTAGTTTTCAGCAACAGCAAATTCTCCACGGACAGGAAAAAAGGTAATAACTCATAACCTTTTTGCATCTTCCTAGTATATCTCTCAGTAAAAGTTGGATAACATGAGAGGAACAAGATAAACATGAAAAATGATGATATCAATATGTTTCTCTTGAAGTCCACTTATTTGACCTTCAAAAGATTCTGAATTCAGATTTTGGTCCAGATTAACCTTAAAAGTAGGGTAGCTGTCCTAGAATACAGTCTGTATTCTTTCTTGATAGAGGAATCAAGGGTTCCTTGATGGACCAATCAGTCTATCCCTTAAGTCCAAGTGAATTACCAAAACATCCAAATAACACTGGTAAAAAATGTGTGGGTGGGTTTTTTGTTTTGTTTTGTTTTGTTTGCTTGTTTGTTTGTTTTTGGTTTTGTGGATTGTTTTTGGTTTTTTTGTTTGTTTTGTTTTGTTTTGTTTTTTCCTAATAAAATATAGAGGACATTGTGAGATAGTTTTCAGAGGAGAAGCATTTTCCTGGCAGACCTGGATAGCTCTCCTGCAGCATTCTTATTTGCCCCTCAACTATTACCTGTTCTAGGGTCTGGTATACTTATGGACTCAAGAATGCTTTTGTACAAAAGACTCTATTGTCTGCATGTCATTTTGTACACAGTGCATGATGAGCCTGTGGGCTAAACAGGATGATTTCGGACTTCTCACTAGAGTGTAGGCATTTCAGATCAAGAAATTCTAGTGTCCAAATTTTAATCTTCTGCAGCTCATACTCTGATAGTACAGCTGAGACTGATATGATAACCTATTTCTTAAAGTAGAAATAATGAATTGACAGAAATTTCTGACTGCTGAAGTATACCAAGAAATAATCAACAAAATTTAATCAACAAAAGTATTGCATTTAATAATTATCAGCCTCATGATTCCATTCTATTAACTTGCTTTTAATACATTTCATACATACACATACATCACCATTAATCATTCATCAATATATTATCAACACCGGAGGGAAAAGTGAAAAAGAAGATTTAAAAAATTAATGTGATGAACCGAAGTTCAAGACTATGGAAATGTAAAATCTCATTTATTTACTTTTGGTATAGGCAAATATATTGCCATTTTCTTCAAAAATTCAGATAAACTTTATTCAAAGACAAAGTTGCAAAAATTGGAAGTCTAGCAGAACAAGATTATTTTACCTTCTGCATCTTTACAGAAGCCCTAAATTATTTGCATATTTAATCTCAAAGAACGGCTTTCTGGCACATGATTTCTGGCACACAGTAAAATGAAGGGTCATCAAGTTATTGTGCAAAATGGATTAACAATTGAAGAACTTCTGTTATAATATTTATAAATTAATATTAAGTTGAGGAGAGAACAAACTAAGCACCAGGATGAGATGGTATGCATTATTAAACAGGAGCATACAGAGGCAGAATATCTTAACATGCTGTCCAACTTTTATGAGTCTTACTCTCCTAACAGTTCTTTAGGGTTTCAGCAGGTGGCTATCCTAGAAAAGGGGGAATATTTCAAACATAAATACTGTAAGGAACATCAAATAAGATATGTGCTTTCTATTAAAAAATAAGAGGATTACAAACTTGAGTTGTATCCTATGCCTGGGAGATTATAGGATTTTTGCCCATAAAAAGTTATCAAGATCTATTACAGATTAGATTGTATGAACTAGTTTGAATTAAACACAAAAAAAGCTAGTGTATACTACCTTTTATGGAAGGATCAACATGCTTTTCCTTTGGTGGTCAACATCAGACTACTGAGAGTTTGAAATAATTAGGCAGGCACTATTTATTCAACTTTTTTTTTCAACTTCCCAGCTAATTTCTAAGTAAGTAATGTGTTGCATTTATGGATTCCATGCTGAAGTGCCTGATCAATAATTAAAGCCATAATTTCAGAAGCCATAAATGCACTCTTCAAAAACAGTTTCACTAAGTTAAAGAATTTCCCAGCTACTGAGTGACAGTGGGATACTACAAATAATTTACTTATAAAATCCACTGCTGCATCTTGTAGCCAACATAAATTTGCAGTAGAAAGGATGTTGATTTATCTTTCTAACTCCATTAACTTCTCTTTCACAAGTAATCTTCTTTCCCAGTAAAATATCACTTGATACTTCATTTAAAATCTAAAGGAACCTCTCTGCATTAAATTATTCCATTACACATCATGAAAGCTTTGGTCCTAGCAGTTATATGTCTTGTCACAAAAGGCACCAAAAAAAGCCTTTCAAGCCAATTATAGAACTTATTTTGAGGTAAAAACTTATTTATTGTCAAGAGATATAAATCACTGCAGAGTGAAAGATGAAGGCATGGTTTTTGCTAGCTGCTTATCATGCTTGTTGGCCTAACAAGCCTCACACTGTGCAAAAGATGGGTTTTTTTTTCTTTGAAGGTCAAATTACTAAACCAAGATATTGTCTCAATATGAAGCGTAAAAAGCATACTAGAAATTAGAAACTATGCCATTAAGGACACTTGCTCCTGTTTTGTCCCAAAAGGAAATGCACAAACCTATTTTGTATTTGAGAAGGGTTTATTGGAAAATAAAAGCAGAGGTGAAGTACAAAAAAGACTGTAGTCTCAGTTCTTCATTTTTGGCATCATGTAATTTCGAGCACTCCAGGAGAACAATATCTGCTTTTCACAACAGCAAAAGAAAAAATTAAACATTTTTGAGGCTAATTAGAACATGAGTTAAAGGGCATAAGTCTTTACTAAGACTTATGAGACAAGAAGCAATAGCTCCTCTGGAAATTCTCTTCAGGCCTATCTATTACATATCCGGCACTCTCAGGGTTAGGACTTCAAACTGTATCATGTTTACATGTAAACATCTCAAATCTTAGGTCACCATATTCTACTATGGTGTATGTAGGGTTTTATTCCACCTGTATACAACTGTAAAATATCACCATTAAAAACCCCAAAACAACAAAAGTCCCAACATATTTCTCTCCAAAATTTTATTTCAAATTTCTTTCATCACATTCTGTTGCGTCTTTTCTCATTACTATCTTTTAATATGTAAACAAACTACTAATTAAAAATAACAAACAAGTCAACAGCCCACAGTAAAAAATTTTATAGGGCATAAAATTTCTTTTTAAAAGATACTAGTGCTACTGGAAAAGAGAGGGGGTGAAAAGTTGCTAAATGTATGTAAAAGTACATAAAAGTATTTAGTCATACCCTACAATTAAGTTTATTTTTTTCTTAACTCTCATTTTAAAAAATTTAAATATGGATTTTAAATCTGCTAAGAAAGTACAATTTTTTCTAGTAAAAAATCCCATGGAAACCCCAAAAATAAACAAAACCCAAATCATCTTAGTTTCTTGGTTTACCAAAAGGGTATCAGTGTACACATTAGAATATATATATTTTAGTTATAATAGAACTTTTAAAAGAGCAAGAAAATTAGTCACAGTTGAAATATTAAAGAAGCATAACTGTATCAGGGATTTCTGTTAGATTTTTAATAGTTTTGGTCAGCCATTTTTTTGGGAAATTATGCTACCTGATAAAACATACGCATAAATTTTAACTTTTTTTTTTTTTTTTTGGGGGGGGGGGGGCATTGCTCTTCCCAAAGTACATGAAACTTGAAATCAAAAGGCAACTCCAACACCAGCCATCTTTCAAACACACAATACTGAGAACTTGGTACTAAACTGGCAGCAGAGTATTTCTTGTTTCAAGGCTTGCTCCAAGATCCTCCACAATTAGAACAAGAATTTGGATCAGATCAAGGGAAAAAATCACAGCTGAGGAAGAAATATGTTACTAGCAGGGTAACTATAATTTCCTCTGAGGCACTGGAATAGGTTGCCCAAAGAAGCTGAGGATGCCCTGTGCCTGGAAGTGTGCAAGGCCAGGTTGGATAGGGCTCTAAGTGACCTGGTCTGGTAGAAAATTCTCCTTCAGCTAGACTCTTCCTTTTACTACACTTCATTCCCCATGGTCAGGGGATTGAACTAGTTATCCTTGAAGTCCCTTCCAATCCTAACTCTCTGATAATGTGGAATAAGGTGTATCAGTCCAAGTCTGAAATATTTTGCTCTACCAGCTCTGCCAGCCAATGAATTATGGAGCAATGTAAAACACCTTATGATTTGCCTTGGGCTCTAATTTATTTATACGTTTCTACTACTATGCTGGGGCATAGGAGGGCACTGACTATTATTAAAGTCATAACATTATAAAACAAGAAATTACTTTTTAAATGAAAACTCTATTTCCCAATTTAAAAGACAATTTTGTCTTGCCCAAGACAAATCATAATTATAGATGGTGAAACATAGACTCACAAAAATCCTGTTTTGTTACTGTTCATTAGAAGTCATTAATTATTTTCACATGAAAGTAAACAAAGAGATTATACGTGCAAGAAATAAGTTTTTTAGCTTCTGCAGTTATAAAGATATACATGTGAAATACTGGAGAAATATATACTAACACCACAACTTCTACTATTTACAGAAAAAAAAGCCATAACTGTTGATGACTTTGGCAGAAACATAAAATGATTTGGGCCTGGGTAAGGCCTGGGTCATGGCTCCTGAATGAGAAATGTCTAACAGTTGTAGTGTGCAGATAAGTCATTGAAAGTACTACAAAGATCTAAGGGAAGTAGGCAGAAAAAGCCTAAGGGACTACACATTTTGGGGTTTTTTTTGTTGTTGTTGTTTATTTACAACCACCCCTGTCCCTAGTCCTCTGAAATTAATGGCACTATTATACACACTCATTGTATAATAAACCAAAGACTGGCTTCTATTATTTAAGCTTCTGGTACCAGGAATTTTCTATATATGTGCACTGTTTCTTTATACATTTCCATCAGGTTTGTATCTGTATGCTCTGCCTCTTTATTTTTTGCAGAGTGGGTACACAGTTTGGGACTTAATTCTGTGTGTTTGTGCAACATAAAAGAGTCTTGTCTTGATCTCCAATTAGATTTTACAAAGTACTACAAGGAATAATAAGTTCAATTTGTCACACAATAACTCTCACTCAACTTTTTTTTTTTTTTTTAATAGACAATTAGTTCTTACCCTCAACAACATCTTCAGTTTTTTAAATCCAAGAGATACGACATAAACAAGAGATAAACAAAAAAAACACCTAACACTAAATAAGCAATTAAAGCTGGTTCTATCTGTGAATTTCTTCTATTTTCTAGGATGTAAGAGGGGAAATAAAAACTACAAATTATAAAGAAAGAGGAATTAACTCAAAAAAAAGTATTGAATTAAAAAAAAAAAAATCCAGTTCTGATGCTTTTAAAAATCTTTCAGGTCCATTGTCTCATTACTCCTTTGACTTCAGTTTCATTTTACATGCATAGAGATTGCCAGAAGAGACCAAAAGAAAAGAAAATCTGAAGAAATGGATCAGTGGTGGTCATTTTGAGCTATCAATACCCTTGATTTCAGTCATGGAGAGAAGGAAGGTAAAGAGGAAAATCACAGCATTACTTCAATATTGCCATCCAAATGATATTAATTTTCTGAAACTTATTAGAAATACCAGTGCACAAACCAGGTTTAGTTTCAGCATCTTTTTCTTTGGCCTTTAGCAGGAAAATCCAAAGGTTGTCTACCTTTATTCATGGGCAATTGAGTTACTTTATAACTCTGATGAAAAAAGAGAAAAATGAAAATTTATTCATTTTTTTTGTTGGTTGGGGTAGTTTGTTTGTTTGTTTATTTGTTTGTGTGGGTTTTGTTTGTGTGTTTTTTAGTTTTTAGTCAGGCTCCCTGCAACTTTACTCATTAGCTGTGTAGATTTTCATCCCTTTGCCAATTCTAGTTCCTCAAGAGCCAAAACCAGTTTCTTCATGTTGTCTTACAAACATCTTCCTTTATTTCTTCTGTTTCCTCCTAAATGTGTTTGCAACCTCATCTTCAGTCTTCCTGAATGCCTAGAACACTTGTTGCTGATTTATTATCTCACAGAGGCCTGCTAGAAGCTGTTCTTTCTTTTTCTTATAGCCTCCGAGAAGTGCCAGTGCATTTGGGTTATGCAGGCTCTCTGATGGGTATACAGATTAAACAGTATAACTCAAACTAAACAGGGCACATCCTAGGTAGGAGGGGGAGGGGGAAGAAAAAAAAAAAAGCTTAATTTCTAGGTTTAATATGAGTAAAATTATTTTTATTCAAGGAAATCTTAAAGATTTTACTATGTGGATAAATATGCCTCACTAGTGACATTTATTTAACAGAGGTAACATATTGATTTGGTAACTAGTATGCTTTGAATTGCTTTTCCAGCAGTTCTGAAGCTTTTAACCATTTCCTTCATGTTTTCCTGATGCGTTTTCTATAGCAGCTTATGTCTCCTTAGCTGGATGATGTATCCAAAATATGCTGTCCTCATGTGGCATGTTACACACAACATTGATATGTGTGTATGCATACAATGTGTATATGTAGCAGAATGCAGATTATGTGTAGTTGCAATTAATAGTCTTCATCATGTTCTTTGCAGTTATTTCACTTTAATTTCTGTAGTATCCTTCTCCACTTGCTCTGCAACTCAGGCTAGCTCGGTGGCTTATGGAGGAATACTACCCGTGTGTGGGGAACAGAGCCCCAGTGGCAATGCCTTAGGGAACTATCAACCTGTCGAGGCTCTTTAGTCCCAGGTTGACTCCTGCGAGGACAAGGATGAAGGCAATTCAGAGAGTAAAGGAAGGACAGTGCATGGAAGGATGCAAAGACCAGAGCCCCGAACACAGGCTGTGCACAGGCTTAAGTACTAAGGGAGGGGGCGGAGAGGGGTGGAGACAGTCAAACAACCAATGGGAGTAACTGGGGAGGAGTTAGGGGAGGAGAATTTTAACAGGGATTCTGGGGTAAGTGGGATTATATTACCAAGCCCAATGGTGAGTTGGGGGTAGGTTGATTAATAGAAAATACTCTAGGAGAAAGGGAAGGGTTTACAGTTTTGGATGGGGAGGGTAGGTTGGGTTTGTGTGATGGAGTGGTTTGTACATATAAGGAGGTAGGTAGGAAGATACAGCTTTGAGAAAAAAAAACAACTCTTACAGAAATATTAGAGGAAACTGGATTGAACCAAATTAATGATATACAGCAGATTTCTGTCTCTGAATTTTCTTAGTGAGCTATATAACATATTCAAGAGAATTTTTTGTTATTTGTGTTGCAGTACTTTATCTACATCATAAAAATAGAAGTTCTCAGATTTTTTTTTTTTTTTTTTTTACTTACTTGTTTTTATTAGAGATAAGAAAAAGAGATTAGCTTGTCAGGTGATAAACAATAAAAATTAGGTGAAGGGCTGAACTGACTAATAATATCCAGAGGCTGAGAGCATGCTCCTGCAATGTTAATACTGTCAGTTCACATGTCATGACACCCATGGTAAAGAAATTATTCTGCTGAACTCCCCATGTAAGAGTAAAACATAATTCTGATGCACTCACTGATGAATTGATGGTTATTAATTATCTTCTCTTTCAAGATTATTGAAGGTTGTGTTTACAAAATTGGGTATGAGTCACATTCCAGGAAAAACCCAGAACTGTAGACTCCTAAACAGCACAAGCTTTTCTGAATTATGATTGCCTTTCAGCAAGTTTCTCAGTTAAACTGATCAATTAATACATCCAAAAAATTAAGTTGGATAAGATTTGGGAAAGAACAGAAAGGACTCAAATTAATATACAGACTTGACTGTTTCAAATATGGTAAATGGCTTAGAAATTGTAAGATTTTTTCTAAATTCTTTACAGCTTTCAGGATTTACACATATTTACCATGCTACCTTCACTTCATCCCCCAAAAATGGAATTGCAAGACTACTTACAATTCCAACAGAACTACTATTCTAGAAAAACTGCTTTAAGTCCACACAGTATTTATATCCAAATACTCTAAATATAAAAATAGTAAATCAGTAATAAGTTCTATATAGCACTGTTTTCTCTGCCTGGAAGAAAAAACCCTTTTTACACAGTGCAAACATGTATATAGTAAATAAGTATAGGGAGAATTGACGTTATCTCTGGCTTAGGAACAAGTGCTCATAAAATAGATAAAAAGCTAACTAGTCTAAACTAAACTCTAATCTAGAAAGACAGGGAAACTTCTAAAGCCAGTGGGTTAAAAAAAAAAAAAAAAAAAAAAAAAAGGCACCAAAAGGGCACCAAACCGGGGGTAAAAAACAAAACAAAACAAACAAACAAACAAACAAACAAAACAAAACCCCCCACAAACTTGGAAGAGATTATATGGGTAACATCTATATAAACATGTACTGTCACCTTTACTCCTGTCTTGCCATTAGATAAAAGAATAAAACAGCCCAGATATGATATTGGAAGATGTTTACTAATATCCATTGTGTTGCTGTGTGTTCTTGTCTGAGTTAATCTGAAAAGCTTCTTCCTTGGCAGAGGTCAAGGAGTGAACAATACCCCAGAAGTCTTATCTAAATTGAGTATTAGCTCCATTTTCATGAAGTCACTTTGTTACTTTCTATTAGCTGAGCATGAAAAATAGTGTTAATCTTGTGCTAGTCCTCTTATCAGATAGCAATAAGACTGTCATCATCATACAAGTAAATAAAAGATTTATCAAAGCTGAGAAAGAGGAATTATATGCATGCTAAAAATGTAATAAGCATTTGAACAATTCCAATACTGGTTGTGGCATTTGAGGAAAAGGAAAACCAAAAACCAACCTCACCCCTCCACCCCAAACCCACTGACAAAACAAAACAAACACACCCAACAAAAAAATTGCCTCCCCCAAACAACAAAAAACCAAACAATACAAAAAATAAATTAAAAACTCCAGCAATGTTTGTTGGTTTAAATTGTTGCATGCTTTAGCTAAGACTGTAATTATGACAATACTAGATTATTAATACCAAACACAGAGATCTGCTTTCACTGATATTGTACTGAACTTAAGTATGTGAAAAAGGCTGAGTTGAACATCAGTTGTATATTTCAACATCTTATCTGAGAAGGAAAGTTGTTTATTTGTGAAATGATAGAAAACCCATCCCTATATGATCATGAGCCATTAAATAAAATTGGTGAGAAAAAATAAAAAAAATCCATCTGTGACTCTTCCCTCTGAAAGAACAGTAAATATTGTTAACTGATAATTCCAATGAAATTAAAACCTGAGATTCTTATAATGTAACTGCTACAGACCTTTTTCAAGTTTCAGACTTTGGCCTGTCAGTAGGAAAATCAAGACAAAATTGATCACCTTTCCAATGCACATCAACTTCTCTTGGTGGATATTAAAATTAAAAACAAACAAACAAACAAACAGAACCCCATATTAGCTATGAGATAATGTATGCCTTAACAAAACATGATTACTATTCAGAACTTGACACAATCTTGCTTTACAGAATTCTTGCTTGTTACAGAATGAATAATTATAGAGGGCTGTCAGAGGAACAAAAATTTTAAGATAATCATGTTAACAATTTCAAATACAGTGCAGAATCTATTTAACCACACAGTGACTCTTTCATTTTAATGTTTTCATTTTTAAAGAGATTATAATTGCATAAATTATATGAAAGAAACTTGAATTATGTAGGAATTTTGGTAAAGTAGTACATTCATAGATTCCACTGCTAATGTGGCAGCTTCCAGATCAATGATTTATTTCAAGAAGACAAATCCCATATCATCCTGCAAAATAATACTGATAATCTTCATTTAACACTACACTACACTACACTACACTGTTTGAAAATACTAGCAAAACATCTAAGTGACAGGTGAGCATCTAGTTTCAAAACTATGTTGTGATTTTAAAAGATATAAATTTTGATTAATTTTGTGGGTCTTCTTTGTGGTATCAGGGATTTTTTGTGTGTGTGGTTGGTTGTTTTGGTGAAGTTTGGGTGGGTTTGTTGTTGTTTTGTTTGGGATTTGGGGGGATTAGTTTGGTTTTTTGTGGGCTTTTTTGTTTGTATTTGTTTGGCTTTGTTGGTGGTGTTTTGTTGTTGAGTAGGGTTTTTTTTTTTGGGGGGGGTGGGTTTCTTGGTTTTGTGGGGATTATTTTCTTTTCTTCTTTTGTACAATGATATATTGTGTTAAGATATGGAGGTATTTTGTTTCCAGAGTTTATACAAGCCTTTGAAATGGAACTCAGTTCCAGAGCAGAGGAATCCAATGGCAGTTCAGACAAGTAAGGATCACCCTTCTTGTGATTGAGTTCTGATTTAGAAGAGCACAGGCTCAAATCATGTATTAAAATCCTGTGAAAGAATCTCATATGTCCTAGGGCACTTAAAACATTATTGCATGCATATGGTTACAGAAATGGACTGCCTCCCACTAATCTACCCTGAATAGATTCTTATATCTGTATGTAAATGCTGATCAGCTTTGCTGAGATTTGCTGTGCTACTAGGAGAGTAAAATTATAAGCAGTGTAAGAATATTACACCTATGATCTTATTTTACATATCTTCCATACATGTGAATATCAAATTGGTTGGATTATTTTAAAGTCCAGTGTCCAAATTATAAATTGGCTATAAACTAATGCAAATGTATTGTACTAATTAAATAATATTTAAATGAATAATTTTTAATGCAACTAGTTAAACTAAATAAAGCTTAAAGTTGTAATAAAAAAAACTAAAATATAATTAAATTATCTGAGAAAAACTTAGCATGATGGCTAAAGGTTTTCTAGGAAGTAATGCATGATGATGTTGAAGTACTGTAGTGGTTTTACTTCTACTAAATTCTGGTCTTAGTACTCACTCTTTTTCTGTGGGAGAGAGACTAGGTGAAAAACAAAGCACGCTCAACCTTAAAAATGAACAAATAGTTTTATTAACACACACTTAAAGAATAGAAAAAAGAAAGTTGGAAAAAAACCTAAAACATAATGAAACTTTAAAAACACTCTTCCTTCCCCTTACAAATTGTTCACTTTCTTACAAAACAACATAAAGAGACAAAACTTGTAATTTTCAGTCCGTTTCACTCTCTGACAATAGTCTTTCATCAATTTTTTTAGGGGAAGAGTCTCCCTTAGAGTCATGAATCCCACCGACAACCTAGAACAACAGTTCTCTTGTGGGTTTTTTAACTGTCACAAAAACAACCGCCCAGAGAAACCTGCCTTTGTGACCCTCCCAGGAGCCGTTTCTCAAGCTGCTTATGGGTCATGGGTCTTAGACTTTTGCATATTGGGGTGTCACTTTTAAAAGATGAATAACTCCAAAGCAAAGGGTTCTTCATTTCAAGGTACAGAGATATCTTTTCACTTCTTCACTGGCACAGAGGGCTTCTCATCTCTATCTTTGTTCAAGCATCTTATAAATCCACACACAAATCTAAATAATCATCTCCCCAAATGCATATCTTTCCCATGATTTAAAGGAATGATCTAAATATAGAGTTCATTTCCATGGCTTAAGTAAGAATGGAACAACCAATTCTTCAACCCTCTGTCCCAATAGTTTTTTCACTCTTGCTCAACTGACTTCATGCTGTTTCTTCTTTATGTTCACTCTGACCTTTCTTTTCTCTCTCAGGGAAGGGCCAAGCTCTGGAAGCTTCATATTGCTAGGAAAGGGTTAAATTTGCCCAGAATCTCTTCTCTCCCGCAGTAACTTCTAGTGTTAGATGTTCAAGGCTCTGCTGGTGAGGGAGGAAGAACTCACACAGAAACATCAGGGATCAGAGCACCCAGGCAGTCTGGAATCACAAAAAAAAATCCCAGGTAGGATCATAAATGCCTTCTCAGCTCACCCCTCGGTGTAAATTGGGGTGGCCCCAGCCTAAATGATGCCCATAGCTCTTATCAGGGGCCTGGCAGAGATCTCTCCCTGCTCCAGGGAAATTTAAAGAAAGTAGTTGTTGTAAAGCAGCAACCTCTCCTTACCCCTTGGCCCCAGGAGCCGATGGAATCCGGCCAGGCCTCAGGACAGCTCCCTCCCAAAAAGGGGGAAGCAGCAGGCCTAGCTCAATGTTACCTGTCTCTCTCTAGCCAAAGCAAAGGAAAAAAAAAGTCCCACCTACAGGAAATCAAGAGGCTTTATATAGTACTTCACAAAGTTGTAGCCAACAATTTTCAGTAGTTAAAATAGATACTAATATTCTAACTAATCCTCTGCTAAGTCTCTGTCCTTTCTAAAGCAATTCCCAAGTCCTAACCCAGAGAATCATTCTACATTCCTCTATAACTAAAAAACCAAACTGTACTAACCCATGACAAGTACATAAGTCCCTTACTTTTAAGCATCTTTTTTAACTTTTGGAAAATAAAGTAATCAAGTCCCAATCTAAGGATGCTGCCAAGTATTTCTTTTAAGTATATTCTTTTGCTATTGTTGAAATACGTAGCACAAATATTTTTATAAAGACTAGCCTCACTAATTAATATTTTGTTTGAATATAAACTGTAAAATCTCTATGTTTTCCTTTGGCCTAAAAACCATGATTGTTGATTCAGTCAAAAGAAACAACAGTTCTGGAAATGGTAGTTCAGCATATTGCTTTAAATTTTTTCAGTATTTCAGTCAGCATCTACCCAAACTGGGAGGAGAAACAGATGTTATTCAAATTAGTTTTACAGAGATCATTCAAAAGTTTACCTGGGGAGTAAATGAAAATTGCTGTAGAATCTGGCATTATATTTTTATGGAAAAGGAAAGCTGGTCAATGAGCCTTGTGCAACAAATATTGCATGAAAATAAGATCTTTTCTAAGACATATGAATTTCAAGCCCCCAGTGTTTAAGAAAGGACCAGTTCTTAGTCTGAAACATAGCTTTTAACTATGCAGTGGAAATACAAGAGATTAAACATTGTAAAAAACCCAAAACCAAACCAGACCAGTTAAACATGGTTTTTTTCAACGTAACAAAGCATACATTATTATTCTCCAAAAAAAAATAGGCCTTCAGGAGCCTTATGTAGCTTAGCAGCATGTGTAATAAATTAATTTTCAGCTTCTTCCTCTCTGATACAATTATTGGTCCATTAATTTTTTTTCATACAGAACGCCCAACTAAAAAAAAACATAGGGACATTTACTGTAGGCTGTCATATGCTATTGTTGTTAAGGAAAAAGCTCAGTTGAAACTTTTTTTCCTAGTACAAATCCTTCCCAAGGAATGCAACTTGAGAAATTGTAAAAAGGGGGTTAAGTCAATACCAGCTTGACTGAACTGCTCTTGCCATCTGTTTATCATAGTCCTTTCAACAGCTGTTTTGCACTCTTTTGTTGACTAAAGGATATTAATATTGCTTGACAACTGCCTGGTGTGTAAAATAAATGTTTATCTATTTCTTTTACCCAACAGCTGTTGATTCATCCTTGCTAACATATTTATGGAACATCCATCATGTATTTAAAAGGTGGACATCTTCCACTGTACTTTTGATGGGAGAATATTGAACAATGAAGAACAGCAACCAGTAGAAGTTAATGACACAGCTATGTAAACAACACTTACAATTTTAGTAACCTACACATCAATCATCTTTCAAAGATGACTTTTCCTCTGACTAAAGAGCCCTGCAGGTAAGTAGGTAAGACATATTGTCAAAATACAACCTGAATAAGAATTAACTTGCTAGGTTAACTTACAACATTTTCTGTGATTGTATTTCTGTTTTGAAAAACTGTTTTGTGTGCTCTATTGAAAAAAAGTACTATATAAGCACCATATGTCAAAGAAGATAAGCTGTTTTAAAAATTATTTGAAGATAAGGAATTCTTCAGCTGAATGGTTAGACACTGCATTTATGCATGCAGAAAGATAATGAATAAAATTAAAATTGGAGCACTAAAATAAGAATTTTAAATCTGTTTTGTTTACAGAGCCTTCTTGTTTTCTACTATACAAGTATTCTTCTTGTTTTATACTATACTAATAAAAAAGAAAAATTTGTACATTTCAAATCTGGTTTTAAGAGTTTTATTTAAAAGTAATTTGTATTATTCAAATTATTATTCAAAATAAAACTGTTCTACAACAGATATTTGAGAAGGAATATTCACTTTGTTTCCAGACTAAAACTTTCTTATGCTTTCAAAATGCCCAGTTGTGGTGCTTTGACTTTGGTTGGCCACCAGGTGCCCACCAAACTGTGCTGTCACACACCCTTGTCAGCAAAACTGGAAAGAAAGCAAGATGAAAAAAACACGTGGGTAAAAGAAAGGACATTTAATTAAAAACAAAACAAAAGGAAAACCTTAAACAAAAAACAGAACAAGCCAACCATACTGGCATATGGGGGTGGCAATGTTGGAAAGACAGCCTTGAGGCTGTGCTAGCACTGCCCTGCAGTGGCCAAAACACTGGTGTGTTATCAGCCCGTTTCTAGCTAAGCACAGACCTGTGAGGTCTTCTATTGTGAAAAATTATCTCCATCCCAGCCAGACCAATTAACAAAGAAGTGTAGTTTATATTGGCAGCAAAGTATTCTCTTTGTCCCTGTTGTGCTTTCACCCCACCTTAATTCTCTTCATATCTTTGTATTTCCAATGAGAACTTCAGTTTGAATCGTGGGGAAGGTTCAGTGGATTTATATAAAGTAAATATGCTAAATATTACACCTTTCATCTCAAGTTCAATAGCAATTGTAAATCTTTTATCCTTAACTATGTCTCACACCCTATATGGTTTTTAATTCTATTTGCTCCTCAGGCTTAAAACATTCAAGAAATATTGAAATACAAAGAAGACATGAGGATCTAAGGTCTTCACATTTATTCTTAATGTTAACTAAATACTCTCAAAATATGATACATTGGATATAGCAACTCCATATTTCAAGAATAAACTACACTACATAAACTAAACCAAACTACATAAATGAAACTGTTTCAAAACTCCACAAATACTACACCAGCAGCAACATAAGAACCATTTTCTCCCTGCTAAAAATTCTGAAATTCAAAGTAAGGTTTTAGATATTAGAAAAAATTATGTTTATCTAAGTGATTTTTTTTTTTTTTTTTTTTTTTTTTTGGAAAAAAATGAAATCTGTTTGCAAGTTCTGATAAGGGATAGGTAAAATCAAATAGGTCAATTGATACTACTGGTGATACTACTTAAAGAGGAGATGGAAAGTTTAAGGAGTGTCAGGGCATATGTGTAGGGATCTGTCTGGCAGAGCTGATCTGTACCAACTCTGAGGTCAGCATATCAGTTGGCTGCACCTCAGGAAGTGGACAATCCACACTGTCTCCACAAAAAGCAGGAGTGGATATAAAAGTCAGGGGTAGGTTGAGGTACCTCGAGGTAGATCCCTGCTCAGGGTGTCAGGTGAATCTGCTTTTTTTCCCCAGGTGCCCCTGTTTAAGAGATAGGAGAGTCTGGAAACTGAGGACTAGGAAAATCATGAGTTAGAAGAAGGAACACCTGGGGGGGTTGCCTAAGGCAATAGTTACAGGTTATTCAGGAGAGACAGACAGGACTGATGAGGTGGAGGAGGTGGCATTGTATGTAACAGAGGACTAGTGTATATATAGAGGTTGCAGTTGGCCATGGCATGGTAAAGAGGTTCTGGTTAAGGATTAAGGAATAAACAAATAGTGAGGAGGAAACCATGGGCGTCCACCCTAACTAGGGTGATAAAACCAATGAATTATTCTTCAAGGAACTAAGGGATACCTTCAAATCAACTGCCCTTGTCCTTATGTGGGACTTCAGCTCACTAGATGCCAACTGAGAAGACCACACAGCTGGCACAATGAGGCCCAGAAGATTCTTAAAAAATATGGATGATAGCTTCATGGTACAGGTAGTGAGGGAGCCAACCAGGAAATATGCCCTCATTGATTTGCTGCTTGTTAACTGAGTGTCTCATGAGTGGTAATTGATGTCTGTCTTGGCCACACTGAACACACACTGAAAGTCAATGAGATAAAAATTTCTATTGGCAGGAGGAATAATGCCAGCTCTGGACATAAGAAGACCAGAATTTAGGATGCTCGGGTAACTAGTTAGTGAGGTCTCCTGGGAAAAATGTTTTTGAAGGTGCCAGGATTCATAAATTTGATCACTGTTTAAGCAACACCTCCTAAGGCCAAGGAGCAGGCTGTTCCAAAATGGAGCTAAGGTAAAAAAAAGAAAGTATTTGCCCAGTGGAAGCAAGGTCAGGTGATATAGAAGAATACAGAGATGCTGCTTGCCTGTCCAGGGAGAAAATTTGTCTAGCCAAAGACCAATTGGAGTTGAAGCTGGTCAGTACTGTGGGAAGCAATAAAAAGAGCTTTTTAAAATAATAAAAGGCAGGATAATGATAAGGGTTAAGTTTTTCCTGCAGAATTTTTCCCCACCATGAGTTGCTAGGAGACTTAAGTACTGATAGTTAAAGGATGCTTATCTTAACAAAAGAAGGTGATCACTTTGTTTTTTGGGGAAGGGAGGAGGCTCCCAGAGGGCTGTGGGGTGGACAGACGCTCTCGCGCAGTCCTTCGGGAGAGCACAGTCGGATCGGGAACGGTTTGCTGCCTGGAGTCCACAATCAACGGAGGAGTCTAGTTTCTGGGAATTCTATAATCTCTATTGGAGTGTCCAGGAATATTGGAGTTTCCTTCGCTGTCCTGCTGGATTTTAGGTCAGCCCGGCTCCAGCCGCTGCGGGTTCTCCAGCACTGCCCACCTTGCCTGCCAGGGCACACCCCCCCGCCTGCCGAGGACAGCCCACCGCTTCCAGCCATCAAGCGCTGGAGCTTCCACCGTTTTTGCCCTCGGGGTTCTTGGTTCTGTTTCTTTTTACTATTATTACAATTGCTGTTGTTCTTTTGTTGTTGTTTGTCCTGTTATATTTACTAGTAAAAGACTGTTATTCCTTTTCCCCATAGCTCTGACTGGAAAGGGTTTTTTTCTTTAATCTTCCAAATTATAGTAACACGGAGGGAAGAATTTGAATTTTCTCATTTGCTAGAGAGAGATCTGCCTCTCTCTCTCCTTAGTAAACATCTGTCTCTTTCAAACCAAGACAGATAATAAAAGGAATAAAATCAGCCCATTACCTGATGAGGATGGTCACCTCATGAATAAGGGCATATACAAGACAGATGTGTTTAAAACTTTATTTGTCTCCTTCTATAAACACAGATGATGGCTCTGGGGTACTAGGGCTCTGAGCTGGAGGATCATGTCTGTGATAAATGAGAGTGATAAATTGCCAGTCAACCCTGAACTTGTTCACAATCTAGTGCGCCACCTGGATCCCTATAAGTCTATGGGGCTTAATGGAATTAATCTGAAAACACTCAAAGAGCTGACTGATGTCATCCTGAGGCCACTTTCAATGATTTTTGAATGGTCTTGGGAAACTGGAGAGGTCTCAGTCAAATGGAAGCTAACTAACATGGTCCCAGTTTTCAGGAAGGGTAAAAGCTATGATCCTGGGAACTACAATTTGTCACTTAAGTGCCTGGCAAAGTTGTGGAGAAGATTATTCTGAGGGTACTGTACAACACATGAAGGGCAATGCAGTCATCAGTCACAGCCAGCAGTTTCATGAGAGGAAAGTTCTACTTACCAAACCCGATTTCCTTTGATGACAAGCTTATCCAAGTAGTTGTTCAAAGGAAGTGGGTTGATATAAATTTTTTTCATTTTAGTAAAACTTTCAATACTGTCTCTAACAGAATCCTTTCATAGAAAATGTCCAGCCCAAAGCTGGATATACACATCCTGTGATGTGTGAGCAACTTGGTCACAAGAGGTTATAATGAATAGGATGACATCAGACTGGTAACCTGTCACTAATGGGGTTCCACAGGGATTGATTTTACAGCCACTTTTTTCCAAGGTTTTTAAAAAAAATTTAGACACAGAAACACAAAGGTATACTATATATATATAAAATGAGAAAAAGAGAATGGTCATATAGTTGTAACACTAAGGAAAAAAAATAAAAGGAAGAAAACATTACCTTAAGTTTTGCCTGTATCATCAGAGTTAGCATTGAAACACATAATCACAGGATGATTATATGCTGGTGCTTTTATTGAAGAGCTCTGGAAATTAGCAGTACAGACCCAAATCTGACTCCAACATGGATTCGAGATGGATATGTTTTCATGCCCTTTTTGTTATATAACTAAATATTAATTATTAAACTCATATTGTTCTATTGTATACATTGATCTTATCTAAGCATGAATTCTTGTAATTTTCATCAGGTCCCCCAAACATCCTTCCTCATGATTCTTGTTATGATTACATCATTTCTCATGATTCTTATTACGATTAAACAATAATCATATTCATTTACCAAACAATCATTACATTTAACAATCATATAATTCATCATATAATGATTATGCTGGTGCAGTTTCACATGATCTAATAAAGACAAAACTCAACATTCATTTCTAGGGCCTAATTTCCTTTCCCAGGCCTACCATACCCAACCTTTCCTTCCATCCCCTCTGAATCTATTGTATACAATTCCCATGATTTTAGAAACATTTTAACCCTACGCTATCACCAGCATAGACTGTGCTTTTTGCCATCATCTTATCAGATATTTCAGACTAAATTGTATGTTATGTGCATCTATGAGGAATTTTTTTAAGAATAAACGAGTATGGAAACTCAAAAAGGAGAAATACTTATTGACAGGTGTGTGCTGTTTTGAAGTATACCTGCAGTATTTACAGATCTGGATGGGAAAGCTCATTTTGAAGGAATACTAAAAATCAAAACACTTCTTGGTTTGTTAAAGATTCTATCATTCACATTGCAGAAAGTATAGCCATGCAAATTCTTTCATATGTTCTAAATAAATTTATCTCATTAGTTTTCTCTTACTCTTACTTAGAGTCTTGGCTGAATTCAGTTTTGTAGTATTATAATTTTTAAAAGCTTGTCTTTTTGAAGTCGGCTTATCTACCCATATAGTTTATAAAGCTCTTCTCTGTTCCTAATAAAGACTTTAAAATGTTTAAATAATAATAACTTTTGGTTTTAATAATTATATAAATCAATGAAGAAAAGTAGCCTGGCTATAATACCATTTGGAGAACACCTCCATGAAATCTTCTAGCAGTGATCAACCACATACCTTTTTTTTTTTTCTTTTTTTTCCTCCTGAACAAAATATTGTAGCCATGCGTTTAAAACCATTGTATTAATTCCTTATTGTGTTACATTAATAGAACTGTAATGTTAACTCTACTGCTTTCAGTGCCATAATGCTGAAATAAAGCCTTTATTAATGGGCTCCAATATTTTTATTTCAATGTGTATTTACTCACAGCTATACTTTGTCAAGTGTGTAAGCCATCTGTTGGAGAGGATGAAACAGGAAAACCTTGCAAATATGACAGCTTGGCAAAAGATTCTAACAGCATGAAACCTATGAGTGAAATAGAAATGAAAGCAAGCTTTGAGATACAGGACACCAAGCCGGAAGACAGTGATTGAGTTAGCTGAAGGCAAGATCCCTGTTGAGTGAGCAATACCCCTTAACAGACAAAAGTAGGCCAAAGGTCCAAGGGGGAGGGGCCCTGCCAAGGTGGCAGGGAAAAGGAGTCTAGAAAGTAGCTTTTAGGGTTTGGAATGTAGCGCAATATGGTAATATAGTTCCTACAGGTTGTATGTAAATTCTGTAGGCTTTGTGTCTTGTACTGGTTGGTTAGTGTAAACTAGAATATTCAACACAAAAGGATATATAATGTATTGTAACAAGAACTGAGGCCTCTTGGCTCAGGCATGCTTTTAGCTGTGGCCGGCAGCTTAAGCAAAGCTCTTGTACTCACAAACTATGCAATAAACCACATGCTTCAAGAGCTGCCTTGGACTCCAGAGATCTCTCATTGCCAACCCCAGTATCGCTCCCACAGCCACCATTCCTTTCTGTTAGTTTTTATGTATTTCACTGTTAAGCATTCTCCATTTAAGGTGCCTCAGGTGGCCTTCAAAACTTGTACCACATACAGAATAGAAAACAAAACAAAAAATTCTAAAAAATCCAAGAGCTGTTATTTCTATACTTGAAATACTATTAGTATTTCTTAAAGTGTAGTATAAATCTTAGACACAATAAAATTGAACACTTAGGGAATATATAAACAGCTGAAAATGAGTTAGTTAGTTTTCAGCCTTTGTCAATATGTCAAAATTAAGGACATTTTTTCAGCTACTATACCAAATGAACATGAGATGCAAAACTAGATGAATTCTCTTTCCAGAAATCTAAATAGATTTTATTTCCACTTTGTCCTTCCTGAGTGTCTTTATTAAGCTTTTGTGATATAACAGTTTTTGAATCTCTCGAATTCTATTCCAGGTTATAAATAAATAAATAGAGATAATTAAATTACATTCTTATGGAGCTTCAGATGAATGCCTGTTCCTCTCAGAAAACTGACACAAAGGCATTTATTATTCATTCAAAGCTTGCAGTATGCATTGAAAAATACTCCTGGATATAAAGTTCCACGATTCCAATTTTCAAGGGTCCCTATATAATAGAATACCAAAAATAAAAAAGAAAATCCCTAATCCCCAAACTTTACAACTTTATCCATAAAAAACTGCTTCAAAGTAAGCATAGATTTTAACTTGACCTCTTTGTATGACAAATACGTAATTCAAGACTCATTATATATTGTCTAACTCCATATGTGTGAAAATCACTCTATAGACAAGAGAATGCTGACCTGCTTTTGCTATAGTTTATGAATATGGGATACTGAGTGTAGAAACTTCATTATTAAAAATGGGATTGAACTCTGTCAAGGGCCAGAGATAAATCAGTTAAATGCTTGGGTTTATTACTGTTCCATAATTACTGGATTATTTGAGATTATTGTGTAAAATCTGTTCACATAATTAAACAAGTAATTACTGGGTTATGAACTAATGCCTCACATTTCTCCATGTGTGGTAGTTTGACATGGGGAAGTGATTTTTTCAGAAAGTTACGGCGACTGGCTTTGAAGTGGTCAGCTTTATTTATCAATTAGAACACACAGGGTTAAATATCAGAGGAATCTTGGGAAACTTCCCTTCTCCTCCCTGCCCTGGAGAGAAGTAACAGGAGCAACAGGTGGGCCCGCTCTGCCTCCCAGGCCCTGCTGTTGCAGCAGCCTTGCAGGGCCAAGCCAGGCCCCCGGGGCCGTGGCTGTCGGCAGGGGAGGGGAAAGCCTTGGCTACTAACATCCTGCTGCTAAAAAGTCACAGCCCGGGACGCCTTGCTGGGTCTGCCCGGGCCCCGGCAGCGGCAGACGCTGCTGACTGGGGGCTGAGGGAAATGTCCCCCAGGTCCCCCTGGCAGCTGCTCTAAGCCCAGGCTGGGCCGGGCCCACCCCATGACATGGGCAGTTGGCATCCATGATCCTGACTGCTGATATTCCTGATTGCCGTTTCCGTGGGCTGCTCTGATCCTTACATGTGAGTTCTCCCTCTGACCTGAATCAGCGACCTGAATCAGTGTGGTGTGGCATTGAAATCTGACATTGTGTGCCATATGCAGAGAGAGAGAAAAACCTGGGCAAGATATTAACTCTTTCCTCGCACAGGTGAGATTTCCAAAGCCTTAATCTTTCTCTAAGTCAGAGAAAAAGCCAAACTGGGGACATGTAAAAGGACAGTATGAAGATATCAGTCAGTGAAGGAAGAGTGACCTCTTAGGTGGAAGAGATGAGAAGATGCCTTGGTATTTTAGGCTGAAAATCTTCTGTGAGCCATGGTAACAGACTGTAATATGCTAGAATAATCCTTTAAACCATGGAAATATGAACTGGATAGAGATTGAACAAAAGTATCTGTAATTGATTGAGTGAATATTGAAACAGTAGCTGTAATCCTGTGATCCCAGGAGATGTTTGAACAGAGAGAGATGAGATAAGAAGCCCTCTGCACCAGTGAAGAAAAGAGATCTCTGTTGTATGAGATGGAGAAATCCTTTGCCTTTGGAGCTGCTTATCTTTAAAATGACACCCCAGTATGCATAAGTCCACGGCCCATATTACTGCAGGAAAAGCTATGTGATATGGAAGGTTTACCAGTATAGATTTTTCTCCCGGGTGGCTGTTTTTGTGAAGGCTAAAAGCCACAAGCAGATTATTCTTTCTTGTGGAAATTTACCACAAGAAATCAGGAGAGACTTCTCCCTCTAAAAGGACTGAATGAAAAGCTATTATGTAAATGGTACTGACCTAGAGTTCTGAGTTTTGTCTTTATACATTGTCTGTGAGAAAGAAAAGAATCTGGTGGTGGAGGAGGAGTGTTTTGAAAGTTTCATTTTGATTCTCATTTTATTCTTTTAGTGTGTGTTAATAACTCCATCTTTATACTTTTAGGTTTGGGCCTGCTTTGCCTTTTTCCGATCCTATCTAACAGCAGAAAATACACTCAAACCACTACACAAATTGGTGCATTGGCCAGGAAACAAAATTGGTGCACATGAAACGATTACACCATGTAAAACCTCTTAATGAAGACAATTTTATTTTTCTGTCCTATAGAAACCAATATTAGTAGTGTGAAAAATGTTAATCACTTGTTTTAAAATGTTAAAAGTTTAATAGTAAATAAGGTGGTTATAAAAATAGAATTAGAGTAAAAAAATTGAACCATTTTAGAGTTAGGACAATACGAGTCAATAAAAACAAAGTTACAGACATCTGGGTGCCTCTCTGAGCAAAAAAGCTCCAAAGAAGGACCCCCGTTAACAAAGGATTATCTCTTAAAAACAATAGCCTTAAAAGCAATATCTCTTAATAGCAATAGCAATCTCTTAATAGCAATAGAAATGCATAAATTCCATTCAAACAAAGAATTGTCTCTGGTTAGTATCACTTTCTTCTTTTAATCTCCATGGCGTCAACAGGGCTGAGCAAGGCAGGAGAAATTGGTCTCTTCTGATAAGGAAGTAGTAAATTATCTTTTTTCCTCTGAAAGATTTACGTTTTCCGGTGGTTGGTACATAAAAACTACATTTTAACTACAAAACTTCATTTACTATACTATCAAAATATTAATACAACACCAACAATTACCACAACACAACACATATAGTAAATATCTTGCATAGAGCCATATAATATGCACTTTTCACAGTAGGCAAAAACTTCAGTGAGCAGGACTCAGGCACCTTTCACTGTTTCAGTAATTTTTTTTTTTCAAAACTTCTAGACTATTCCTTAAAGGCAATGTTGGTCCTGCTTAACTAGGAAGCCTGTCTTTTTTTTTTTTTTAGAAAGCCAGATTTTGGTTGTGGCACATGTGAAAAAATGGTTTAAGAAACCCCAGAGTTGCAGCACTGTTTTGGAAGGAAGGAAAGACATGCTGCCGACCATCCAACATAAGACATTCACACATTATGTGAATAATACAAAAACAATGTCTTGGGATTGACACAAAAAAAATGTTATATTCTTCACTGTAAATCTTTTGTCTCTCTTTCCAAATTCAGCTATCTCCCCAGGAGGTAGCTATAAAACTGTGCATAACACTGCAGCTTTAGTATTACAGTAAGAGGGAATGGAGAATATTCATAATATAAACCAGACAGCTGTATATATATCTCGTATATATATCTTGTATATATATCTTGTATATATGAGCTGTATATATATCTTGCTCTTAATTTTATTTTTTTTTTTAATTAAGTTTTCCATCTTTCCACTATTTAACATTGCAAACTCATCTAAATAAATTCTAGGAAAAAGAATACTGGAAAATACTTCATGACAGCAAAGTCAAAATTAATTTCATATTTTAAGGGGACACTACAACTGCTATTATGAAGCCATATTGATTACAAAAATAATCTATGATGACTAACACATCTGGGGCATACTTACCTTTTAATTTACCTTACAGATATATAAAAAAATTTACTATCTTCTCAGATAACTTCCATTTTATTTTGCTACGCTTATATACATGTAGGATCACATGTAACATAATGTCTCTTATAGAACTATAATTACTTTACAGTTTCAAATTTTGTGAGTTTTTCTTGCATGTTTAGGTTCAATAGACAATAAGCTACCTGGAACTGCATTATAAGCCACAGAAATTTACAAATTTATCATTATTTTTCTAATTTTCATCTTTCAACAAAGAGCAGATGTGAAAATATGGTGACACTCAGGCCAAGTCCAAAATTTTTATAAACTACTAAAATAAGAATCTAACCAAAGCTTATTTCACAAATTACATTGTCAGTAGTTGATTATACATATAAAAACATCAAAATTCAAGTGCACTGAGTAAGAATAAAAACATCAAAATTCAGGTGCACTGAGTAAGATATTATTCCCAGGAAATGTCTGAGGTAAACAACAACAGCAACAACAACAACAACAAAAGGGGAAAAAAAAAAAAAAAAAAAAAAAACAAAACAAAACAAAAAAAAACACCCACAACGCAAACCAACCCACCCCCCCACCCCCCTTTAACTTATGATTCATAGTTACTATTTCAAATTTATAATTTCTCATGGTAAAAAACCTTGCCAGCAATGTATGTAAAAACCATTTTGCACTTTCAAAAACTTCATCCATGTGTGTACGTACATAGGGCAGCAAGAAGCACGTGTTTGAATAAAATTCATCCTGATGTATCCCCAGCTGGATGTTAGACTTCTGTATAACTACATATTTAGTAAATATTTTTTACTTCTACAGAGAAGCAATAACAATATCAACACAAGCTGACCTAGAAAATACTTTGCATTCAATTGACTAAATGTATGCTTTCATTTTAGATTGTGGGACTGATTAAATAAAGACATGCCTTACCCTAAATTATGTTCATAAAAAAATTCTTCACCTACATGGCCGGAATAAAATAAAAAATAATCAAATAAGACTTTTTTTTTTTTTTTTTAATTTTGTAACTGCTGTTTCTGCATTCTCTAATAATTTATGAGTATGGAAACAAGAATAGAAAACAAAGACCTTAGCTTAAAACTTCTATAAGTATCTAGGATATCTAGTTTATCTATGATTCTAGAAGGCAAATTTTTTAGCAATAACAACAACAATAAAGTAAAGATACCATGAGAGTCTGTTTTTTGTAGTTCAGATTTGTTAGATCTGTGTCTGATTTGACCACATCACTTTGCTCCAGTATGCACCCAAATGCATGAAATGAAAAATATTCTCAATATCCGTCTGGCTTTAAATTTTACCAGCAACCCTCAGATTCACCTGGTATAGTAAGTTCTGGCATTGTGTAAAATGCAGGGACAAGGTTTTGATGCTGAAATTAGCATAGGCCCACCTGGGGAAGGGCACAGGTGGTCAGAACTGATAAAAAGGATGCCAAGAAGTATGATAGGTGCCATGCTCCTCTATCCAGAATTTAAAATCTGCTGAGATCACACTGGATCCTACAGTGGTGACAACCTACCTCTCTCTTTCTCTTTTTCTCTGTTTCTCTTTCCCTTTCTTTTCTTACATTCCTCTTCTTGAAATACAATTGCAAGCCAGACCAAAAAATGCAGTTAATGCCTTGCTAAGTGCATTATTCTGTCTGGTTATTCTAAAATTTGCTAAGTGAAAGTTTTCTAAGTGCCTTTTTCTGTCTGGATGCTCTAAAGTTTGCAAATAAAAACTGTTGTTGATCTTATGTTTTTTTTTTTCATTTCTCCTGCACACTGCCCAGAGTAAAACTTTCCCTGCAGTGTACAATGGGCATTACAGGCTGGGCATTACAGGCCTTTCTTCCAAAAACCTACCAACAACTACACAGGAACTGCATAGACATAATCTGATTGCCTCTGACATTTGGAAATTACTACCTGTCACTTTTTAAGTACTGTATCACTAAACTCACTGTATTATAAAGAGTGTTATTACAAAATTTTTATCATTTATTTAATAATACTAGCACACTCTGAAGTACAACTGCAGGCTCAAAAGGAAATTGTCATTGGTGTTTTCAGAATTACTTGAAGCAGATAATTTAAGATTCGGGAAATGAAAAAAACCTCAATATGCCCTCTAAAACAGACATATCTAAAACTAACTACTCTCACTAGCTTCCTGTTTTGATTAACTGTTAATAAAAGAGAATGTTTAACACCTCTTTTGGAATGATTCAGAGGTGTTACCAATAAGTAAGGCTTTATAAAGGGAAGGCTTTTTAACATAGCTCTGGCCTCTTAGGCTATGTAGAAGGAAACTGGGAGAGTGACTCGGCTGGAATAGGGGTAGAAAGACGTAAGAGACATGAAAACATGGTGCATGACTGCCACATATCCACATCATGTCCATTTTGGGATGTAAGGGTAGTTGTTTGATTTGGGCTTGTTGTGCCTTAAAACTGTGTAAACTACCAGCTAATTGCAGTGACAATTTTAAATGTCAGTGTGTGTGGTCTAATATTTTAGTTCAGTAGCAACAGGAAGTTTTGGTTGTGTTTTGTCCTTTGGAAACTAGCAGAAAACAGAACTCTTAATTAAACATACTTCTCTTTCTCAGCCTTAGATTCTCTGATTTGTTGTCTCCCTCTGTAAGCAGTTATGTAACTACCACTGGCTCTTGGAGTTATTGAAGACAAATACTGTTAACTCAGCCTTAAGTCAGCAGTATCAATAGAGAAATTCTGAGAAAACTTGCAACAATTTGATGATGCACTAATTTTGGGATGACAACTACTTATAGGTCTCACATCCATTTTGTTTAAAATTCATTGGAGCTGTAATACCTCAGAGAGCAATATATAAACAAACAAACAAACAAACAAACAAACAAACAACAACAACAACAACAACAACAAAACAGAAAAATCAAACACCACTCAGAAAAATAAGTGCTTCTAAGTATATTACTGAATCTCCACTTCAGTCATAAGACACTACCAAACAAATATGTAGATGACTGCAAGAGTTCAAATCCAGCACATCTGGATGCAGATTCATTTTCAGGGACAAAGTAAAACCAATGCTTTTTTACAGTTAGCATCTCACTACAATATAATGGCTCTCCTTGCTGCATCTGTGCATTGCAGGACATGTTCTGAATCTGCTCTGGTGGTGAATCATTCCTAAATAATCTGAACACCTATAATGTTCAAGTGTAAAATGCTCTTTCTGAAGAATTGAACAATGTCAGTCTTCAGGTTTGAATATCTAAGAAAAAAAACATAATTTTCTCCCTCCACAAAAAGCCTAAAACTGTTACTCTTATGTTCATATAGTGGTTTTACGTTCACTAAATTCTGGTCTTAGTACTCACTCTTTCTGTGGGAGAGAGACTAGGAGAAAAACAAAGTGGGCTCAACATTAAAAATGAACAAATAGTTTTATTAACACACACTTAAAGAATAGAAAAAAGAAAGTTGGAAAAAAACCTAAAACATAATGAAACTTTAAAAACACTCTTCCTTCCCCTTACAAATTGTTCACTTTCTTACAAAACAACATAAAGAGACAAAACTTGTAATTTTCAGTCCGTTTCACTCTCTGACAATAGTCTTTCATCATTTTTTTTTAGGGGAAGAGTCTCCCTTAGAGTCATGGATCCCACCGACAACCTAGAACAACAGTTCTCTTGTGGGTTTTTTAACTGTCACAAAAACAACCGCCCAGAGAAACCTGCCTTTGTGACCCTCCCAGGAGCAGTTTCTCAAGCTGCTTATGGGTCATGGGTCTTAGACTTTTGCATATTGGAGTGTCACTTTTTAAAGATGAATAACTCCAAAGCAAAGGGTTCTTCATTTCAAGGTACAGAGATATCTTTTCACTTCTTCACTGGCACAGAGGGCTTCTCATCTCTATCTTTGTTCAAGCATCTTATAAATCCACACATAAATCTAAATAATCATCTCCCCAAATGCATATCTTTCCCATGATTTAAAGAAATGATCTAAATATAGAGTTCATTTCCATGGCTTAAGTAAGAATGGAACAACCAACTCTTCAACCCTCTGTCCTAATAGTCTTTTCCCTCTTGCTCCACTGACTTCATGCTGTTTTTTTATGTTCACTCTGACCTTTCTTATTCTCTCAGACAAGGGCCAAGCTCTGGAAGCTTCATGTTGCTAGGAAAGAGTTAAATCTGACCTGAGTCTTTCTCTCTCCCTCTGTAGCTCATAGTGTTAGATGTTCAAGGCTGTGCTGGTGAGGGAGGAAGAACTCACACAGAAACATCAGGGATCAGAGCACCCAGGCAGTCTGGAATCACAAAAAAACCAGGCAGGATCATAAATGCCTTCTCAGCTCACCCCTTGGTGTAAATCGGAGTGGCCTCAGCCTAAATGGTGCCCATAGCTCTTATCTGGGGTCCAGCAGAGATCTCTTCCTGCTCCAAGGAAGTTTGGAGAAAGTAGTTGTTGTAAAGCAGCAACCTCTCCTTCCCCCCACAACCCGGGAGCTGATAAAATCCAGCCAGGCCTCAGGCCAGCTCCCTCCCAAAAAGGGGAGAGCAGCAGGACCAACTCAATATTACCTGTCTTTCTCTGGCCAAAGAAAAGAAGGAAAAGGACCCACCTACAGGAAATCAAGGGGTTTTATATGGTACTTCCCAAAGTCGTAGCTAACAATTTTCAGTGGTCAGAACAGATGCCAATATTCCAACTTACCCTCTGATAGGTCCCTGTCTTTTCTAAAGCAATTCCTAAGTCCTGACATGGAAAATTATTCTAGATTCTTCTATAACTAAAAACCCAAACTGTACTAAGCCATCCAATAAAGCCATCCAAATTGTACTGACAATCCAATAAAGGGCTACCTTTAAAATCACTTCTTGTAAAATTCTGCTTTAATAGAGGTTACATTATATAGCAAAAAATATAGGAAATATATATATATATAAAAAAAAGACATTACTTACATCTAATATTTAAACTAAACTGGAAACAATGATCACAGGAAATTATATATAAATAATTAGTACTTTTACAAAAATATTACTGAATGTTGCTGTAAAGACCACTTAAATTTTCTTAATATCAAACAAGCAGTTCCTTGACTTGACAAATGTCTTTTAAAAGAGTAGTACAGATCAGGCAGATGCATCTACTGAAGCCCAGCACATTCCTCAATGCTGGACTCAACATAATTTATGCTGAATCTTTAAAATTCTGCTGCCTTCATGACATAGAAAACATTTGATATTGAAAACTTTTCATGTTTTCAACTTTCTGAAATCGTGCTTTAAATGCCCAAATCCTGATGTTCATAACTTGAAAATATAATAATAGATCAGCTGCTTAGAATGAAGACAAAGAAATTCCTTTACATCTTCTGACTAAATGTACCCAGTTTCAGCTCTAAATATAATCCTGCATAGCTTTATATAGCTTTTCACCTGCAGTTATACCATTTTAATTTTACTTCTACTTTATAAAGACATATAAATCTTATCCTATATTGCAAATTTTCTCATTTCGTGTGTCTTGCCTACTGTTAAATACCTTTAAAAAAATATCTCAGATGTATTTCATGTCATTTTGTCACATCATTATTATTATGTCACCACAATAGTTGCATATAGAAAACAGAAAATACCTATAGAGAGAAATATTTAAATATCATGCTTTCTATTAAAGCAATTTAAAAACTCTTAAGAGACCCTAAGGAACTATTCATACTCTAAATTTCAGATTACCAACAATTTGAGAAATACATATAGGTGTCATCTAAGAGCTCTTCCATTTAATTGTGCTTTATTGAGGTTGTAACTGACCTTGGGATCTCTAAAACCTACAATTTTTAGCAACTATAGAACCAACCATTTAAATAATGTGGAGAACATAGAAAGACACTAGTAGGGTCTTTTTGAATCAGCACTTATGTAGCAGTAGAAATTAAAAAAAAATAAATTATAGAATGCTTTAATATAAAGTAGAATTCCTAAAATTATTGAATAAAGAAGAATTAGGAAGTGTCTTTCTATTTTATAACATTTTAAATTGTAATTTCAACTTACAACTTTTACCTTAAAAACTTAAAACAAATCTACTTTTCGTATGTATTAAACAAATTATACCATAACTAGCTAAAGATCATTAGTACATGTTACAAAAGAACAAGTTTGAAGGTCTGTGCAGATTAAGAGTATTTGATTATTTTAACTTGTGAAAGGATTCTCTCTGGTAATTGTGAAAGGAGTTTTACAGGATGTATATATTTCATGAGATGTGCAGAAGCAGTTTAATGAGGCATATTTTAATACTTGGTAGAGATATTTATAAAAATAAATGTTAAAGCTGCTATAGAAACACATTCTAGGCTGTAAGTCCTGGGAATTGCAATGTCACTTCAGAGACAAACTCCAGGAACTTCTCAAAGAAGGATACAAGGAACATTAGCAGGCTATATTTATCTTCCTTCTATAAAAACAACAGCAATTGTTATGTAGATATAATCAAGTTAATATTTACATTTTATCTGCAAAGCTGCTTGGGTTTTGGTGTTCGGTTTTTTGTTGTTGTTTTGGGGGTTTTTTGTTTTTGTTTTTTTCTGGTTTGTTTGTTTTTGGTTTTTTTTGTTTTTTGTTGTTGTTGATGATGTTGTGTTTTTTGGGGGGGAAGGTGTTTTGTTTTGTTTGTTTTGTTTTGTTTGTTTGTTTTTCCCAGACTGATCTGGACTCTGAATTAGAGGACTATACATACTATGCGTTCCAGTTCCAGAGCATGCATAAATTCAAAGCACATTTTATGAATTTTAGTGAATGACTTTCATTCATTAAAACTGAAATATGCAGTGCACATTGCAGTAAAGAAAATACTAAACTGTACTACAAATTTCAGGATGGAAATCAGTAGATTGCTTAAAAGAGCCCTGTACTCTAACATAGCTGCAGAAGTTTTTTTTTTTCCAATTTGTATGGGTCCAGTTTGGAAGTCTAGCAAAATCTTCCTGGGACAGTAACTTTTCCCGTAAAATGCAAATAGATATACACCCACAGGCATCTTATTAGAGTACCTGGAACAATGTTTGCCTATATTGTTTGGCCATATGACCTTCATTTTGTAATAAAAATAATGAATAACACTACTGACCAAACTTTATTACTCTCTATGTATAGAAATCATACTCTTTACCTGTCAGCCTACAGTATGTTGATGTAAGTTTTCATCAGAACTTCGTGAGTACAATGTCATTGAAATCAACTTTTCATTTTATTTGTCTAATTTCAATTTCTTAGTTTCATTTACCTGTAGTAAGTTATTGATTTCTTTGACAGTACCCACCACATTGCAGATTAAAAAATATTACAGAAGATACTTCTAAACTTTTTTATACCTTAATTGTCTATTTTTTGAGTTGTGTCAACAGAAACTATTGGTATACCTTTGCTCTTGTGACTGCAGCACAAGTGAATTATCCTCAACACAGCTATATTCTATCTGACTAGTCACAGAAACAGAACTGCCTTTGCAAGGACATCCACTATTGAATACAGAGGCTGCAATTTCTTTCCTCTCATTAAGCAAAATAGTGAGGCAAAAGCTAGATCAGTTTTCAATACATATGTTGCAATCACACCTCTGGATTTCATTGCAAATTTAACCTGCAGAACTGCAGTTAGCTACAAAGAAATCCAATACAGGAGTGAAACAAGGTCCAAGGAAGATAATAACTAGAGTAAGGAAACTCTGCACTGGAAAATTAGGCTTTTGCAAAATCAACTCTTACATTGCTGAGAAAGAAATAAGGAGAATTGATTAAAATCAATCAAAATATTGAAGTTCATTGATCATTAAAAATCATAAAAGAACAGACATTGTTGAAAGAAATAGTAAGTTTGGAGTTATTAATCTAATCTAATTGCATTAATTACATTTTACTTGACATTTTTCTTCAAACTAGTTTGTGTTCTTATCAGGTTTGTCTTGCTGGTTAACATAAAACCATTACCTCTTCTCTTTTGTACTAAATAGACTACTATGAGGGAACTCGATCTGAATATGACAGGTTGTTATTGCTGTGAAGAGGGTGAAGTAGTTTATGACAAGCAAAGTATTATCAGTAAGAATCTCCCCTCACTTCCAGGCAGCAGCTTGAATACTATTTTGGTTGCATTCCTTCCATCAAAGATGGCCATGAGAAATAGCAGTGAAGGTTTTTCACGTATGTCCAAAAGCTTCCAGATCTACCTACACATGGAAGGTGGTGCAAATTCATAAAATATCATAACAATAAATATGCAAATAAAATCCATTATTTCAGTATTTTCTTTTAGATATAGTCCTGGACTTATCACTTTGAAACATTTGGGTGTTTTGAAAAACAGAAATAAATAAATAAATATATAAATAAATAAACTGCACTATTTTCTACAACCATTGTCTTATCCTTAGAAAATTGTGAAGCCTCTTCTTGAACAGCACCAAAACTTAACAATTCTTGTGTTATCACACAATGTTTTGTATCTAAATTTTAGTCAGAATTATGTTTTTGCATATGATGGAATTTGAATGAATCATTTTGCATTGACAGATACCCATGTTTTTCTAATTCTTATTATCTGTTTATAAATATTACAATGGGAATTGCATTTATATGCAAAAAAAATAATTTTTTATAATAATATAAACAAATTTCACAATGCCTATGGAAATGTGAAGACTGAAATTTGAAGACCTCTAAAGATTTTGTAGTTCATTGAGCTAAGTATGAATCATCTTTAGCTACACATCTAAAATTTTAGTAATTAGCTCTTTTCTTATGTTCTTCCCCATATTCCAGTTCTTTTCTCTAATTCTTTTCTTGTTTGCATGCACAGAGCTGTTACTGAATACATCCAGTGTCAGTGGATTGATATGCAGCTGCAGTGCCAGCTGCAGGTGGAGCCGTGGGAAAGAGAGCCCAAGGAAGAGGTTGTGAGCTTATGCCAACCTCTGCATAACAAAGGGCACTGGGACCTGTGGACCTATGGTGTCAGCAGGAGACCATGACTTTCATGCACTGTGGGCATAAAAGCCCAGGCTTTCCAGTGTTCTGGGTCCCTCTCGAGGACACCTGGATTGAGTTGTTATTTTGTTGTTGCACCATGACTTTATTAATCCAAGTATTCAGCTGTACACCTCCTTCAATTTGGATTAGGATCTTGAATAAAATTATAAATTACTAATGGAGGGAAAACAAGTTATTGTCCTGGTTCCTTTCTGTCATTTATACTTACGCTATTCAAAGCAATTATTTTAAATTTAATTTTCACATAAGGTGAAATCCTTATGTGAAAATGAGGGGGAAAGTTTACATAAGTAAATTTTTTGGCATTCAAAAATATATGGCATTCTTCAGTATTCCTGCAACTAGTCAGCACCAGATATTTAAAAGTTAATACAAAATGTGGCCATCAACTGAACTGCAAAGCTGGTATTTTTTATTTATATATTTATTTTCTACAAGTCTTATGTCTGTTAATGCTGCTTTAAAGAAATAGACGTAACAAATGTACTTCATCTTACAATAAATGCTAGCCTGGGTCACATAATATCAGTAAAAAGGCATTTATAGTAAAAAATTGGTTATAACTTTGTCTTATGTTACAATATATGATGCAGCCGAAAGTATGTATTCTATTACCTAGCATCTTTATAAGCTGTTAAAAGAGGTGGGCAATGATCCATTAAGTCTCACTGCGTGACTCACAAAATTACATCATCCCATTGTGAAATGCTCCAACCAGGGGGAGGAACCAAGCATTCCTACCTGGATATAATCTGAAGATTGATACACAGTGAGCACCCTTACCTACTGGATTCCCAGGGGACAATACCTACAAAACCACCACTGGACCTTCAGAGAAGGACCAGACCCTTCAATAGGATCACCACTTCAACAGAACCACATCTATCTTTTCAACAGGACTGCAGCCATTTAATTGGACTGCTACTACCACCCTCACTAACAGGGTGTTGGGTTGTACCCTGACTCTATCAGTTTAAGCCAGTGCTTCTGTACTGTTACCTTCATTTTAATCTTCCTATTAAATTGTAGCTCTGACTTGGAATCTCCCACTGGTTTGCTTTCAAACTAGTACAAACTTCCAGGGGATTTCTCTTCTTTCTCCATGCAATTCCATTTTATAAGTAAAATTGTGCCTTCTGTTTTAGTCATCATTGTACACAAAGTTGCATATTCTTTCATGATAGACAGATCAGAAAGGGAAGAAATTGTTCCACGCAGTGGAACAGTCAGACAAAAGTCAGACAAAATACTTTCCAAGAGTTCCTGAAGTAAGCATAATTCAAATCAGATTTTTGTTCTGCCTGGCCACAAAAACGTCAAAAAAATTACTTCTCCAATAGAACCTAGTATAACAAACAACTAAGGATGAATTACTCACAGAGAGTTTTTCCTAGAAAACATTTCCCATGGTCGCACTAGGTCAAGTAAGATTCTGTATCAAGGCAGAAAAGAAGCAACAGATTAATTGAAAGCCAATGTCATAGAAGGGCCCTCTTTGTTGTAAACATAGGGCCCCCATGTTCTAGAACATGAACTTGATACTTGATCCAAGACAGTATGTCGAGATATAAAGCAGATTGGAAGGAGATACTCATCTCCTCACCTGTGCCTCTCACTTCAGCCCATGACATCTTCTCCATTTCCAAAGGAAAAAAGAAAATGATAATTTAGCAACATTTTCACAAGAGGATTATTTTAAAGGGAAAAATTATATCATAGAATTATAAAATGCTTTGGGTTGCAAGTGACCTTAGAGGTCATATTCTTCCAATCTCCCTGCCATGGACAAGGATACCTTTCACTAGACCAGTATGCTCAGAGCCCCATGTTGACTGGCCCTGAACACTTTCAGGGATGGGACATCCAGAGCTTCTCTGGGTAGCCTGTTCCAGTGCCTCACTGTCCCCAGAGTAAAGAATTTCTTCCAAATATCTAAACTAAGCCTACCATCTTGCAGATTGAATTCATCCCCCCCTTGTCCTGTTGCTACATGCTCTTGTACAAAAGTCTCTCTCCATCTTTCTTGTAGGTTCCCTTCAGTATCAGATAGTTGCAACTACCCCAAAGTCTTGTCTTCTCCAGGCTTTCCTCTATCCCTCTAATCATCCTGGTGATCCTCCTCTGGACTCATTCCTACTGGCCCAAGTGCTTCCTGTGGAGGGGACCACAGAGTTTCAGCACTGCAGTGGAGTCTCAACAGAGCAGAGCAGAGGGGCAGAATCCTCCCTCTCCCCTGTTGCCCACACTGCTTTGGATGCAGCCTAGGACACATTTGGCTTTCTGGGCTGGAAGTGTCCATGGCTGGGTCATGTCCACCCTCTCATCCACCAGACCCCACAAAGTACTTTTTTGCAGGGCTTCTCTTGACCTGTTCATCTCCAGCCTGTGTTGGTATTGGGGGTTGCCCTGACCCAGGCACAGCACCTTGTACTTGCTCTCATGAGATTCACATGGACTCAATTCTTGAGTTTTACCAGGTCCCTCTGGATGGCATCCTATCTTTCAGGTGTGTCAACCACGCTATTCAGCTTTGTGTTATCCACAAATTTGTGGAGGGCACACTCAATCCTTCCATCTATGTCATTAATGAAGATATTAAATAACATTTGTTCCACTAGGGACCTCTGAGGTTCCATTATAAAAGCATTAGATTTTTACAATGAAGAATCCATACTTCATGTGCTTTCATTTTCTGACTCTCTTCCCTATTCACAGATTTCTTCTTTATCTAATGTAAGGAGTCTGAATTATTTCTCCGTATTTGCTGCCTAGGAATTTTGTAAAGCCCCTCCATTTCAATCATTAAAAACTTTGTAGGTCAAACTTTTTGATTCTGTCCCCAGGCCAAGTACTGATAAACTGTTAATTAAGACTGCAATTAAATAAATTGAGTTAGTATGTTTTATCATGGGAAGTAAACTTTAAAAATGTAATATATTCAGTACATTAATTATTCTAGCAGAATAACAATGACCATTTAAAACTGTTTGATCTATATAATATCAATGTTACTAAATTAGATTTCTCCCTTAGAGTATATCAAATATGTTTTCAAAAATAATTATGACCATCAAAACGCAAAGACACAAAAGAGAGAAAACAGAATATTATTTTAAAAGGTTAAAAAGCTGCTACAGAACCTGTAGAATAATTTTTGTTCTAAATGTCTTTACTAAAATAAACTATTTGTTTTGTTAACAACACACCTCTTGTGCTGGGAAACATTTAGGAATGCCAGTTGCATATGTAATGGGGAACAAGATATTAGATTATTTGTGGCCTGACTTTGAAAATTTGAAGAAACTGCAATATTATATTAAGTTAAAAATCACAAACAGAAATGTTAGAAACAACTTTAAATATGGTTTATTATAACCATTGACATTTAATTTAACTTTATGGAGAACATCTATTTGGTTATTGTCTTCCACATGTTACAGATGAAACAAACCATCTTCTTATTTATGACAAACATTCCTTTTTAGTCTTGTAGTTATCCTACTGCTGGTTTCAAGACTAATAGAAACTAGCTGAAAAATATCTGTCTTGTGTCACCACTAGTGAAAGCATCACAAACCAGAAGCACAGGATTTTTGTCCACTAAGCATATCAGTAGACCATGTCAGATTGCTCATTTTGTTTTAAAAAAATTTGACATATTAATTTGAGAAATTAATTTGAGTAATTTTGAGTAATTTTCAAAGCATTATTGAGAGCTTTTTAGGCAAAATGGGATTTCATTGTGTCAAACTTAAGAGTGACAGAGGAAAATTATGGTGACAATCATGTTTAAATAGATGGCATGTAGTACTTGCACAAGCACTCCAGGACTCTAGACTAAGCAATCATCAACACAACTCACAAACTCACACAATAGAAAGAGCAAATAACCCCCTTAAAGTTCAGGGCATTCACAAGTGAAAATTATTTAACAGCTCACCTAATGATTTCATATATTTATTTCTAGCATTTTCTAGGGTGTGTTGGATCAAACAGCTTAGTGAATTCTTACAGGTTTTCAGAAAACACAAATTAACAAAAAAAAAAAAAAATCAAATTCTATTTAGATCAAAAAGAAAATTATCCATTAATAGCAATAGTGATTTTAAGATTTGTGGATTCTTCCTGGCTTTCGGGGTGAATAGGCTAGCTTAGCATCCAGCATCTCCACAGGAGTGGGGAATTGTGCTCCTGCAGCAAAACCTTAGGATGCCCGGAACCTATAGGAGAGGAGGCACACCCCTTGAGCCTTTGGAGTCCACAAGGACCAGGACAAAGGATTCGAGGAGACCTCCTTCTCTCGGGTAAATCCACGTGTTTATGGTGAATGGGCTCACGAGGGAAGAACAGGCCCAGAGCACTTCTGTGCACGGGGTTTTGTGCAGGGGGTGTAACAGGGGTTGATATAAACAATTAACCAATGGGATACAACTGGGAAGGAGGAGAGAGGAGAATAGTATAATTTGGGAAATCAGTAGAGTTATTCTGTGGGAGGGATTGTGTTACAGAGTCCAGTGGGGTTTCAAAGGATACATAACAGACATAGAACTTTCTGGATAAAAGGGATAGGTTTTACAGTAACAGACAGGGAGTTTAGGCAGGGTTTAGATGATGGACAAGGAAGGTGCTGGAGCAAAGGGTGTGGGATAACTATATAGGGAGCAAAAGGGAGTATACAAAATCTGGGGTAAACCATTAACACATTAAATATAGGGAAAGCAAGAATAAACTATTCCAGCAGAATACAACAAACATCAGGAACAATTGACATAGGTGATCAGGAAGACAATGAAAAGTGTTACTCTGCTATGTCTCTTATTTACAAATGAGAAAGAATTGGTCAGGTCAGTTTTGGCTGTAGCAATCACAAGATGATGGAGTTTGAGATACTGAGAAAAGGGAAGAAGATAAACAGAAGGATCACAACCCTGGATTTCAGGTGAAAGGAATTTGGCCTCTTCAGGAGCCTTCTTGTTAGTGTACCATGGAATATGGTCCTGGAGAGAAGATTCTCAGTGGATTAACATTTGAACAAAATGTGATTTAATAAAATCCATGAGCCCAATGAGAAATACCTACAAGTACCAAGTATGTTGTTCAAGGACATTGTGAGGTTACTGAGAATTCTCTCTGAAACACTGTGGAGATTGGGGTAGATTTCTAAGGATTTGAAGATAGAAATATCACTATTATCTTTGGGAAAGAAAAGAATGAAGATCCAGGGAGATATAGCCCATGAGCCCCACCCAAACTATTGAAACAAATTGAAGCAAATAATCCCTAAGATAATTTAAAAACACAGAAGGACAAGAATGATGAATGGTGATTATTTGGGACATACAAAGGGAAAATTGTTCCTGACAAATCTGGTAACATCTTGCAGTGAGGACATGGACTTGGTGGACATGGAAGAAGGCTGCATGTATTTTACCTTGGCATGATTAAGGTTTTTGACATTCTTACTAACAACATTTTTATTGATAAACTGATAAAGAACATAGTGGATTAACGGACAATGAGCTGAGCAAAAACTAGCTGAACTGATAATTCAAGGATTGAAGCAGCACAGATACTAACAGTGTACTCAGAGTTCAATAATATTAGCAATAACTCTAACTTTTCATTAATGACTGGGATAGTAGGAAAGAGCACACCCTCAGAAATTTTTAGGTGGCATGAAACTGGGAGTAGTACTTGATACACCACAAATATAGATAGGGTTCAAAAAAGGGGGGAAAAGGAGCAGCTAGACATAGAAGCAAATAGAATTTTTTTTCGTGGGCACCTAGCTGATCACGAGCCAGGAATATACCTTTGGGTCATAAAAAGGAAGCACCCTCCTGGAAATACGTCATCAGGCCAGTGGAGATGGTCCTTCTTTTCTTATCGGGGTGTTCAAACACATCTCAAATACTGGACCCAGTCTGAGTCTCTCCACTGCCACAGGTACCTGGAAATAGTTGAGTGAGTCCAGCAGAGGGACACAATTAAAGGCCTAGATTGCCTAAGTTTGAATTGTTCATCTGATACAAAGAAAGGCTCATAAGGGTGTAATAGTATTAATTTAATGAAACCAGGCAGAAAACACCAATTAATGTAAGGGTTTTAGTATTCATTCTTTTTTTCTGTGGGAGGGAGAGATTAGGAGAAAAAGCAAAACAGGCTTAAGCTTAAAAATGAACAAAAATAGTTTTATTAACACATACTAAAAGAATGAAACAAAGTTTTGATAAAAAGAAAACTTAAACCAAAACAGAATGACATTAAAACACTCTTCTCTCCTCTTACAAACTATTAACTTTCTGATTAAACAACATAGGAAGACACAACTTGTGATTTTCAGTCAGTTTCACTATTTAGACTTAATCACTCATTTCTTTAGGAGAAGAGTCCTTCTAAGGTTTTTTTCATTAAGACATTTGCCACAAGACAAAATAGTCCAGTGCTCCTAATGTCACACGTCTGCTGCTACCCGGAGTTTTTTGCAGACTGTGATATTCTATCAGCAAGGCCTTTTAGTATGTCTGGGTTACTATTTACAGATACTTCTTTTAGTCTAAAATCATCTTTGTCTCAAAGGCTGAGACCTCCTTTTAACCCAGAAGCAGGGCCTTTAAAATTCTCAATTAAATTTCAATCACATCAGTCCTCAATTTTGATTAGAATTAGCATTCTCCCCAACAACACTAAGATGCTACAAAGAACAGTTCCATTTATCCATCATTTACCCTAGAGAAGTCTGGTTAAAAATGTTCACTTTTTCAATCCTATTTCAATCTTATTAGTTCTTTCACTTCTAATCCACTGACTTCATGCGATGTCTGTTCCATGTGCCCTCTGTTCTCTCTCTTCTTCCTCTCAAGGAAGAGTTGTGCTTTAAAAGCTCCATGTTGTTAGGAAAGGGTTAAATCCATCTGGGCTGCAAGGGCCACATGCAGGCCCTGGGCTGCATGAGGCTGAAGAAAACGCAAAGCTGTGCTGATGGAGGAAGCTGGTAGACATCTTTTTTTCTACCCCTTGATCTCATCCAGGGCAGTCTGGCTTGGAGTTACCACAAAGCTGGGAAAGGGCTCAACCCAGGCCGCTCCCAGGCAGGCAGCAGCTCTCGGAGGGCTGGCTGAGCCTGGCCTGGCCACCCAGAGGGGCAGCAGGGCCCGACCCTGGCCTGCCCGCTGCCTATGATGTTACCTCATGGCTGATTCTGAAGCGAGACACTGAGTTGATGCAGACTGGAGTTTCAAATGTCCTCTCCAAAGTTGCTTTGACATCCTTATTGGTCAAACCAGCTGCCAATATCT
>JAIXNV010000059.1:404080-450640 GCA_020917445.1 Riparia riparia | reverse complement strand
CCCGCCCCCACCCCCCCCCCAAACCACTCCACAGTCCTGGCAGGGAAAAGCATTTCACTTTTTTCTGTTACCAGAAAACAAAACTGTGCCAATCCATGATAAAGGGAAATATGTATATATGCGTGTATATTTGTGTATGTGTATGTGTATTGTGATAAACGCCAATCACTTGTTTTAAAATTTTAGAAGTTTAATAGTAAATAAGATGGTTATACAAATAGAATTAGAGTAAAAAATTGAACAATTTCAGAGTTAGGACAATACGAGACAATAAAAACAAAGTTTCAGACGTCTGGGTGCCTCCCAAGCGAAAAGCTTCGGAGAAGGACCCTGGTTAACAAAGGATTATATCTTAAAAGCAATTGCCTGTTGAATATTCATACATTTCCTACATAATGCATACATTCCATTCAAACAAAGAATTGTCTCTGGTTAATATCACTTTTTTTCTTTTAATCTCTATGGCGCCCTCAAGGCTGAGAGAGGCAGGAGGAGTCGGTCTTTTCTGATAAGGAAGTAGTAACTTCTTCTTTCTCTGCAAGATTTACGTTTTCCTGTGGTTGGTACATAAAAACTACATTTTAACTACAAAACTACATTTACCATACTATCAAACTATTACTACAACATTAACAATTAATACAACATAATACATATAGTAAATATCTTGCGTAGAGCCATAAAATATGCACTTTTCACAGTATACATCTATGTATCAAACTGATTGGGAAGGGGATTCGATTGAGAAGACTGGAAGACTGAGAAGGAACACTGAGAAGACAGTGTTGCCTAGTGTGTCATGGCAAGAGGCAATGGACCCAAACAAAACAGAGTGGACACAAATTGAAATATAGGTGATTCCACTCAAGTACAGATTCTTTAGGGTATGTGTGGTCAAGCACTGAGACAGACTGCCAAGGTAGATTGTGGAGCTCCCATCCATGGAGATACGCAGAATCCAACCAGATACAGCCATGAGCAGCCTGCTTGAGCTTTAAGAGGACATGCTGGAGATGATTTCCAGAGGTGTCTTCCAACCTTGGCCATTCTGTGGATGTCTAGCTGCCCATATCAGGAGCTGGTTAGCACTAAATGATCCTCTGTATGAACTATCTTTCAGCAGCTGAGTATTTCTGAAGTACCTTTTTGTTGCTAAAGTGGATGCACTATAGATTCTTTCCACCAGGATAAATGCATCTGAAAGCTATGGGACCATGATACTGCAGTGTCCTCAGCATTGTTGTACACACACTTTTAAAGTGTGGGAGTTTATACCTTCAGAGAGAGAAAAGTGTTTATAGATGTCAATACTAAGAAAAGTGCTGATTAGCACTAACCTCTTAACATAAATTGCAGTTTGTCTTTTCTGACTCTTAACTTTAATATATGAATCTTTACAAATATTAATCCATGTAGATTAGATCTTTAGCATACCTGAGACCTGTCCTTCATGGAACCTTATGACTCAAATAAGAAGAGACTAGAAGTAAAAATTAAATTGAATATTCCAACCCATGTCACTGCCTTAAGGCATAGTGCCACCTTATGGCAAATATAATAATTTTGCACCGTTTATGTTTTATTTTAAGTTATTACAATTATTATAACTGGAAAAGAATATAGAAATAGTGAAGAAAAAATACATAAAACCTTTATTCTGACCTTTAAGACATTATTTTCCTTTAATATGTACTCTGTTTATATATATATGTATATATATATATAAAAATATATAAATAAAATCCTACTTTTTCCTAGTATATTGCCCTGTTCTGATCCCTTAAATGTTTTCAATGATAAATTGAAGGAAATGCTCTTTTCTCTTTTTAATTTCACAGATTATTTAAACACTGGTATTCCCATGAAGCTCAATACCTATTGAATAGCCATAAAAAACCCCACAGATATTTTGGCAGATATTCAGTAACATCTATGTAAGCTGACCTTCTTCAGAGAGAGGTACATTGACTTGAAAGACATAAAGAATAACATTTCTATGCTAGATTTCTCCCTGTCTTTTCTGTACCACTGATATACACAGAGTAATTTCTAGCTCTTCTAGAGACCTTTCCAGTTTCCATTTGGAATAAAGCAATATAGATATCCAACAATTTTCTATTTGGTTTTCCTTTCCTTTGGCATGTACACTTACCTTAGGCTATATCTTAGGTTTTAACCATGTTAAATACTGACAAGTAAGAGACTAGTCACAGTATTTCTCACTGAAAGTTCCTCCAAATTCATGATATCTAAACAGTAAAAGGCAGACCTAAGTCCACAGGACATTGTTTCAAAAACAATTCTTAGCATATCTTAATTTGGCAAGACTCTGAACCCCCCATTTGCAACATGTAGATATGTACAAAAAAAAATCTTTTTCTCCTCAGATCTTACTCATATCCACTTTCTTATATTCCCAGCCAGACCACTGTCCTCTTGTATTTTTCTGAGGGACATAATCCATAGCCACCTAAACAGGATTATTGAGGATGGCCCCACCTAATAGATTATAGAAATAAACACGCAAAAGACACCTAAAATGCAATTACCTTTCAAAAAAGTTAATTCCTGTGTCCTACTTTAGGAGTTTATAAACTACAAGTTTTGTTAGTTTAGAAAACAGCCAGTAATTTTCTGAATATTGTGGATATTTTTCTTTGAAATTAAGCTCCTCCCATGTAGATACCTGGGTATATAGTTTGCAGTATAATGTCACAAATGAGAGAGTGTGGAGACACAGAGACACTTAAAAATAAACATTCTAACATGGCTTGCTTTTAGTGTCATGTTCAGATGTGGGTATCTTAATACTGCATTCATTTTTATACATCTATGGGTTTTTGGTTTTGTTTTGGGATTTTTTTCTGTAAAAATGTGTTTATATCCAAGATAATGGCATAGACAAAATGAGTTATCCTAAGCTCAGCAGACAGAATTTAAATGAAATGTGTTCTTAATATCTAGATTAAATTTCAAGATATTTATTAACTCATTTGCTTCTTCAACATTTAAGGATGCACTTCAAAATGCAATTTAATAACCCCCCCCCTACATTTTATCTGAAATATAAGTGTGTCACATCTCACATCCAAGGTGGTCAAATATAAGAGGTGGCTGCTTAGAGGCTGTGATATCTCCTTCCCTGAAAGGCTCAGAATGGGACTGAACAGGGCTCTATGCAGTCTCCAACATACTCTGCACAGGAGATTGGACTGCGTGACCTCTGGAGGTTCCTTCCAAACAAAGTTATTCTCTGATTCCACATGTTGTGCAAATTGCATACATTAAATTGATACTCAGGGTCAACAGGTCCAGGGACATTCATTGCTTATGAAATGTTAATGATAAAAAGAACAGAGGTCACTTTTTTTTTTTTTTTTTTCAGAAAAAAGATATCCTTAAAATATTGCTATTATATATGGTATTTACCCCCAAGTTCAAGGTCCCCAAAGCACAAGTTTTCCAGGTATTTTGCTTAACAGACTATATGTTTCAACTCCGCTCTTACGACAAAATTATTTCATGATGTTCAGCAAACCAGGGGAATTAAAAGGCTTGTGGATAAATTATCACGTTTTTGTCTCATGCTCTACACTATCTTCTGGAAAGAAGGAGTAAATACATATTCTGACAATAAATGACAGTCAGAAACACTTTCAAAAAGACACCTTTTCACTAACTGTCCTGCACTCACTGTAACATTGCCAAAAAGTGACAGTGTTCATTTCGTCTAAAAAAACCTGACCTTCCTAACCATTTCTACCTAACAGATTTCAGCTAATATTTCAACCACACAGATTAAAAGCAATGTAGCGACGCCTATCCCAACGGTTACAGCCATTATTTTTCTGGAATTAATTCAGCATTCTTCGTAAACTAATGACGTAGAGGCTAACATTTACAAACACTGTGCTTGCGTCTTTTGATCTTTGTACCAAAATAGTTTTACTCTGCATCATCTCTATAGACTAAAACAATCTTGCTGCAATTGCATTGTTGAACTGTGTGCTAAGAACCACTTGTTCTCTCTGCACAATTTTCAACTCTGTCACTTGGCAATAACTTTCTCTACTCTCTGATAAAAAGTATATAAATATCATCAACATTTTCTTCATAAGCAGGCAAGGTGCTAGTATTACCTGTTCCAGGATTTTGTCTGCTCACTAGTTGTCATGAATGCAAAAGTTATGCAAACTCTCTAAAATCTCATTTGTTAAAGGAACCCCACAGTTTTGCCTGAAAGTATTAAAAGTAAACTCCCTTGTGAATATAACTGCAGGCTATATTCACAACTTTGTCTTGCTAGTTTTAATTTAGCTACATTATGTTGCTGACTTGCTCTGGTGGCTGTAAAGAAAAGATTAGGTTGGTCAGAAGTGCATGCAACTTTGTAAAAATAAATACATGCTTTGTATGAACCATTTGCATTAGAGGTTGAAGACAGCACAGTAGATAAGAACAAAACAACAACAAGGCAGTCACTAGTAATATTCTGAACTTCAGTTTCCTGGTAAATGCAATACACAAAAATGAAAAATTATATTCAATGAAGCTGCAACATATAGCACAAGGCAACATGAAATTGTACTGTTCCCAGGAATTGCTTCAGGTTATATTCTGAATCAAATCAGTTCTATGCTTCTAGAAGAGTAAATTAGTTTAGTTAATATACTACCCAGGGAAAGAATGTAGCATATGTTATACCAGATCATCTATCTGTGAGTACAAAATATGGATACAGCCAAACCTAACACCCTCTTACTCCCTTTCGCAGGGGGGAAAAAAAAAAAAAAAAAATAAAAATAAAAAAAAATTAAAAAAATAAAAAAAAATCTGCTACTATGAAGTACAAAGAGAAAGATGTTTGCTTTCTTTTTAAAATGAAGGATTTTTTTCTTTTTCAGATGTATTTTATACTGTATATTTCAAAATTTCTCTCAAAATTATCACCATTGCTCTCCTTATTTCTTACTACTGTCTACTAAAATATTGAGTTGTGATGTACTTATTTCTTGTACCTGAGGCTATTCTACTTTTTCTGCTTGCATGTAACAGTGTGAATAAGAGTGTCAACCTGAAATGGCTCTTTTATCCTACTGCCCAGTGTATTTATTGAAGTAAAAAACTCAATCCTATACCAGCTGTGTATACCTACTGTGCCTATAACAGCATGCTTTATCTGAGCTTTATAATCCTCTAATAAGTTCAACAAAAAGACATCCTAACAAAGTAAAACATGTGGGCCCAAAACAACTCATTAAAATATTTTCTGATTATCGCCCACCTGTAGATATAATTAAAACTAATTATTGCAAAACATCCTAATACCAGTATCAATATACCTTTCTGTATATTTTCTCTGGGCACAGATAATAGTAATATAGTAATAATAGTAAATACCAAATTAGCAATCACTAAGTCTGTAGTTTTGCTTGCTGGGGGACTCATTGCAGCAGCATTTTTAATTCCACAGAAGTGCTCTGTGGCCTTCTTTCACAGTTAGCTGCTCATGAGCCTTTTCAACTGTCACCTGAAGTTTCCCCAAGGAAAACACAAGTCCCATCATTCCTAATACAGTTCTGTTGCCGCAGGGTAAAAAAAAAAAAAAAAAAAAAAAAAATTCCTATGTCCCTGACTCCCATGTCAGTGCTGCTAGCACTGCAGTCATTCGCATCTTTGAGACAGCCTAAACTTTGTTTACCTGTTAGACATTTACAACACAAATTCCCAATGGTCTTATGACCAATTCAGCTGAATTATTGTTAATTGAACTCTTGGTAGTGTTTTGGAGGATAGTAGAAGCTAGCTTCTCTATTAGAAATCTTACAGCCACTTCAGGGTCAGCTGAAGCAGCACTAGCTCTGAAGAACTTACTTTCTGCATTAGCTGTATACACATAAGGCCTCAGAAAGGTTATGTCTGATACTAAGCTCAAAAGCTCAAGATAACATTTCATTAGATTCAGCAACTTTTTTTTTTTTTTTTTTTTTTTTTCTGTTGTAAGATGCAGTTGACTTGCATTGGAAATAAAATTCTGCACTAAACGCAAGTGCCTGAGTAAGTAGGAGAGGAATGCAGGTGGTCATTAGGATGTTTCCCAATTGCTACGACAGTATGCAGCTGAGTTTATGACTGGCCATTTCAACATTCTCCCTGCAGAGTAGCAATGCCTGAGAGGTCCCCACATGGAAAAAAGATAAGCTCCTGATTTCTCTTGTACAAATCTTATTAGGAAGCCCACTTTGCCACGCTATTTATCGTCTTGATGGAATTACTTTTCTGTCTGCTCTGTGTACCAATAAAATCAGGGGACATGCAGACAGAGGGAAGAAAAAAAATATAAGTTAGCAACTCACAATGTCATTTTCTGTATCCCAGTATTTGAAGGCAAAATTGCTAAACACTCTGTTTTCAATTTGAGAGCATCCAGCTAGCATATGCTAATTAACTTAAATGCAATGGTCTACCTGGGCTTCTTCCTAAGCTGACAATAGCGCTTGTCTCCTGTGTTCTAGTACCTTAATGAAAAACATGGTGATTGCTTTTTAACCTACAAAACTAATGATAAAAGATGGCATATGGGAGTGTAGATTTTATTGATCTGGTATAGATTACCATAGAATTACTATAAATGTGTATAGAAAGGCTACATAATTTTTCCTCTCAGATTTGTTTGTTTTAGTTTTTTTTTTAAGTAATCATGTAATTGGTTCTGTTTACAGATAAGTTGGATGCAGTGGAGGTGAAGTATGAAAGGAACATAAATAACAATCATCTGTTTTTCTCCTCAAAACAAGTTGTCTCTTTTTAACTCTATTTTATGGAATAAATAAAATTATATTATGAGGACTTATTGTGAAACTGACTTATCGTAAGTCATACAGTAACTAGGCTATTAGTGCTTGCTGTGAGAAACAAAGCCCACTCTCAGTTAAAGTTTAAAGAAAATTTAATAAGGAACAACAGTGGACAAAGTCAATAAAGCAGAAGGAACACTGCTAGGTGCTTAGCCACAGCCAGAGGCACACCAGTCAACATAGCAACAACCCTCATATACCCTGGGTATTGCATCAGTCAAATACTCATTCATAAATGGTCACACATATTCAATAATTTTTACATAATTCCTCCTTCCTCCTGCCTTTTTGGAGCAAGCACAGTGGACCTGGTTGTGATCACTTGTTACTTTTGAAAAATTCTACAGGTTTCCATTCCTTCATTTGTTAAATGCTAGCATTACAACAGCGCTTCACCAACATTGGTACCACAACACAACATTTGCATTTAAAGAACTCTAAACCTTTCTTTCAAAATTTCTCTTACAAAAGTCAACATTATAAAACACCTAGTATTCACTCTTACAATTGCAAAAGCCAACAGTGTAATATATTTATCCCATTTGCCACCAGTGTAATTACTTCTCTACAATGACATATCTTGCATTTATATAGAATTTAGAAAACCAATGACAGAAAATGTATCTAATTCTTTAAGAATGAAGCAATGAACAGGGGAAAAAAGAAAAAAAAAAAAAAAAAAAAAGCTTCATAGCAATGCCAGAGGGTGGTGAAGAACGTTCTGAACCTTTCTTTACATTTCTTATAGGCATAGCAAAATTTTGAAATCATTGAGCATGTAAGCTGTTGGGGGGTTCTTTCCCTTTGCTCCTGTTTACTTAGGGATTTTTTCCCATAAATTGCTAGGAAACACTAACAACAGGGGTACTTAAGAAAAACAAAAGAAGTTACTAAGCTCATGGGAGGAGGGCATCTGCTTGCACTTCGCTTATCTGTGAGTTTCTCTTCAAGGGGCAGAGATATGGTGAGAATTGGGCTGGTAAAAAACAGGGCTAGGGCAGCTGTTGTCTCTCCCTCTTTCTCTTTCTCGTTCTCGTTCTCTTTCTCAGCTTTGGAGGAGGATGGTCGGAGCTGCTGCTTGGGAAGGGAATTTGCTGCTGCAGCCAGAGCCCAGCTCGGAGCTGGTTTTTCTGCCGTGGGTTGAGCCTCTGCTCGTGAGAGCAGCCACTGAACTGGGACCTTATTATCACCTATGTAATGAATAAGATAGACCAAATTCAGTAAATCAAAATGTAGAATTTTATTTTGAGACAAAATAACAGTCTCCGATAGCCACAATTAAAAGGGACAGCGTCGAACCCCGGGGTTTTGGCGCTGGGTGAACACGGTAACACACTCTGTCAGTATGTCACCCCCTAAGTTCACATTTCTGGGCTGAGGCTGCCGATTTTTATACACTGGTTCGCTGAGAGAAAATCGGACCCCAAGACTCCCCCTTCCGAGGCAGCTTCATTAGATATTCATGTTCGGGTTCTGGTGTGGTTGAATGGATTTGCACTGGAGAACAATGCCATGATTGCTGTGTCCAGGTACAGTGTAGAGATGTTAATGTCGGGCGGGGACAGATAAGATATCGATCTGATGTAATCATTTGGTTCTCTGGGTTCTCCATCTCCCTTTTCCGTCATTTTTGTTCTCCTCTAACGATTCCTGGCAGAAGTTTTCTCGTGTCCCTTTTCGTGTAATTCTTAGCATAGTTTTCTCATGTCCCTCCTGTGCAATCTCTAGCAAAAAGAATTCCTTGTGCCCCTCTCTGTGCTGTTTTAGTCCCAGTTAACCCGTTTTATACTTTATTAGAAATAAAACTTACATTTACAGAGAATGAATTACATATTATAACATTTAACACAAATTAACTTTAGGAAATATATCACAACCTACCTCACTAAAAAAGGGACTTTTCACCATCTGCTCAGGTGTCCAGGATCCTGAGCTCACCTCTCCCTGCCTGGCTCAGAGCTGGGATGCCGCTGTGCGGGGGCCCCGGGGGGGGGGGTCAGCACCGCTCCGAGTTTTCCCTGCACTGTAGCCCCGCACCCCCTGCCTGCCAAGTCATCCTGCTGTCCCAGCTTGCTGAGAGAGTCCTTCTGGGGCACTGAGATCGACTGCCCCAGGGCTTTGGGAAGCAAAGCCTCTTTTCCCTGCCTAGTCATCTGGGCAGAGCCGCCATTACTGTGTGTTCCCTGAGCTTGCGCCACAGCGCCCCCTACAGCCACGAGGGAATCATCGCACCTGCCCTGCCCACCGGGAGCCACCAGCGCCCCTGTCGGCTGTGAGCGGAACTGCACCAAAGAGGAAAGTGCCTGTGGACGAGAAGGGGTTTGTGGTTCTGTTTGTTGTTGATGCTGTAGTTGTTGTTGCTGTAGTTGTTGTTGTTGTTTGGGGTTTTTTTTTATTATACACACTACTAAAGAACTGTTATTTCTGTTCTCTTACATTTGCCTAAGAGCCCCTTAATTTCAAAAATTATAATAGTTCAGAGGGAAGGGGTCCACATTTTCCATTCCAAGGGAGGCTCCTGCCTTGCCTTAGCAGACACCTTTCAAATCAAGAGACAGTCTTCAAACAATTAAGACATATTAATTTGCCAAGAATAAATGTAGTAGCAAAAATTCAACTTCAATCATCAGAATTTCTTCCAAGTACTCCCTTGTAATATGGCTCAATACAATTGCATTTTAATGGCAATTACAATCCAGTCATTGCTACAATACATCTGAGGCAAATATATTTAACAGAGAGTGTCATCATAGCCCAGAAAATTAACAGAAAAATCACTGATGTTTTGCACTGCATTCTCCCTCCCCTGGTCAATATTTAAGAGTGACTTTTCTTTATTTGGACTTGAATCTGAAGAAGGATTAGCCATACTAAATAGCAGTAATTGCCTATTACAGCCTGTAATAGGCACAGGTATATGAACATGAGGCTACTCAATATCTTGTCTATGCTCTTCAACCTGGGCAGTGACCTTGTGTAATAAAAAGAGCTTGTGGGACATGTAGACATCTGCATTTTCCCAAACTTCTGTTTGACTCAAAGGCAGAGTGTTGGAGTCCAGGGCATTCCTTTGGTTGCCCTGGAATGTCAGAGACCTGGGCAGAGGGGTCTGGGACCTGGACAGGGGGGTCTGGGACCCTGGCACAGAGTCCTGAAAGACACTGGCTTTGACCCCAGTCCATGGGAAAGGCTTCCTGCACTGCAGGATGGATTTCAGGCCACAAGAGTGTGAAAGATAGTAGTCTAGATTATCACAAGGTGAAAAACAGTAGGTTTGGGTTTTTAGTATGGAAGTGAATGGGAGCAAGATGGAGGATTTTAGGCATTGTCTCTTGCTTCTTTCTTCTTCATTCACTCCATTTTCTGCAGTGACGTTGGCAAAAAAAAGTAGTTTAAGGAGACTGGGTCAAAGTAGGGATGACCATTTTAGTATAAGTGGTAGGTATTGGCAAATAATGATAAATAAAGAGTACATAACAATTAGTATATAAGACAGCAACAGCCCAGTGTGGGAGGAGTCATCAGATGCCCGAGCAGCTGCACAGATCTTAGTTGGGCACTGAGAATATTGTAAGATGAGAAATAATAAACAGAGCATGCAACCTTGAAAACCAGAAGCTAATGACTCCATCTCTTTCTTGCATTTGGCTCAGGGCTTTGCAGAAGGCAAAAAGACTCTAAAACCACCTGAATCTCGGGATGAAAATCCGAGAGCAGAGTTTTCCACAGTCATCAGGAAACAGATAAGGTACAGGGGTGAATATTGGAACAGCATGAGTGTCTCCTATCTTCTCATCCCAATCCATTTCTTCAGTTTCCTGATGCTCTTGTTTCAGCTTTTCATGTATAAGCAGTATGTTATGCACAGTATAAATATTTAGAACCAATGTTTAAAAAGACATAAAATTATACTATGTCTGTATAATTTAAACATTAAAAATAAAGCAATCTTAAATTTGTCTCATAGAAATGTGGATGAAACCAAGTATGCCTAAAATGAAGTGATATGTAGAGTGCTTCTTTTCTTAATTGTTTAATCTGTTTACCCTCTGCTGACACACCCGAATCCCTCAAAGTGAATATAAATCTAGATAACATTAGACATGAGCTAGCATGAAAATTTCCACTCTATGTGGAGAAGTTAATCTGAAAAAAAAAAAAAATGCTCCTAAATAAGTTTATTCCAATTATGTTAGAACTTTACTATAGAGTGTTTATTTTTAAATAGATACTGACATAAATTAGTACAATTGTGGAAAGAAGCTGCTATGAGGAACCCATAATGGATGAGTATTTACAATAAGAAACTCAATCTAATCTGAAACATTTATTATTATCTACATTTAAAAAGAAAATGAAAACAAACCTGAATGGTAAAAACTCAAGATATGGTCTTCATAGTAAACCAGGAATAGTATCCATTCATTCTTTACAAAAAGTCTGTGATTTTCTAGTTATGTCATTTTAAAAATATATTAGAGAAACTCTGTCTTGTTTATTCTTTTTCTTTGGATAACTTGGATTTTTTCACCCTTATTTCATGGTATAAAATGTTTAATTACTTTTCAGAGAAATTTTTCATTCTCTACTGGAAAGAAAGAGTGCCCAAGTGCTTATAATAGCAACTCAAGATCGACATTTAAATTGTTATGTTCTCAGCTGGACTGAAGTGATTTTATTCAAGTACAATCATTTTCAGATTCAAGCTCTTACCTTTCTGCATGTTGCCTCAAAATTTAACTGTGTTTATGCTGCATTTTCACAGGCAAAAATCCTCTGGTCACTGTGGCACATCAGTGTTTGCCCCAGAAGAGGACTGGCAATCCTAGTGACTAGTCACACTGTACTTCTGCATGCTCCATTCTTCACAGAACCTAAGCTTGTCACAGATTATAAGTAGAATAACGTTTGGCCATAGTGATCCAAGAAGTTTTGACACATCTTTGAAACGGAAAGCTGTGACCATACAAGAGCTGACAGAGGTCAGTTTTCTCAAGCTGAGACAACTGCAGGCAGTCAGGTGAGAGTACCCTGTAAAGATTTTCTAGCCAGTTATGAGCTTTGCAACTTACTGGTGTATGACTCTTTTTTTCCTCAAAATTATTTATTGTATTCAAATCTGATCCATACATATATAGAACATTTTATCATGGCCTTGGCATAAAAGATGTTTTAGGTACACAACCACTCATGAAATCACCAGTTTGTCTAAGGGTGATGTACACTTAAGCCAGTTTCATCAATATTAAACTCTGGTGAGGCTTTTTTAAGTTAATGTCTGATGATAAAATGTTATATAAAGCTTGACATATTCCTTCCCATGATAGAAATGCTGTCTAGAAATACTGCTTTAATATTTTTTTATTCATGCTACATTAAAATCCTATTTCTTTATTAATCAATTTATAAAAATCTTGGATTTAAGTTTCTCACTTTCCATGTTCCAATTTATATCAAATCTCTTAACATAAAACTGTAGAACAATTTTCTAAAAGTGGTTTAAGACAAGGAATAGTGCCTTCTATACCAGGAAAACATTTTCATTGTTTTAATCTGCTAACTTGGTGTTCAAAACACATGTTATATCTGGATAAGATTCTATTCTACCTACTCTATATGAAAGTTTAAGAATAAAAAAAAAATAAAACCAAGGGAGGGAAAAAAAAAATACAGGTTGCTAGTAAGGGTACATTATTTCATGTACAGGGGTGATCTCTACAGAGGGATTCTTGAACTTAGAGATACCCAATCAGCTGCTCAAGGCCATGTGTAGACACAGAAGCTCTTCCAAGCGAATCAGGCATGGACAGGGTTTAGTCAGGAACACCCTGCAGAGATTTAAACAACTCTGGGGAGCACAAACAAGCAGAATCACAGCAAACAGGATGGGCAAACAGGGCATGGTACATTACAAGGACATGGCGCAGCATTTTGCAAAGCAAAATTTTGCACATGCACCTTGCAAAAGAAGGGCACACTGCACCAAGTGGCATCTGAAGAGAATGTGGGGTGCCACCCAACTAGGAGTAACAATGCTTTCCACTTGGTCAAAAACCACCATCAGGTAGAATGCAGTGACCCAGATGGATCTTGCAAATCAACATGGAGCTGTCCTGGTCTCAGACTGCAATGAGTGCAGAGGTTTGCATTGGTCCTGGAGGACAGGGAAAACAATTCTTGTTTCAGTGCAAGCAGGTGGACAATCTACTCAGCTTGATATCAGAGCTCAGAAAGGTCAAGCAGTTTCAGGAAATGTGAAAGGGGTGGTTATTAAACAGTAAGGGGTGTGGCCTTGTGAACGACCTCCAGCAACAGATGGAGGTGCAGGAAGCAGTCAAAACACAAAAATACCATGAAAGCTGAGAGGGAGAGCTGTTTTCAAGCCCAGTGGTAGGGGAATCACATCCAACTGATGAAGAGCCAAAAATTAAAATTCATCCCCTGTAACACATGGAAAGGGGGGTATCGAGGTTCCTCGCTCTTGGGGTCAAATAGCTAGCTCCAGACCCCGATACATTACCCCGATAATTGATTCAAGGTAAAAGACAGAGGTGCTCTTTTTCTTCCTCAAGACTACGGTCCCATAGGTTTATTGTAGAACTCACAGCCCAAGAGGAACAGAAACAGGAGGAAATTCTCATTATGGGGATTTTTAAACACAGGGAGGAAAGGGGCAGGGAGAGGAACCACAACCAATGGGAAACAACCTGGGGAGTGGCATAGGGAGGGACTGACTAGAGGATACCAACACGAGAACTTAGAGGGGGTATAGAACATACCATGTGCAAAATATAATAAAACTATTTTTTGTGTGCAAATATGATAAACCACCCAGTGCAATCTAATAACAAAAATGAACTATTTAGTGTGCTACAACATCTCACCCTTTTTTTTGTTAGAATAAAGTTAAAAGAAAGGCATTGGGCCTATTTTGATTCAGAATATTAATTTGTCCACTACTTGTGATTTGTGAGCAAGTTAGGCTGCTCTTGTCTGCAAATTCTCCATGGCTGACTTCTGAGGTACTAGGGATAAAACTGCTGAGGGCTTTTAAAATTAAACAATGTAGAACTCTGAATGCTAACACAATTAAAAACAAAACAACAACAAAAAAACAACAGAATTGTTTTAACTATTGAAGTCCACCACCCGAAGAGTCTCCAACCTTAGAACAGTTCACTGAACCAGTCTTTGGATTCTTGTTATACTTGTACAGCCAAGCTTCTCAGTTCTTTGAGGACAGTGTGGACATTGGGTGCTTTTGATGTTAAATTCATGCAACAGTGTCCTTCAAATTCTTGGCATTTGTGTCCATGCAGTGGCAGGAAGAAGTCTATGGCTGCACTATTTTGGAGTGTGGCCTGCCTGATAATTTCCTCGTTCTCTAGGAGGGAGCTGACGGTGGTGGATGTCAAATTTGCCTGTTTGACTATCGAACAGTTTAGGTGGCCCAATTCACCTGGAGCTTTGTCTGCTGCAACCTGTGGAAGGAAGAGAGACATAGCAATTCTTTTTGACTTGGCCCAATGAAAAATTTCTGAGTTACAATTTAAATCCAAACTGTCAATGCTTTGCATATAAATTTTGTTGGCCGAATTGTATTTTCGAGTCCATTCGCCAATCAAGGTTTGGTTGGGTGCCAACAGGGACAACCACCCAATGGTACATGGCCCTCCTAAAAGCCAGGATGGGATTCCTGCCCATGCTCGATCTCCAGAAAGTAGGAACAGACCCTAGGGAGGCTTTTGGGATGTGAATGGTATGGATTGTCTGCTGTAACATGGCTCAGAATATTACACCACCTTTTGGCAGTGTGTTACCCTGGTTTTTCTGAGTTTTTTAAAGCCTTTTGAAATGGAGTCAGATCCTTTAGTTACCGTACTATATTAACTACACATTTCTACTTTTCCCATAGATGTAACATAAACAAACCCTATGTTTTCATTCTTTGTCCTTTGTTTGCATATTTCTAACCTGGAAAAACAGCTATAACTGACAGTCAGTCTGGCCACTGAGGCTGAGGGGTGGAAACCAAAAAAGCCAATCTTCTGCCAGATCCACAAATGTATAAAAAAGTTAAGAGTAAACAAAGAGGGGCTTCCTCCGCTCTCCGCTCTCAGGAGAAGGTGGAAGAACCTTTGCTTGACAAATATCCCTCTGCGTGTGGTTCCTTTGTTTGTGTCTTGGCGACAGCAGTAAACTCTTCTCAATATTGTAGTACGTTGTGAAAGACTTTAGTGTTAGACAACAGGGTAAAGATGAAGTGAATGCAGTATGGTGCTGGAGAGGAACCTAACAGCTCTAATTCTTAGGGTTCGTGAGCTGCTCTGGGCCACTTTGGTAGCCACTCTTCTATGGGATTTGCTGATGACAGACATTATTTGGTCATGTGTTGTGTGATTTGGGACCTGGGTCATGTATGCTTGTGTTAAAACTGGCTGGATACTCTCCAGCTTGCAGGGGAATCCCTACCAGGCAGGTAGACATAGGGCCTCTTGCTGCTGCAGTGGAAAGGTGTGGGAGGTTAGGGACAAGCAGTCGGAAGATATCGCGTTGTAAAGGTAGACAGAACCCCTCCCTCAACACTTAGTTGTTTAGTGTCCCTGATAAGGTAAGCAACACGTAACTTGTAATGTAAACAGATGGATGTGATGTAGCAAACAGAGTTTTTATAACTCCATGTAACCAGTTAATGAAACGCCATTTGCCGTCCACCACATTGGTGTCTGTGAGCTGGTGGCCCGAGCAGCCTGGCTGTGGCTGCCGTGTTGTTCCCGAACCAGGTCGCTACGCCTCAGCAGAGGCAGCAGAAAGACGTATATTTTCTTGTTGGAATGTCTGTGCCAGAGTTACCCAGATGTTTTGGAGTGATTGAGGGACTATCCACGCAGCAGTCAAACTGCTCAGCACAAACACGATGATAACTTGGGCTCATCGCGAGATTGAGTGGGAGGTACGGTTTCTTCTAAAAGGAAAAACAAATATGTTTAAAGCATATTAAAAGTCAGAGATCCACTGGAATTAACTAGATTTTAGGAAGGGTTTTCTCCCTTTTTCCAGTGGTATCTTCTTTTTGAAGCAACAGGAGTTTGCTTCCCATCGTCTTCTGCTGGTGCTGGATTTTTGGGGACAAAAGGTTTTACTCTCTTTTGGGGTATCCAGCATAGACCTGAGGGGGTGGATATGCATGCATAGCCACTCCCCCAGGTCACGAGCTCATACGGACCCTTGATTTCCCAGGTTTCTGGCCCTAATTAGAACTGGTGAACACTGTGACAACTTAAACTGATTACTGCTGTTAAAGTGACGTACCACCAGAGGACTCATATTTTCAAATGAACAATTCAGAAAATTGTTTGTGAACAGGTCTTTGCAGAGTTTTTTTTTGTGGTGACATCCACACTGTGGAACTGCTCTGCCTAGCCAGGACTTCTTCGAGGGTCTGGTGGGCACACTCAATCACAGACTGACCTGTGAGGGAGTGGGGGATGCCTTTTTTATGCTCCATTCCCCACTGCAGGACAAACTCTAGGAATTCCTTGCTTTTGTACGCTGGGCTGTTGTCAGTTTTGATTTTCCTAGGGATCCTCAGTACTGAAAAAGCTTGCACAAGATGCCATTTGGCCTGTGCAGCCGTTTCCCCTATGTGAGCAGAGGCATAAACCGCACTTGAGTAGGTGTCAATGCTTACATGCACATATTTAAGGTGACCGAAACTGGGAATGTGTATGATGTCTGTTTGCCACCCTTCGCAGCTCTTAAGCCCTCGGGGGTTAACCCTCATACCTAGTCATGGCATAGCTTGGACTTGGAAATAAGGGCAGGTGGCCATAATGGCTCGAGCCTGACCTCATGTTAGCTGGAACGGACGCATCAGGCCTGGTGCATTTTGATGGTATTGCTGGTAACTTAGCTTTGCCTGTTGAAAAACATCTGGAAGGCCTACCATTTCTGCTGGGGCTGCAAGGGAATCTGCCTTGAGATTACCCTCTGCAATCTCGCCAGGCAAATCAGTATGTGACCTTACGTGCATCACATAAAATGGGTGCTCTCGATGCGAAACTAAATAAATTAGTTTTGAGTGCAGCTTCTCTCAACGAGAGACGCTCATTTTCAATGTCTTTGAGAACTGCCTGCTCTGCCCTGGACACTACCCCCACCACATAGGCTGAGTCAGTGACCAAATTAATTGGCTCTGAGAATTTCTCAAAGACTCTCACGACGGTAGTCAGTTCAGTGACTTGGGGCAATCCCTCCACAAACTTCATATCAGCTTCCCAATGCTGAGTTTAGGGATTTCTCCAAGTCATCACTGACTTGTGGGACTGCCCAGATGTGTCAGTGAATACTGGGAGAGCTTTGAGTGGCCTACGACTCCTTTTGTCACAAGGAATGAGGTGGAACTCCTCATTGAATAATCTGTGTGACGGGGCGTGGACTGATATTTGTCCACTGTAGCTGTCCAGGGATAACTGGAGGTTGGCATTCCCCTGGAGCAGACACTTGAGCATCTCTTTGGTCAGCCTCTCGGGAGAGTTCCTTCCTTCCCTAGAAAGCTTGACTGGGAGGTGAATACATGCAAAGTCACAACCAGCCAGCTCACACAGTCTCAACCTGGTTTTTTTGATCAGCTGAGCTATCACCTCTTGTGGCCTTGTGATGGTCTTAGATCGTTGGTGGGAGAGGAAAACCCACTCTGTTATTAAGAGTGAATCTCTCTGCCCTTTGATCCATTGGAATATCAAAACATACAAGTGTGACAACTTTCCCAAAACAATGAATTTGAAAGGCAGCGCAGGCTGATAACAGTGAGCTTGCCTCTCAGTCAAAGCTCTTTGTGCTTTTTTGATTGCGGGTTTTGCCTCTGGGGCCAGTTCTCTGCGAGAGATCAGCTCTCTCTCCCCCCTCAATAAATTGTTGAGGGGATCTAGTTCCTTTTTGGTGAGACCTAGCCAGGGCCTGACCCAGTTCAAAGACCCACACAGGAAGTGGAGTTCTGCTCGGGTTTTGGGATCACTTGATTTCCAATTTTTGTGGAACAATGGTCTGCGCAGTGACCTCCAAGCCCAGGTACTTCCAAGGTGGCACCCTTTGAACTTTGTCTTCCTGCAGTTGGAATCCAGCAGAGGTTAAAACTTTAACCACTAGGTCAAGTGTATGTTGGAGTATAGTGTCATCAGGGGCACACACAAGCACATCATCCCTGTAATGGAGAATGATGGCTTCCCTTCTTTTGGCACGCACTGGGGACAGCAATCAGCAATGAAGTACCACTGGCAGATGGAGGGACTTCATTTCATGCCTTGAGGCAGAACTCTCCACTGATAGTGCTTCATTGGGACTTCTCAATTAATGGTAGGAACTGAGAATGCAAACCGTAGGGCATCTTCTGGGTATACTGGAATTTGGAAGAAACAGCCCTTGATGTCCAGGACAACCAATTGTCAGTTTTGAGGGGGCATTGTTGCGGAAGGCATCCCTGGTTGGAGTGATCCCATGTCTTCAGTTACTTTGTTTATTTCCCAGAGGTCATGGAGGAGCCTCTACTTATCCTTCCCTGATTTCTTTATTAAAAAGATCAGGGAATTCCAAGGACTGGTTGTCTCTTCTATGTGATCTTTGGCCAATTGCTCCTCTATAAGTTCCTCAAGCACCTTCAGCTTTTCCTTACTGAGTGGCTACTGATTTACCGAGACTGGGGTGTCATCCAGCCACGTTAAATTTTGGATAGGGCGCTCCACAGTGGCCGCCTCTACAAATCCTGGGGGTTTTTAGGGATAACTAATTTGACCCCCCACTGGGACATGGTGTCTCTCCCCCACAGGGGAGCCTTATAATCAATGATGAACGGATGGACACTGGCAAATTTTCCATCCAGCCCCTCAACTTGCACTATGCTTTTCTAGATTTTCGCCAACTGGAGTCTTCCTATACCTTGAAGTTTGCCAGCTATGGTTGCAAGTCCCAATGTGATGGCCACATCTTTTCAGGTATAACTGTAACATTTGATCTGGTGTCAAGTAAACCTCCACATCTACGTGGAGATGGTCTGTCCCACGGGTCAGGTTGCATTCCATTATGGGTTTGTCCTCGCCAACCACTTCTGCCCAGTAGACATAAGATGTTTTGTCATCTACTGGGACTCCCTCTGGAGTGGGAATGGCCTGGGTGGTGATTGGCTCTTGGTCAAATAGAAGGGTGGCTGAGGGCAATGCACCAGGAGAATGAGTTTAGGCATGTTTCCCTTAATGGTCATGGGAGCAATCTCAATCTCCATGGGTGTGTGCTGTGTCCCCAGTAACAAAATACTCACTGTTCAGTCCTGTGTGATCTACCATTAAATCTCATGATTCCTCTGGCAAGTCCACTTCAATGACTGTCCAGTGGGCAGATCTGAAAAGAAAAGCCTCTGTAGTTACAAGCTTGAAATGCCCAAGAGGCTGCCAAGCTTTGTCAGATAAATACACCTGATTTTTATCTTTTTGCTGCCCCACAATCAGCTTCCCTTACCTCCACTTTTTTGTTAAGACAGTCTTTTTCCACAGTGGAGTCCACTGCATTTATGTCAATGGCATGGCATGGGCTCGTGCTCTGGTCCTAGTTTTTTTGGTTGTAATTTTGATTCTTTTTCTTCTTCTGCTAGCATTGGGGACAGTCCTTGGCAAAGTGTCCAGGCTTTTTACACTGGAAGCAGATGATGTGTTGAAGTTGTCCTGGTGATGTCTGTTGCTGCTTCATTTCTGGTGATACCACTGCTACAGTCTCTGAGTTGGTTGATCTAGGCTTTCTCTCTGCTATGCTGAACAGTTCTGCTTTCTTGGTACAAGATTCAATTATTTGTGGCAGTGTGGGTGAAGGGTCGATAGGCAGTCCTAGGATTACTCTGCAGCAGGCTTTGTTGGCATTCCTCTGAGCCATCCTCTTAAATAATTCTACCTGTGCCATTTGGTCTTGTACTTGCTTTTCTATTTGTGCTTGAAGATGGTCGACGAACTGCAAGAAATTTTCTGGGGCACATTGTTTAATATTGACATAGCTACCAGCTACTTCAGCTGTCGGTAATTAGTTAAAAGCTTTTTCCGCAACACTACAGATTTTATCTAGAATGAATTTTGATAACACTCGAGCTTGGTCCTTGGGGTTAGCCCACTGCCCCTCACCACAGAGATGTTCATAAGTGATATCTCTACCTTCTATATCTTTTGCACCCTGAGTGCTTTGCTTAAGCTCTTCTATGAGTCCCCTAAAAGATCTTTTCCAGGTCCTTTCCCAGAGATCAAATTCTGAGGGTGTAAGGAGAGACTGGAAAATATATTTGAGATCTAATTGATCTAGTTGATACTAACTCAGCAGATGTTAAAATAGTTCTCAACATCCCTTTAAAGATCTCACTACCTCAGCCAAATTGTATTTGGTTCTTGCATAATTCCTTCTTATCATTTTGAGAGAAGGGCTGGTAACTTCTAATTGTTTTTCTTTTACCAGTATATGTGACAGGGGCAGCTGTGGGTATTGTTTCTTTTTCTTGGTTTTGATCTTTAGGGCTTTCTGAACTGGTCCCGGTTCCATGGGAACTGGCTGGGGTCTCACCTTCCCCCCACCCACTCCCCCAGCCCCATTCCCCCCTTGGGAACTTCTGGGAGGACCACCTCCCCCCACTGGGGTCCCACCCTCATGGAAACTGTTGGGACCATTGCCCCACCCCCCCAACTAGCCCCACCCCCACTGGCCCCATGGGAACTGGGGGGGGGGGGCATGGGAAACAGGAAGGGGGGTGGAGCTGTCTGGAAAGGTGGAGCAACTGTGAGAACTATGATTGCAGCATCTGGAGGTGGGGTTGCAGTATGATGTCATGAAGGGCAGGAACATGGGGTAGGGGGAGTTGGTGTCTGGGGAGAGAAAGGGGTTGTGGGACTGGAAAGCATTGGGGGAGGGGACTAGTGGGAGAAAAGCATTGTGGGAAGGAGAAGGGTAAGGTGGAGGATCTGCTGCATAGCCACCAGCATTATTAGGCCTGGCCATGTGTCCCCGTCCTTTTTGGGGATAAGGGGGGTTATTTTCAGGTCCAGAAAACATGAAATTTTAGGTACAGTAACTGGGAAGGAGGGATACAGGGAAAGTTCTCTGTCAGCCTGCGCACAGCTGATAGACCTGGGGTGCTGGAAGGGAAACAAGGAGCCAGGAGGATAATGTCTCTCATGCCAGGCCCCCTGTGTTTCTTGGGCTGCCCCACGCATCTCTCCCAGATCAGGGGCAGAGGAAATGGAAGAAGGGATGGGAAAAATGGTGGGAGGGGGGGTTTGCCATGGCTGTCCTTTCATATCCTTCTTATTTAGTTCTTCACAAATTAAAAGGAACACTGGCATAAACTGAGATGCAACTTTGCCTCCCTGTTTGACTCTAGAGGTTAATAATCTTTCCATTTTTTCCCAGGCAGAGACAGAACTTATATTCTGTTTGGTAATCTGAGGCAGATGGAAAGACAACCATTGAACAAACTGCTTTCAATTTCCCCTTAGAGACTTTAACATTCCCACTATTTAAGGTATCTAGGACTTGGGAATGTAAGCCTTTTTCCTGTGCAGAGAGCTTAGAACCCATTTCGATTAAAAGCAGTCTGCATAGTTTCAATCTACCTCCTTTTGCAGCAAAACCCAAACCAAACTGAAAGCACTAAAACTAGACCTAGAAAACAGTTATCAGTTTCTCCTCCCCTGAACTCTGAAGTAAGATGAAGAAACTCACGTGTGGGAAAGCCCATGGCTTTTAAATTGCCACTGACAGCTACACAGATGCCGCTGCAGAATGTGGCAAATGGAGCTGGGGAAACGGCAAAAAACGCAGGTGCATGCCACCTGCGCCAGTAAAATAACACCCGCTCGCGTTTGCCCATGCTCCACCGCTGTGCCTGGGAGCTGCAGACACCCCGCCCACCCAACCACACACCCATGTGGGGCCTCCCTTCCATAAAGCCCGAGTTTTGCGCTCCACAGCCCCCACACACCCGGAGGTCACTTTCGGATCCCCAGCAAGGAGTACTCAGACCTCCCCTCGGGACCTTGGCTGGCTGGAATTGCTGTGAAAGGAGTCCTTTGTCCTGGAACCAATTCATCCTGGGTCTCAGACGAGTTGCTGGTCCCGTCCCGAGCAGCTGTGCTATGCAAAGAACAGCAGTTGAGAGCCAGGTAGTCGGCTCTCCAAAAGCTTGCAAAACCACAAGTTAAATCCTCATGTGGAAGTCTAGCTAGGGCATGGGGTTTCAAATCAAAATGGCAGAGCCACCATGTTGGACGTCAACTTATTGAAATTCCTCACTCTTGGGGTCAAATCTTGGCTAGAGCTAGAGCCCAGTGTGTTATGCCAATAATGGATTCAAGGTAAAAGACAGAGGTGCTCTTTTTCTTCCTCAGGACTGCAGTCCCACAGGTTTATTGTAGAAATAACAGCCCGGAAGGAACAGAAACAGAAGGAAATTCTCATTACAGGGATTTTTAAACCCATGGGGAAAAGGGCAGGGAGAGGAACCACAACCAATGGGAAACAACCTGGGGGGGGGGGGGGGGGTGCGGTGGTGGTGGAGCGCAGGGCGTAGGGAAGGATTGACCAGAGGATACCAACACCAGAACTTAGAGGGTGTATAGAACATACCATGTGCAAAATATAACAAAACTATTTGTGTGCAAATATGATAAATCATCCAGTGCAATCTAATAACAAAAATGAACTATTTAGTGCACTACAACAGGGAGGAGAGCATTAACACAAGGGATTGGGAAGAAATGGGGGGAAAAAAAAAAAAAACTTTTGATATTTCCACTAAGCTGGACATCCCCATCCAGAACCACATCTTAGCTCTGCAGGCTAATGAGACAACATCCATCACACTGGAAGAACAACTGGAGAAAACTGCAGCAGTCCAATCTGCTCTACAAATAAAGAAATTAACAACTAGTTCAAACCAGAAAAGGCAGTGGATGATAGTAGTGGGTACCTCGAAGATGTAGAGAAGAACTCAACTGTTGGCCTGACTTGTTTTCAAGAAAAGTATGCTGCCTTCCAGGAACCCATATCAGGGATGTTACTAAGAAGATGTTAAGCCTAGTAAAACTCACTGACTGTTACCCACTATTAGTTTTCCATGCGGGGACAGGGGATTCAGCCAGTAGCAGTCTGACAAGCATTGAGACTACCGACCCCTGGGAGATGTGGCTCTGGGGCTCAAGTAGTTTTTTGTCTGTCCTCCAGGTCAACGGACAAATCTGACAGGTCAACAGACGGTTAGAACAAACATGGTAATCAAGGTTTCAGTGACTAAGAGCTTGGAACTTACTTTGTTAAGTCTGGTTTACTGCGGGCTGAGGGGTTTCATCAGAAAAATAAGGGAAAAAGTACATTGGTCAGAAATTTGCCAGACTAGTGAAGGGGGCTTTAAACTAGATTTGTAGGCAAAGGGAGGCACCTATCCATCCCAATCATGTGAGCGGGATGCCTGTTATGGGTGGCCAGAATAGTGCAAAAGCGGTCCAGATACTCCAGCCAGTGAGTCAGCTTTGTTCAGGGCCCATCTCAGATGGCTCTACACAAAGACATGTAGTATGGGGAACAAACAAGAGGAACTAGAGATGTACAAACACCTATGTGGATACATGGTCGGACGGCTCCTACAACTGGACCATTGAAATTGAAGGGTTTAGGCTTTTTAGGAAAGTACATCTAGGGAGACAAAAAGGGAGCATAGCCCTAAATCGCAGTGGCCAGCCAGAGTGTATGGAACCCTGCCTGTGGAATGATGAAGTGCCAAGAGTTTGTAGATCAATATTAAAGGGAAGGCAAGGACAGGAGATGCTAGAGTGGGGTTCCGCTACAGACCACCAAAGTAGGAGGATGGTGTGGATGAAGCCCTCTATAGGCAGATAGGATTGATGTCATGCTCTCAAGCCCTGGTTCTTGTGGGGGATTTTAACTCCCCTGATATCTGTTGGAGGAACAACAGAGCAGGGTACAAGTAATTCTGGAAGTTCCTTGAATGTGTCAAAGACTACTTCACTATACATCTGACGGAGGAACCAAGAAGGAGAGGTGCCATGCTGGACCTTGTGCTCACCAAGGAGAAGCTGATGAGGAATGTCATGCTTCAAGGCAGCCTTGTCTGCAGTGACCACAAGATGGTGAAGTTTGAGATCATCTATGCTATGAGAAGGGCATGCAACAAGCTCATTACCCTGGATATCAGGAGACCATATTTTTGCCTCTTGACAGACCTCTCCAGTAGAGTCCCACAGGCTCAAGAATGCTGGCTGATATTCAAGGATTACCTCATCTAAGCTCAAGAGGAATGCATCCCAACAAGAATGAAATCAGGCAAAATTGCCAAGAGACCTCGTGGATGGATAAGAAGCTTCTGAGAAAACTCAGAGCAAAATAAAAGAAGCTTTCAGAAGAAGCTAATTTCTTTAGCCATGGAAGGAAGGAAAGACAAAAAATACAACACACAACATCTTTATATTTTTCTTTTCAAAGTAATTCCATTTTTTTAATTCATTGACTTTTAGATTCAGGATCTCTATGACTTCCCAAAAAAACCTCAATGGAGTTGTTGGCTGGAAACTATTAATATAAAAACAAATATTTGCTTGCATATGGATATCTAGTAGAAAATCATGTTGTCATATGGATGACATATGGATGACATATGGATAACATGATATGAAATACAAATATGTATTTCAGGGAAGTGTTTATGTTTGGTGAATTTGATTTGCTGAAAATTTTGAGACAATCCATGGATCTTTATCTTGTTCAGTGTGGGTTTCTTAGGTCTTCAGGGATGGTTGCACACTGATCACTCTCAGTGGCAAAAGGAAAACACTGTCATATTTCTCTATTATATGAACAGTATAGAAGAAAATGTAACTTCTACAGATATTTGTGAACAAACTGGACTTAGCTGACTTAGTAAGGACGTAGTTGGACTTAGTAAATTAACATTAAAAAAAAAAAAAATCTGTGTCTCTCTATGTGGATATATGTATAAAGTATGATTCAAAGAAAAAAAGAAAAGCAAGATTATTTGGAACATAGAGTACAAAAAAAAGATAATATTTTTATTTCTTTTAGAATTCACAAATGAATTTTATTTATGTAGCTTTACACAAATTGTTACAGCCAGTCTCATCTATTGTAGCAGTTTATCTAAGCATTTAATAGTAATAATTTATTCTCTATTTAATTTTTAAGTTAGATTTTGAGAAAGACTTGCTTCTACACAACACTTGAGAAACCACTCTAAACTGCCAGAAGCAACTCTGCTCCTTTATTTTGGTTTACTTTACTTGCAAATGAAAAGGTGGAAGGCTTCAAATATATTACTCTTTAGTAAATTTAATAGTGAACCCCAGGGTTCTCTATTTAATAAATTCTCAGGGTTCTCTAATTAATGGAACCCACAGGGGTTGTGTGCAAAGGATGCCTTTCTGGTAGATATTATATCTCTAAAATACAAGAAATGTGTATGTTCTTCCCAAGAAGAGCAGTGCTTTTAGAGGAAATCTGACAGCTAAGGTATTTCACATAATTCTTTCCCACTTCTCAGTATCATCTCCCTTGGAAATATTACATAAGTCTATGCAGAATGGCTCCACAGAAACAAAAATGTATTATCTGTCACAATATACAGTGTTTGGTTAAGAACAGGAGGAGATGAGCATGTCAAAAGTAGAAGACACCAACCATACTCAAATCAGCATAGCTTTTAGAGATACAAATGGAATGTTTTTCTGTTCCCATTTTTCTTAAAAAAAAAAAAAAAAAAAAAAAAAACCCTTCAAATAAATAAACAAACCCCAACACTGAATTCACAACACATATTTTGGAAGTTTTTCAGTTAACCTTAGCAATTTTTACCTCACACTGAGAAATCTTTCTATAATTCAGCATTGTGATGCTTTCTCCTGTTCCTTCTGGTTGAGCAGTACTCTGTTGTGATTTGCATCCTGTCTAATTGTATCTCATTCAAGAGCGTAACACACCACCTCCTCTGTAATGCATATAGAAAACCCCAGTTGTTCATAAGCTTAAGAAACAGAGCTTGTGTGTTTTTCTGTTTTTCACAGAAGGAAGGAATTATGTTTTCACTTATTCTCAAAACCTTCTTAGATTTTTTGATGTCTTTCAATTTGAGATTGCATCTGCATCCCATTAAGTGTAAAGCTACTAGAAAAAAATTCATTGTGGCTCACTGGTTATTGTTTGTACTACAGTTGCATATGCAATAGGAACAGGAGCAAGTTTGTTTTATTAACATATCTTTTCTTGTAGAAATTTTATTTTGTTTGGGAAATAATGTACTTTGAATTCTGGCTGAAAAGAGTACTACAAAAACAGGCATTTATTTCTGTTTCAACAATTTAACTTTTTAAAAAATATTTTTAATCTTTCAGAAAAATATGATCTCTGTCACTACTTTCAAAGTGAAGGTTCTTCAGTTTTAACTCAGAAATCTTATCTCTTGCCCTTCCTTCCCCTTTCTATCTTCAGCTGACAGAACAATAGAAATTCTGAGCTTGATATCTTTAATCATTGTCTGTACAGAAAATTTCCAGATGAAGAATTATAAAAAGGAGATTTATGGGGGTTTTTTACCTGAATGTTAGCATTTTGTCCCTATGTTTAAGGGTCACCAGACTTGTGGAATATAAAGAAAAATAGTCCAAACACCTGCTTGTGACAAAGAACATACATATAGAATCACCTTCTTCTATTATCATTACGATTCTTGGAGTTTATATCTTATTTTCATCCAAGCGGAATCCAATTCTCACACCCAGAGATATCTTTATATTTTGAGTCAGGGAAGGAAGACAAACATTCCTTCACAAGTATGTTTTAAAAATGTAAGTCACAATACCAAAAGTATGTGAAGGGTTTAAAGTCACTTGGAATTTTGAAATACACTGAAATTATGATAAGAATTCGCACAAAGCCTCTTTTGTAGGTTTTTTTGTTTGGTTGGATGGTTGGTTTTTTTTTTTTTTTTTTTTTTTTGGTGGTTTTTTTTTGTGTTTTTGTTTGTTTGTTTTGTTTGTTTGTTTGTTTTTTGCCAAAATACTCAGGGAATGGAAATTATTTTTAATAAAAATTAAATCTTTGTAAAATGCTGAGTATTTTGGACCTGAATTAAAGAAACAAAGAACCGTGTAATAGAGAAATAAGATTGAAAGACACAGAAGTGCTAGGATTTCTTGAATTTGTTAGGATTTTTTGCACATTTAGATCTTTTACTTTATATTAGTTGACAAATTAGTAACTTCACCTGTTCTGACCATCCTTCTGAAATAATCCAAGCCATCTATATACTACAAAGTACACACAAAAGGACCACTTTCTATTTAATGGTCAAATAAAAAAGTTGCTATCAGCGTCAGTATAGCAAACGTATTTAATCAAGAGATTTTTTGGTTTTCCATACTTAACTCATAGATCAATCAAACTAGCTCCTTGATTTTAGGAAATCATTCTTCCAATTTCATATTGCTAGCATACTATATCATCCAGAACAAATATATTAAAAATTTACTTATTGCTGCACTAAAAATATATACCATAGTAAAGTTGCTTTCTTGATGAATTTTTGCAAGATAAAGCATTTATTTCAATATTCCCCTTCTCATTAAGTCATTAACCACGACTTCTACAGAAGCAAATATGGAGTAACTTACAGCTTTTTCATAATTTGCAATGAAGTATCAATAATTTAATGTGTATATATGGAAAAAGGATAAAACATGAGATAAAAAATACTTCTTAAAAATACTGTACAAATTATTTACAAGTTACCTTTTGTCACTGCTCTTTCAGTAGCAAATTTTACTCCATTTTTAAGGACTGATACATTTGTTAAGCTTTCAAAAAATCATTAATAAATACTAATTAATTCACTACCTTCTATGCAGGTCTATGATGCAAAACAAAGCATTCATATTTTATTGTGAAATCATGTCAGTTTTCCAGTTTTTTAACTGGAAAATTGTTTATTCTTTAAATGGTACTGAAGGCAGCATCATTCAATAAATTTAATTTAGTCATTTATATTACTAAACCTCTTAGGATACAAATAAAAAATATGGGCACAGTAACTGCATTTTCTCCCAAGACAGAAATTGCCAAAAATGCTACAAAAAAGGGGCAATTTTTATTACCAACCAAATTTAGCATTGATTTTCCTAGTTCATTTGAATGCTTCATTTGGATTCTGATATGAAGCTATGTATCAACCCTTGTACCCCATTTTTTCTTTTTCATCCATGGAATGTGGTAACTGAAATTTCCCAATCCTCTTTTTTATTTCTTTCTTCTTTCTTATTTTTTCTTTTTTTCTTTTTTCTTTCTTATTTTTTCTTTCTTATTTTTTCTTTTTTCTTTCTTTTTTCTTTTTTTCCCCTACTTTTGTCTTTTTTCTTTTTTCCTTTTTTCTTCATTTTTCTTTCTTTCCTTTTTCCTTTTTTCTTTTTTCTGTTTTCTTTTTTCTTTCTTTTGTCTTTTGTCTTTTGTCTTTTGTCTTTTGTCTTTTTTTTCTTTTTTCTTTCTTTTTTCTTTTTTTCCTCTTTTTTTTTCTTTCTTCTTTCTTCTTTTTTCTTTTTTCTTTTTTCATTTTTCTTTTTTGTTTCTTTTTTTCTTTTTTTTTCTTTTTTCTTTTTCCTTTTTCTTTTTTTTTTCTTTTTTTTTCCTTTATAAGACTACATCTTGATGGTATCTAAAATAGTGTTTATTTATTAATTATATTTATTTATACTTTCTTCCAGGGACAATGGATATATTGGACAACCCTTGCAATTTTCTCTGGTTCTTGAGCTCAACATATAATCAAGTGGGTAAAAGAAACTTATGCTGTGCATTAGTGTCATGAAATACTGTTTATGTTATCTAGTACTGGGTTGGACAGCTAAAATTGGTCCAGCTTCTATATATTAACTTCCATATTGGTTTTAATGGAAGTGTGATATCTGAATATCTAAATAACTTTGACAGTCTGAGATGGGGGAAAAAAAACAAAACAAAAAAAAAAAAAACAAAAAAAAACCCCACCCCAAAAAAAAGATACATGTTCCATTTTTGGGGTTTTTTTGTTTTAGTTTGGTTTTGGTTTTTTTGGTTGGCCAGTATTTCAGTGTGGATGACCAGTTTAGTTACAATCTGAATGATGAAAATTTTTGATCAGGCTTAGGTGACAATCAAGCCAGTCCATTCAGTATGTAAATTCAATTTATAGAGCTTGGGTAAAGTTAATTACCTCAAGCTGTAGTGTTTAAGTTACATAACAAAATTAACTTAATTATTGGCAGGCACAGAATTAAGTCATACAGAAGTCAGAACATTTAAAAAATGTATACAAGCTTGTTGCATTATTGAGGGTATATTTTATTTCTAATATTCTTTAGGTTATATGTATCACACGTCAAAAGGAAGAACAGAGTAGAGGAAAGGTCAGTATGGACACATTGAATCAAATGCAATTCTGAGAATAGCTGAGGAATGGTGCTGTGATTATGTGAAGTTCACAACTCCCTTTTTCCAGGCCTTCAATGTCAATTCTTGTGGACAAGTGAAAGAAAATGCTTTAATTTAAAGAGCTCCACAGCAGCTGCTGAATATATCACAGATAATATCAAATGCTTTCATTTTAAGGAGGTAAATACCATTTAAAGCATGTAGTATAATGTAAGAGATTCTCGGCATAGTGTAGACAAACGTTCTCTTGTTAACTAGAGTTTAGTACATATGCTTGGGAGTTTTCTGCAACATATTATGCCATTGCATTATACTACTAATATATGTTTCAATTTAAGGAAGGAACTAAAAACCATTAAATTTATATCAGTGTCTTAAATAATTGGAAGTGTTTGCATGAAAAAAGCCTATGTATTCAGGCAGGAATTCAATCAGGGAAAGTATTTGACAAAATGTATAGCTCATTATATCACTGAAATAACAAATCTTTTTTTATTTATATATGTTATAAACTTCTCTATATGCAAGGAGCAGCTCCAATAGGGTACCTTCCCTATTTGGCTAGCTCATCAGCTATGTCAGGATGTTATGTTCTGCACTCTTCAGAAACCTCCTAGACTCATTCCTCTCTACTATACTGTATTCCCAACAGACATCTTGTAATCTGAAAGATAAAGAAAAAAGGGCTAGCAGCCACAAGACTTCTCCTAGTTGCTTATAAGAGATTAATTCTGCTTCTACATTCAACCTGGCTGGTCTTTAAAAGGCTCTCACCAGGATATCTGGTTCTTACTCATAGACACAGCTGTCTGATAAACATCATTAGCCTCAAGTTGGTCAGGGGTCCCTAATGTACAGGGCCTGTTTATAAACAGGACTCCAACACCCCATCACCTCTCCTTCCTTGTCTAACCCTTCTGAAGAGTTTACAATTGTTTAGTGTTGTAGCACACCAGTTGTGTCTTCACACTATGTTTCTGTAATGGCAACTACGTCACAATTTTCTTGCTGTGTCATGGTTATCAGTTTATCCTGTTTGTTCTTCCTGCTGCATGTATTTGTGTAGAGGCACATCAACTGGGCTATCAATGCTGCTGCCTTTACAGAGGGAGAAGTTCTAGTTCCTACATGACCATTCTCAAGGGTTTCCATGGATTCCAGATCAAGGAATCTTGCAACCTTGCATCCTTTCTGCTACATCATCTTCCTCTATCTCTATTTTTTTTCAGGAGACTGAAAGTCTTCACTAATATACTGTCCCTCAAAGAGTGGTGTGCCACCCTGGGCTTATTTCCAGTGATCCTAATTTTATCCCTTTCCCCTTTCGTACTGAGTTTAGAGTTATCTCAATGAGACCTGCTATCTCCAGCTTAAGAGTCCTTTTTCCCCTTTGAGACAGGTCCATACCATTTATTTATTGTCAGTAGGCTCCGTGACATGCAAACAGACTTGTGATCAAAAAGCCTCAAAACTCTTCTGGTTGTCACCAGACTTAGAGAGAGATATTAATCTATATGATTCTCCTGTTTCTACAGCCATTGTTCCCTGCAACTTGCAGGATAAAGGAGATAACTGCTTGTGCTTAAGATCCCTCAAGCAGTGATCCCAAAGCTCTGGGGTACAGCTTGATGGCCTTCTTATTTGGTCTTCACTGCTGACCACTTGAAAAACCTACAGAGAAAAATAATCAGAGCAGGTGATAGAGTTTGTTGATAATGTCTCCAACTCAGATCCCAGGGAGGCATCAGGCTTTCCCATGGGTTTGGTCCTATCAACATTTTGAGCCCACTACTCCTCTCAGAAAGGAGTCACCAAAGAAATCTCCCTGTGTTTCTTTCTTAAATGAGGCAGTCATAATGCAGAGGGTAGCATCTCAGTGGTGCACAAGTTTGTATGTGGATTAATTTAATAAATATTAGCAAGATAGAATTATTAAGGTCAGAATTTTTAATAGTGGATGTCTGTAGGCTAAATGATATCTAATTAAATTGTTACAGGCCTTTGTATTAAATGATAATTGAATTCCCAGAACATTTCTCACAATTATAATGTATTAACATGCATACGATCGCATAGTTAATAGCTTACTGATCTGGGTTTTTTCTTGCTTTATTACTTTGCATCTGGGTTTTCTTATATTCTCACTTAACGTCTATAAATCTTCTATTACTGAATTATGCTGTAGAACAGCGATCCATGGGATCACATGTGTGCTGGCTTGAAGGCAAAACCGGTGAGACTTCAAGTCAGAAAAAACAATTTAATAGGGGAGAAAAAAAAAAGGTGAAATAAAACACATGCAATGGTACAAAAGATCACTGACAGAATCAGAATACAACCTGAAACCGTGCTGGTAGAGGTCCAGATGAAGTAGTCTTGTTGAAACAGTGTTCTTGCAGAAAGGTCTGGTAGCTCTTGTCCTCTGGGAGTCCAGTGGTTAAGGCTGCTTGTGCTATCCCAAAACCCAGATTATATCCAGGTGGGAATGCCTGGCTCCTCCCCCTGGGCGGAGCATCTCACAATGGGCTGATATCATTTTATCAGTCTTGTAATGGGTCCTTGATTGCTTATCAAACAGAGATAGCTCCTGGGGAGAGTTATCTATGAGTCATGCAGGAAGGCATTGATGGGCCATTAACAGAAGATAGTCTGGAGGGAAGGGGCAAGAGTAACAGTGGTGAACAACTTAGTTTCAACATTTCATGTAGATGGTGATAGAATACATACTTTGGGCACATTTTACATTGTAACCTAGGACAACATGTCTGGATCTCAACTGCTAGGTTTCAACATTTTTTTGCTTTATTGGAACACAGAGAAAGGAAAGCACATACATTTATAAAATGTACGTAGATTCTATGGCTTCTCTGACAGGGCAGTTGTATGGCCTAACAAAAATTCATCTTAGCTATAGAGAAATTCTGTATTCAAAATATAGAGCACGCTTTTTTTTCCTGAAAGAGAGCTGAAATACCAACTTTCTTCCCAAAGCCAAAAATTACTTTCTAGGCAAATTAAGGATTCTGTAATATTTAATGTTCAGAGGTTATTTCTGCCATTTTCCTATAGAAGAAATTAATTCAGTTGATTCAAACAGTAAACAAGGAATGAAGTGTGGATGCTTTTCCAGTTCTACCACTACCTTGTACTGATGAGTCAATTTTCTTTTTGAACTGGCTTTCCTGGCTCTTGATGTTTCTATAGGTTTTGCCTCATGATTTGCTTATAAGTAAATTTCAGGACAGCTATAAACTATCAGTATCTTAATGATTACTTAGCTAATTATTTTTAATCTTATATGTCTTAAAACTTAAAGTAATATGTCAACTCAAAGGGGAAAAACTGTTCACTAGAGTCTTTTTAACACTAATCATAATATTTGTAATATATTTTCATTTTATGAAAGTTTTATCAGAAACATTTACTGACTATACAAACCAAAGACTCTCTTGTCATACCTAGTTCTATCAGTTTTATAGGAATCCTTAAAGGAGTAGAATGTGTATTTTTCTGTCACACATTTCTTTCTTTTTGCTTTGACGATTGCAATCAAATCCTCAAATGTCCATATGTCTAGAATGTTAAACTGAAGAGAAAGTAGTAATGTATACATTTAGATTCTGAAACAGATTTGTCAATAATTGGTTATGAATGACAGAATAAATGATAGGAGTCAATTAATTTATGTCTGTGGTCCGCCGTCTTTCTATCACAGCAGTAAATAAAGTGGAAATGATCTTGTCGGAAACAGATAATACAGAGTTTCAGTACAGAAAGATTGATTTTCAACCAGGAAGCACCAGAACAACAAGCCTTGCAACAGCTACTTTTTTCAAGTTCAGCAGTTTTTCAGGTTATGTGGTTTTTTTGTGGTGGTGGGTTTGTTTTTGTTGTTTTGTTTTTTTTTTTCTTTTGTTGTTGTTGTTGTTGTGTTTTGTTTGTTTGGGGGGTTTTTGGTTGTTTTTTTTGTTTTTGTTTGTTGTTGTTGTTGTTGTTGTTTTAGGTGGGGGTTTTTTTGTTGTTTTTTTTTGTTTGTTTGTTTGTTTTTTTAAGTATTCACTGTCCTTTCTCTATCTTATTTGTCATAAGATGTTTGTATACACTTCATGGGCTTTTTCCAAGTTAATTATCAAGATTTATTTCCAAGTAGGTTTACTCTTGTGATTTACCCATTCTCAAAGAAGGGCTTTTCACTTCATTATCATTTCTCCTTGAAAGAATCACACAATCATTAAGTTGGAAAAGACCTCTGAGATTGAGTCGAACCTTTGACTGATCAGAACCATGACAACTCCACCACAGGACTAATTGCCATGTCAGTTGTTCCTTGTACACCATCAGTGATGGTGGCTCAATCATCCCCCTGGGCAGCCTTTTTCAAAGCTGACCAACACTTTCTGTGAACTAATTCCTTCTGATGTCCCAGGAGGAATTTCCCCTAGCAATTTGAGGCCATGTCCTTTTGTCCTGTCACTGTTTACCTGAGAGAAGGGGCCAGTTCCTATCTTGATACAACCTACTTTCAGGTACCTGGAGAGCAGTAACATCACTTCTGAGTATCTTTTTCTCCAGGCTAAAATACTCCTAGCTCAGCCACTCTTCATATGACTTACTGTCTCTACTCTCTACCAGCTCTGTTGTCCTTCCCTAGACTCGCTCCAGCATCCCAATGTCTTTCCTCAGCTGAGAGGCCCAGAACTGAACACAGAATTCAAGGTATGGCCTCACCAGTGCTGAATACAGGGGGAAACAATCACCCTCTAATAGAGTATGCCACTGGCCTCTTTGGCCACCTGGGCAGAGCTGGCTTGTGTTCAGCCACTGTTGACCAGCACCCCCAGGTCCTTTTCCACTGACCTGCTTTCCAGCCACTCTGACCCCAGCCAGTAGTACTGCCTGGAGTTGTTGTGACATAAGTATAAGTCTTGGTACTTTACCTTGTTGATCCAGCCTGCCCAGATTCCTCTGAAGAGCCTTCCTACCTCCCAGAAGATCAACACTCCCATCCAATTTGGCATTGTCCACCAAGTTACCATGGGTGTACTCAATCCCCTCATCCACATCATCAATAAAGTTATTAGACATGACTGTCCTGAATTCTGAGCCCTGGAAATCAGCGCTAATGACTGGCTGCTACTGGATGCAGCACTACAGACCACCACTCTCTGGCAATCTGGCAATAAAAGTGTTTAACTCAGGAAATAAGCACTTGATTAAGCCATGGAATATCCGCTTTTCCAGGAGAATGCCATGGAAGACAGTATCAAAGGCTTTGCTGAAGTCTGAGTAGGTAACATCCACAGCCTTTCCCTCATCTGATAGGGATGTCACTTGGTCATAAATGGAGATCGGGTTGGTCAGGCAGGACTTGTCTTTCCTAATCCCCTGCTGCCTGGGCCTGATCTCCTGGTTGTCCTGTGTGTGCAGTGTTATGGCACTCAAGATAGTCTGTTCCGTAACATCCACTGGCACCAGGGTCAGGCTGACAAGCCTGTAGTTCCTGAATCTTCCCTTCCGTCATTCTTGTAGGTGGGTGTCACACTGGCCAACCTTCAGACACCTGAGACCTCAGTTAGCCAGGGCTGATGATAAATGATGGAGAGCAGCTTAATGAGCACTTCTGCCAGCTCCTGCAGTACCCTTGAGTGGATCCCATCTGACACCACGGACTAGTGATGGTCCAAGTGGCACAGCAGGTCACTAACAACTTCCTCCTGGCCTGCAGGGGGCCTGTTGCACTCCCTGTCCCTGTGCACCACATCAGGAGCCCTGAGGATAACCAGGCTTTTTGTCTAAGACTGAGGCAAAGAAGGCATTAAGTATTTAATCTTTTTCTTCATCTTTGGTGACCACATTCTTCGCTGTGTCCAATGAAGAATGGAGATTTTTCCTTGGCCCTCCTTTTCGATAAAACACTTATTATCCTTCACAACCCTGGCCAGGTGGAGGTCTAGCTGAGCTTTTGCCTTTTTAGATAAAAATTGTTCACTCCATGCATGGATGAAATAGGTAAAGAATCAGATAATTTGTTGTCTATGGGATGAAGAAAAAAATTATGTGAGAAAAACAACAAGCAACATATCTTAGAGAATATATAGATGCATTCTGACCCGGAATGAGAAATAGTCATGGGAGTTTTATGGGCAGTGAAGAGGTCAAGGAAGATTTTAAGAGTAATTGTTTACTTTTTTGCTGAGTTTCTAGTAGAAGGCTCATAAAAGGTAGATTCTTGAATGCAAACACACAGCCCATAGCAAACTCTTCACTCAGGTAAATTTCAGATCATGTCATTGTAAAGATCAAGATATAATGATACATAGGCTTGTTGCTGTTGTTGTTGTTTTACCCAGTGTCAGATTATATATTTTAACAAAATAGTGATGTATGATCAGTAGGTAGTTTTGGGGTCTTCTTGTGACAAACAGCCTGATGAAAGACTAACATATAGGGAGGTAAGATAGCTTTGATTTCTCTAAGGAAGGCCTTTTCAACATGAAAGTTTATTTCAGAATAACCAGCCACACTTTCAAATTGTATTTTTTGTTATAAATAATTATCCTGCAAGAGGCAGAAGTCCCAAATGCTTTCCATCTTCATCCCCATTCTGTATAGATTGACATCAGAGCATTATCACAAAGATCAAAACCATGTGTAGTGTGGTGTGTATTCTGATTCTATACAGTGTAACATGAAAATTATGCTGAAGTGAGGAATAGAAAATGGCAGCAAACCACTGTGGATTTCTACACAGCTGCTGCATGAAAAGGTCCTTTGACTATTTATAAATCTACTTTGATGTGGCTTTCTGTCACTTACATAACTGCAAATGATGATTGACTTCTATGCTGAAGGATGACATTTGGGTTTCCAGAAATAAATAGAGATAAACTCCATCTGTGCTGCTGTTACTTCAGAGTTGACGGACTCAGTGGAAAGATAAGAAGTGTGGGAAGCAGGGACTGCATGCCAGAGCAAATACACAAAAAATTTGAATCCAAAGAAATAAAGAAAAAAAGTTTCCACCTAATTGACTGTCACAGGAATTAACACGGTGGTTCCATAGTACAGGAACAGCAGGAAACAAACAAACAAACAAACAAAACCACAAAAACCCAACAGCAGTACAAAACCTAAGCTACATAGGAAGTGTGAGTATTTTCAATTGTGTCTCCAGTGAATTGTACTTCTACTTGACCCATGTGCAAGTAGGTTTTTAAAAAAGCATGCTCCTCCCGAGTGATTGCAGTAAGTCAGAAGGCAGCATCCCAAACCAGTTCCTAGAGGAAGAATTTCCACATAGCATGGGAAATGTATCTAACGTTTATATGAGGTATCTTCACTGTTTCCCCAGATGCTACAAGGTAGAATCCTGCTCTGTGAGTAGACCTTTACAAGGTTACAGGTAGGTAAACCAGAAAGTGTAATAAACACTGATTTTCTTATATTCATTCTGGAGGAAAGGCTTCTTTTCATTATGTATATGATGCAAATCATGTGTGTTTATATGTATGTGTCTGTATGTATGTATGTGTCTGTATGTATATATGTGTAGATGTGGAAGTGTGTATACTGGTGTATATTTAACAAGTGCTGTTTTGTGTGGATCTTCTCATCCTAAAAAGGGGTTAAATCTCAACCTTTGTTGGATTATTCATGTCCAGAGTTATGTGAAAAAAATCCTGCAATTGCTTTTCAAGGTTTTCAGAGGTGGAACATTGACATTTTTTTAACAAGATGGTTTAGTAGTATCACTCACAAATTTTTTAAGAAAGGATTTCCCAAATTTTCATGTTCTTCCTTCACTTACACAGCCCTCCCCCATTTCCTATTTTGACATACTAGAACATAGTAACTGTGATTTAGTTGCTGACAGAGGTGCATAAATGCTTTATTTATCAGAAAACAGAGGTATAAACGCAAGGATGAGACTTGAAACTCAGGATGTTTGAGTCCCATTACTTTGGGATTAGCAACATGAAGAAAATTTGGGTTAGTGGAAGATAGCTGAAACACCACTAAATTTCAATGCTTCATCCAAACAAGCTTGTTTATGCATAAGGAATAGTATAATGAAAACTAAAGTTTGTTTACATTCTTACTGTCAGTCAAATTTATAAAAACTACCAATTTGGACATTTCATCTGGGTGCCACACAGTTTACAGTCCTTATTTCTCTGTCTAAAATCTCAGCACAGTATTTGTTTGCTCCTGTGAGGTCTCAGCATAAACATAATTTGCTAAAATGGGAGGCTTTTTCTATTTCTGTATACAAGTTTGTATCTAGCAGAGGAGTAGGTTTTCCTCACAGCAGCCCGTACTGTTTTAGAGCTCTAAAACACTGATGACACCCTAATGTAACACTGCAATGTCTATAGAGAAGTGAGGCCTTCCCTGTTTCTTACTCAGCCCACCCCTGCCACCATCCCAGAGGTGGGTTCAAAGTAAGCAAGTTACTGGAGGGAACAGAAATGGGACAGCTGACCTCACCAGACTAAATGGATATTTTGTACCAAAAAGCATTGTGCTCATTAATAAAACTGGGGAGATGTTGTTCCTATGTAGTCAATGTTTAGAGACTGAGCATCAGACTGCTGTGGGAGATAGTGACTGACAGCCTTTGCATCAGTTGTTTGTTTTGGTGTTTTGTTTTGGTTTTTTTCTCCCTCTCTCTCCTTCTGTTACTAAACTGTTTTTATCTTGACACATGAGTTTTCTCACCTTTGCCTTTCAGATTCTCTCCTCCACACAGCTGGTTTTAGGGAGTGAATGGGCAGCTGATAGCTGCTTATCTGGGAAAACCTATAAAAATATTATGTTTGAATGTGATTTATCCCTAGAGAAAGAGCAGCTAAACAAATAAATCCACTAAGTGATAAAAAAAAAAAAAAAAAGAAAAAAAAAAAAAAAAAAAAAAGCAGATTGCTGATGAGATTGGCAGTAACTACACTACTGTCATTCCATAACATATCATTCCAAAAATTTCTTTATTTTCTTAAAGCATTGTCAGCTTTATTGCAACCATAAAATATCCTGTGTTCTGAATAATTGCCCTTCTACTAACTTCACAACTTCAACATTTAGATTTTTCCAGTTCATAAAAATGAATAGAATTTGGTCTCTAAGCAACCTCTGAGACTGAGAGTTCCTATATCATTCACTTCTAATTATTGCTTTTTTTCCTCATCACAATTCCACAATACCTCTTAATGTTCTTTGTCTAAGCAGATTTTATTTTTACTAATTTCTAATTTATGCTCTTGTGTTAGATCTTTCTGTTTACCACATTTTTCTCTTTATTCAGAAATATTAGTGGTCTCCTAATTAGTGTTAGAACAGCATGTAGAAAACAACTTCTTGTTATTAGTTTTCCTACTGCCAACTGGTTGGCAAATTGCTTTTTGCTTTTTAAAATGTAGTTCATGAATTGCAACAAAAATAACACCACCCATTGTGCTCAGTAGAGAGTTTAAGAAAATAAATTTGTTTGATGGACATTTAAGCATGTGTCCATCTGGTTTGAGTAGTTGAAGTGGTAAGTATTTTCTTGTAAAGCATATCAATATTAGTAGGGCCATGGGTATGTTTGCTGATATCAGGTCTCACAGTTACCCACTGATGAAAACATGGGTTAGACAGAAGGTTTGAGTGGTGAAGCACAAATTGAAAATTCAGTTATTCATTAACTGTAATTATAAAGTGGTGTCTGTACTGAAGGGTGAACAAAATACAGAAAGAACAGATATTCTATTTTCCATAATAACCCCCACAAGCAAAGCACTTTAAATTAGTGTTTAAAAGAAGAAATGTGAGTGGAACCTCTAGGCGCACATAAAAGCCTTCATGCTGGAAAAACTGCTTGTGTACAGCCTTGAATGCTGGACTTTCTTTCACTAAGACAGAAAATCTTATTCATCATGAAGTGAATATATTATAATCTGGGTTTAGAAGTGCAAGTGTTCTACTTCTTCAACCACCAGGAATGGATATTTTTCTTTCAGAGAACACTGAATACACCCATTCAGTGTTGATATTATCAGCACTTTATCTTATTAACAAATCACAAATTATTGTAGGTAAAGTACCTGTCACTAAGTGAACACATTTCAGAATCTTACATGCCATTTTTTTTCTCTAAATACACATAATTTGAAAAAAAAAAAAAAGTAGAAGATATTCTAGAATAACAAGTAAGACTGTATTTCCAGTCTTCCTACTTTTGTGGAGGAATCTTCAACAGTGAGATTACAAGTGCTTTGTTCTTATATGTATTAAGAATAAACCAGAAACTGAAGGACACTTTCTTGCGCAGGAAATCTGTTGCCAAATCCCCATTCACTTTTTATGCCAGATGCCTCTAAACTTAAGTCTCAAATTTGCAGACTTTGGGAGAAGTCAGAAGAATGCCCAGAAAATTCCCTGCTTTCTGAAGAAAGAGGTTGCATGCTTCCGTACAGTATCTATTCTGTGAACAGTTGAGTAAATTCATGTATGTCAAAATTGCAGAAAATTTAGCAGAAACTCTTACAGCAATATTCATCCAAACAGCTAATTTTATATCACTTAAGGCCTACAGTGAAAAATTAAATAAGAAACTAAATAAGAAATTATTGGTTAATAACTAGTACCAGTTTGGTAATTTGGTCCATGAAAGAGCAGTAAATGTTCAGGTATTAAATTAATTTTATATTTTGAGCAATATTGTATTGTATTTTTTATTCTGCTTAGAATTATGTTATACAGTACAATTAGATAATATTCTCATGAAATTTAGCTCAATATCTTCTATAGTTTTCTCACTAAAGTCTTAAGAAAATTATTTTATTTGATAATATTGTGAAAAGTCATAGAATCACAAAATCATGGAATCTTTCTAGGTGGAAGGGACCCACAAGGATACAGCTTTAGATTCATCACAGAACTACCTAAAACTAAACTGTATGATGAAGAGCACTGTCCATTTTTTTCTGACAAACATGCATATATCTGGGGAATATATTCCAGTGTCTCAGTGAAGAACCTTTTCTGAATTTCCCTTCATGCTTCATTCTATTTCTTCACATCCTATCACTGGTCAGCAGGGAGAGAAGAATAGAACTTCCCTCTCTGCTTCAGCCATTGAATTTGCTGTAGACAAATGAGGTAACTCCTGAACCTTTTCTTCTTCAAATTGAACAAAGTGTCTTGCTTACCAAGTGTCTTGCAGCCACTCCTCACAAGTCTTGCCCTTGAAACCATCTTGATCACCCCTCTCTGGACACACTCTAATATTTTGATGACCTTCTCATGTTGTGACACTCACAACAGCTCACAGTACATATAGTGGTCCTGACCCATATCAGAGCAGAGCAGGATGATCCCCTCCCTTGCCTGGCTGGCGACACTATACCTGATGCACCCCAGGACAGGGTTTGCCCTTTTGGCTTCAAGGACACACTGGAGACTAGTATTCAAGCTGTTGTCCACCTAAGCCCCCAGCTCTCCTTCTGTGGGTCTCTCTCAATTCCCTTATCCCCCAATTTGTACTTAGAAGCAGAATTACCCCATTCTTAGATAAAGAATCTATCACCTGCTCTTGCTAAATTGGATACAATTGGTGACGACGCAGTTTTCTGCTGCATCAAAATCTCTTTAAGTTTCCTCTTCTCTCAAGGGAATCCACAGATTTTTCTCATTTAATACCATTGTTTAACTTAGTTTAAGGCTTATTTGATTCCTGTGTCCAGATAATTTATAAAAACACTGAGGAGCACTGGATCTAAAAGAGAGATCTGGGTAATCCCACTGGTGACTTGGCCAACAGCTTGTTGTAACCCCCTTCACTGCAACCATTTGTATCTGATCTATATGACAATTCACCCATCACATTACAGATTGTACATTTTATCCAGAAGTATACTGTGAGAGACTATCAAAAGTTTTGCTGAAATCCCAAGTCACCACATCTACTGGTTTCCCTTGATCACCTAGATAGGAGTCCTTGTCATAAGGAGATTAAGTTAGGTAAGCAAGACTTTATCCTTGGGAGCCCAAACTGGCTGTGACTAGCAGTGGCTGCATTGTCTCTTTGCCAATAACTCTCAGAATAATAGTGCATACATTTTTGGCAGGCACAGAAGGGAGACTGACAGGTCTATAATTATAGGGGTCCTCCTTTTTACCCTTCTTGTAAACTGGGTGTGAGGCTGAAATGCAATCATTTATGGCGTAAACATTTTTACAAAGGATTTTCTTCCCATTATATAAAGAAGTCTGTATAAAGGAGTTGTGACCATCAAAGTTCTCTCCTCCCTGAAGATGCCTCCTGTTTGGACTATGAGTTAAGCCACCGCAGGGAATTTGAGATGAGATAAAAGCGACACTATTGCCCAATTATCTCAAGTCTAGGGAGAAGTGAACAAGGCCGAACCACCCACAAGAAAGACAAACCCAGCAGCAGTCCTGAAAATCATCCAATCATCCCTGGTTGTGTTCAGGATGGGGAATGTCATAGCCCACAGGCCCATCTGCTGGGGCCAGGTTTTCACACATTACCCCACAACCAAAGGGGGAGGAGGTGAGTTTTGTGTGTGACATAACCTTTTTTCAGAGAAAGTGAACACACATCCTTCTTTACACAGACCAGCTCAGCTGTAAAACCCTCCACCCTGGGAAGGTCACATGCACACAGGATATTGAAGGGACATTCATGTGAGGAGCAGATGAGGAGGTTGATAAACCATCAAAGACCCTGAAATCACCCCCAGACTAATTCCTGAGGCCTTGCACCAGACAGCGGCATGTGATGTAAAGTGAGGCAACAAAATCAGAGTCTGTTGTAAGAGTGAAACATTTGTACCTTCCCCTCTGCCAGGGAGGGCCAGGTTGTTCCCACCTGGCCCAAACACTTATTAATCCACAGGACACTATGTTTTTGTAGGCCCGTATGACCCAGAAGACTAGAATAGGATCAATAGGATTTTTCACTCTCTTTTTCTCCCCACTGCCACCTCTTTTTCTATTTCTTTCTCTCTGTCACGTTTACTGCTAAACAAAATCTATACAGAAACATCTCTCCAACAGTTTTAATAATCAGAGCATAAAACTGGAACAACTTTTGTCAGATGCCAGTTAAATGGGACCTTTCCAGACACCCAAGACCATTGAAAAATAATGGAGAAAGCTTCCACAGTGATATCAGATGGCACTTTTAATACTCCGAGTCCCACCGGAGACCATAAACTTATATGTACCCAGCTGGAGCAGCGACTCTTGAACAAGCTCAAAAACATCTAGGAGTTTATCAATTCCCAGTCATGGTCTTCCAGCTCAAGACTGCAGTGGTCCAAGGGTCCATTATCAGTGTTAAAAACAGGGGTAATAACTGAATATCTTACTGTTTGTGAAGTGACCCATCCAATCAGATGATGGACTACGTAACTTCAACTCATTACTTCAGTGTCACCGAGACACACAAAGCAGTCACACACAGACAAGAGATTTTTGCAGAGGTTCTTCCGATTCCAGCTCACAGCTGAGAGAGCAGAGAGAAGAGCCCCTTTGTTTATTTCTTACTTTTTTTATACATTTGTGGGTGGCAGAAGATTGGCTTTTTGGGGTTTCCACCCCTCAGCCTCAGTGGCCAGACCAATTGTCAGTTACAATTGTTTTCAGGTTAGAAATACGCAAACAAAGGACAGAGAATGAAAAACAAAGGATTTGTTTATGTTACATCTGTGGGAAAAGGTAGAAAACTGCTCTAATATTCTACAGTAACTAAAAGATCTGACTCCATTTATGATATTCAAAAAGGCCTTAAAAAACTCAGAAAAACCAGGATAATATTTCAGCTTCCCTCTTTGTTTATAATATGCAGGGGGGGCTTTTTCTGTGCCATGAAATTGAAAGTGTCTTGGGTTATGTAACCAAAAAATGTGTATTCTATTTCATCTGCTGAAGGCTGTTTTTTGGGAGATGTTTTTTCCTTATCTCTCGTGACTCCGGGGGTGGGGTCGGGGCGGGGGGGTGTGGGTGGTGTTGGGCAGATTCCTTCTGATAATGGCCCAGCCATTAAAACCAGGTGGGGCAGTGTTTCTTATCTCTTTCACCACCCCTCCATCCTCCAGGTGGACATCTTCTGATAATGGGCTATTAGGGCCCACCAATGACATGACACATTCCATCATCCCATTGGGAGATGCTCCCCACAGTGGGGGAGGAGCCAGCTGTTCCTAGCTAGGTAAAAACTATAAGGACACAATAAAGACACAAGGTATCTGGTTTTTCCACTGGATCCTAGAGGAAGACCGGAGTCATCTTGCCACCACTGGACTTTCTACAGGAGCATCTCTACTCCACAGAACCACATCTGTTACTCCAGGAGGATGTATTTGGACAGCTTCCAACACCCTGTCCAACAGGGTGTCAGGTCATATTCTGACTCCCAGGATTTTTGTTTGCTTTCTTGCTTGTGTTTTTTGTACTACTATGTTTGTATTTTGGGGTTTTTTTGTATTGTTTTGATTTGGTTTTTTTAAATATTCTTAGTAAAGAACTGTTACTCTTTTTCCCATATCTTTGCCTGAAAGCCCCTAATCGCAAAACTATAATAATTTGGAGAGAAGGAGGTTTACATTCTCCATTCCAAGGGAAGCTCTAGCTTTCCCTGGCAAACAACTGTCTTTCAAAACCAAGACACAAGGGTACAGGATCGTACTAATGTGTGTTGAGCTTGGAACTGCCTCAGCACAATACTTTAATGCATTTTAACTGTTGTGAAAATTTCTGTCTTTTCTCCCAACTTCGCTACAGAGACACAGTCTTATGATATTATCAAGGAAAACAAAAGTTCAACCACTGTTGTCTTACAGCATGTTAAGGCAGCAATTTTGGTTTTATACTCTAGAAAGTTTTTATTTAACTAATATTGAAACATACTTTTGTCCTGACAACAAAGTCTGCCTTTTATTGGTCCTGACTAATTTAATTAAAAAATTGTGTCCTTTCATCTGAAATTTAGCAGATAATGTTTGCAACCCTTTATCTGAGAGCTGATGAACTCATAATGTTATACATGTTTGTAGTTAATAAAGTACCTTTAGTGCAGGCAACACAGTATGAGTAATAATCCTACCTCATTATTCTCAATAGTTTTAGAAAAATATTTGTTTGACAGGTACACCAATGCTCTCTGGAAAGCAGGTTTGGATAGTATACACTACTTAGCACTAAAAAACACCTTCTCCAATTCGTCTTTTCAGCCAAAACCATATATATATATATTTGCATATCACGGCAGCCAATTTGCATCAAAGATATACAGGAGGAAGCAGCTCAGTAATACTTACCACTGCATTAACATTTTTTCTTCTTTCCTTTTCTCTGTCTGAAATAGAAAATAAAGTTGTGGTGGTAAGTCACTGAACAATTTACTTTGAAAATCTCATAGACAGAAGAGGTTAGAACAATTTTAACAGGTTATTGAGAGGATTTTCTTTTTAAATATGCAGGTCAGAACATATAAAAATTTGTAAAATAAGAATCAAAAATCTTTTTTCAAAAAAGAAAATTGAATAGAAATGGCAAGAGACAGAAACTAGGAATTAAACATAAAGATGAAAAACATACCCTCACACATATTTTAGTTACCTTGAACAATAATTCAGAAGTTAAAGCAAGTTTTTATGTGCTCGATATCTATCCCTGTGTTTCTTCAATAATTAACATGAAAATTGAATGGCAGAATATTTTGTCTAGTAAGCTATCCTGAAGAATAACAGAAGTGTCAAGAAAATCAATAGTACTTTCAGCTTCAGAGAAAGATTTTAAAATGTAAGATTTGTTTGGTTTTTTACATACTATAACTAAGATCAATAAGGATTACAGGTTATGGAAATGATACATATTGCCATTTCTGTGAATGACAAGTGAAAGAAAACAACAATATACTCCAGCTGCAAAAAATGCCACAGCCCTCAGTCCTTTCTTTTTGCCTTGATATTATATGTAAAATCAAACTTTAAAAAAAAGAATCAGTATTTCTTTTAGGAAAAGTGATGCTGAAATCACACAATGCTCTTCAAGCATCCATTACAGACAATTTCCCAAAGATGCTGGTGTCCCTCCATAGCTCAGGAAGAACTTGATCATCTCTTAGTGTGGCCTGAAGGAGTCACTTCTTTAACATATCTTTTTGTTACACTTTCCATTTGAATGGACTATGAACATAATTTCTCTTTGAAGAAATATAGTGCAAAGGCAAAAGAATAAAATATCACAGGCAAGTTCCACATACCTAAAAATAAGAATTTTTAGTTGCAATTGATGAGCTGATTTTTTCACCTACAAATATGGTGAGCATGCTGTAGTTTAGCAAATGACTTACCATCAATAATTGATAACTCATATTTACCTGAATTAGACTCTTAGTAACTGTGGAATTAGTAACTTGTTCTTGTGCCACTCCTGAACTGTAAGGTTAATAAAGATAATAATCAAATGGATTCTGGTTTTTAAACCAACTAGTAGGTGTATGGGAAATCAAAGAAATGAAACTGTAACTCAGAACCAACCTGACCTAAATATATCAAAATGCAATTTTATTGCACATGGTTAAGAAATTCCTTCACCCACGGCATTCAGAAAACATAGTACTATAATGATTTCATTGTTCCTTAGACAAATCCTTCAAATGCAAAAAAAATTTAAAACACAAAATAAAGGCTAGCATCTGGCATGTTCTGAAATGCAATCAGGATACTACGGGAATACGGTGTTTAAGTGCCTTGCAGCATTGGAAAACTTCCACTTAATCTCATAAAGTTAAAGCCAAATATTTCCTAACTGGAGAAAGGTTTAAAAACACAGTACTTTGAAAGGAAACAAGGAAACATGTACAAATGTATGGTATCTTCCAATTTCTACACAAATATTAAATGAAGAATTAGCTAAACATTTTTAAATACCCAAAGACTAGAGACAAATTTAATCATTTAATTACCATATTTTTCACTGTTATTCAAAAAGTTTTACTTTATTTTGCAAACTCTGTGAATATTTTCAAGGCAAATCTTTGGCATATCCTCAGTCACAGTTAATTAATTTATTCTCTTGTATCTTTCTGCCAGGATTCAGGGGATTCAGTCACTATAAATGGGCATATTTCCCATTGGATTTATCTCTGGTAGTTTTTGGGGGGTTCAGTTGGGGGCGGGGGGGGGGG
>JAIXNV010000059.1:393325-403980 GCA_020917445.1 Riparia riparia | reverse complement strand
CCCCCCCCCCCCCCCCCCCCCCCCCCCCCCCCCCCCCCCCCGCATATTGTTACTGTTGGAAGTATAGGCTTTAACAGTATTTTCAATATAAATCTTATCCATCAAAATTATGTAAAAGTATCATGCTATCAAAGAGAAAACTGACACAATATAACAATATATTAAAAAGAAAATTTAAGTTGTAATTATATTAAATTATCTGTTCTGAATTTTTTTCTTTAGTTAGGGTAGTAAATGTTATGATTGAGCATGATGAGAAAAATGTGCTGGATGATTTTTCCTTTTTAGATAGGTAGATCATCTTTGTTTTTCAGCTATGACTACTGGATATCAATGGACATGATATTGAATAGACAAAGACGTCTGAGCTTTATGACATCTACTTCACAGAAATCTTCTGTAGCAAAAAAACCCCAAAAAACACCACCAACAAATTACTTTGTGTTTTTTGTGGCTGGGAATTTTTTAGTTTGCATTTCAAAATAGGAAAATAAGTTGCAGACCAGTCAGATGAAGAAGAAAGCATAAACTAGATTCAGTTGATAGATTGAACTAATATTCCCACTTAACATTGAAGTGCATATCCTATACAGGCCATGCTTAGAGTGTTTTACAAACTCCTTATCCTTTTCAGAAAGTATACACTTGACCAAAGTCTAGGAATGCTTGATCAGATTGTGGATCACCACAATATATGTATCATATAAGGAACATAGATGGACTGGGACATACCTGCAAACTTCCCGTTTAACAAATATTTTCTTCCCCAAAATGCATGTAAAAGGAAACCAGTATTAAATGACCACTAACCTTCCTTGTTCTGATTTATCAGGGTTTTGGATTGTCTTGCTCTTGCTTCCTCTTTCTCAAGAAAATTAAGTTTTGGACAATGTTCAAAAAGGCACAGCAGATCTGTTTGATGGCTGGCTTTTGTGGATTAAAGAAGGAAATCTTCCCATATGACTGTTCTCCCACCTTCATGAATCCCAGGCATGTAGTGTTGTCAAAGAACAGAAATGTAAATTCTAGTGGTTTTGTTGCTTATTTGTTCATCGTGATTTGTGGCCAAAATCAAAGACCTGAGTCCAAAAAGGAAAATGAACCTGCACTTCCACCTGTAATCACTATTTCAGTCACCCTCAGAGAGAAAGAGAAATTTTAGTCTCCCGAGCCCACTGAAATTGTTACATATATTAAGCTACTAATGTCACAGCTTCTTTAAATCCTTGCCTGTGTTTGCTCTTAGATGACGTGTCCAAACCAAAGATCAAAGGGATTATTTGGAGTCTACAAGTCTCTGATGATGGTTAGATACACAGTACCTCATACATAACAGTTTAATAGCATATCACTACATGTTTTTAAGTGCTTTTATAGAAATATAGCTAGAATATATATTTCTATATATAGATATATAGAAATATAGCTTCACTTTAAAATTTACATAAAAGGAAGTATTTGCTACAAAATAATTCTAAGTCACTTGCATAATGTGAAAAGCAGTGAGCAATTCTGGTTGCACAGTAAGGAAATATATTATTAAGCTGAATAGTTGACTAATTTCTTTATGTTGTATTGGTAATCAGGAAACCAATTTACTTTGTTTTCAAAAACAATAATATTGTGTTCTGTGTTCCCTAATATAACTGCAACATATTTAATGGAACATATTTTGTTTCAGATGTCTGTTTCAGATTTTTTTTTTTTTTTTCCCTTTAGAGATTTTGTTGCAATTGCTGGGCAAAAATGCATTATATTAATTAGGAAAATTGCATAAAGTAAAAGATATATTGGAAAGTTTCAAATTAAAAAGCAAAATTCTTGAGAAGGTTGAATAAGACTATAAGAATATTCCACAAATATTGAAAACTGTGCTATAAAGTTATTATTAGGAATTTGTGATCAAGAGCTGAGAATTCAGACTGGTGGAACTAAAGGGTTGAAACAACCTTTGATTGTACACCTTATGTGTGCACTGTAAGATAGGTTTTAATTACACGATCATGTACTACATTTTCCAGAGAATAACTGTCTACCTCTGTATGCAGACTGATGATGCTTACTTAATGAGAAGCTATTCAGAATCTTTTCCATCATAACGTTTAGTGAATGACCCTGTGGTGTATTTACAACACATTATCTAAGAGTGACTCTGAAAAGGAAACTATTTCTTCTCTCATCAGTTTTCTTGGAATTAAGATTAATATAGTATCTGGAACAAGAAATAAGTGTCCCCTGGAAAAAGACACTAGGTTTTGCTGATAACTGTGTTAATAATTTCAATGGTTTCTAGTAAATGAGTGGGGTAGTTTCTGGTTAGTTTATATATAATTTAATTTTTTCTAATTTCAGCACAGATATATTTTACATTTTTAATCGTTATTCGATTTTGACTAATGAATTTGTCTTGAAAATATTTCTTAGAGTTTTGCTATATATAAAACATCATTAGGTTAAAATTATGGATTCCAAATTTTCAGCTCATGATTTGTGCAGATATGTTTAGGAAGATCTATAAGTTAGACAAACTGTAGGTGCTAAGGAGCTGCTGTTACACAGGATTTGAAGTAAGAAAATTTATAACCAAGTTCAGCAGTAAAAATAACCAAGAAATCATTATTCCTCATCATGGAATTTGGGGATGAGGGAACAAGGGAAAATATTACTTGTTCTTTACAAAATAATTCACATCTGATTTATTCTGAAAGTATCTAAATTTAAACATTAAAGAATGCCCACAACCACCAGAATGTGAAAAAAGGAAATACCCTGTATTAAGCTGGATATTAACATGTATTGCTGCAGGTTCATATGCAGTTTAGCAGACATACAAACTGCAATACTCTTTAATCTCAGAAGAGACCTTTGGGTCCCCAGATAAGCTCCACTTTTATCTCATCTCTGATGAAATGTATTCTAGTTAACAAAAAGTGTGTTTGACCTGGTGGCTAAGGATGCATTCTTACCACAGAGAAATTTGGTCAAGCTGCTAAAACTAATTAAGACTTGTTTGGTTAGACATGCAGAATGACAATTACTCTATAGAAACTCTGATATATATATATTTGTTTCAGACATGAACAACACATAGCAGGGCTATGTGGAGGATAGAACATATAGTGTTTAATTCACAATGTGCATTTCAGAGTCTGGGCCAATTAGCAACAGCTTTTACATTAAATTAATATATCACAGATAATAAAACTTTTTTTTTTTTGTATAAGTACTGCTACTGTTTTCTCTCCTCTCAGATATAGCTTTCCCTGTAAATACAGCATAAAAACACATATACTACCGCCACTTAAATAAATTGCAAAACCTATCAAAGTAAAGCAAATAAAAAAATAATTCACTGTTTTGCAACAAAACTGACTGGTTTTATAATATCTTTTCAAAAGTTCTTGTTCTCTATCTTACGTGATTGTGGAGATGTAGTGTTCTAATGCATTTGTCCCAGAATAATTTTATGTCAATCAAAAACATCATTCAGAGAAATTGCTTTCTCAGTATCACTGATCAGGTCTTTGTAAGCTATAAATTGTTCTCAGCTTCTTGCTTACTAGAGAGCAAATATATTTAATATGATCTGTAAAAATACAATCTAAGACCCACTTCATTCTCTGATGATGTTAGGTAAATAAAACATGTTAATACCTTGGTTTGATTTGACCATGGCAGTCTTCAGAAAAACCACGTTCTAAGTTGGTCACAAATTTCTATACGTCAAATCAATGCTTTCCTATATTTGTCCTTTAGTTACTCTCAAGGACCAAATCAGAAGGCTCAAAGAACAACTTTTTCAAGGTTTATTGTCATATTTTCAGTTTCCCCAAAAGAGCAGACTGAAAATTCTACTGAACACTCAGGATATTAATTTTTTGGAAATATTCATTGTAAAGAGTCTGAGGAAAGTAGCTGCAGAAGTCTAGTGATTTGAAGAAGGGGATGAATTTTATATTATATTTTCATAAACAAAAAACCCCGTAATACTTTATTAAAAGGAGAAAAATTACTTTTAATTATTTTAAACACAAAACAAGATGCTTTTGAATAAAAATGTGAATTTGGACAATTTTTGTGGTATTGAAGGATGCTTCCTTAAAGAAACATAGAAATTACAACTGAAAAAAAAAATATTCAAGCATTATGATAATTCAAAAATTTTCCTATTTCATAGAAGTACTTAGTAGAGTGATAGATTTTGGTAGTTGTCATTGTTACTATAGAGTTTTCTAACCCTGTATGAAGAAGATTAGATTTAAATTCATAAAACCTCAGTGAGAACTCACAAACAATTCCTTTGAAACATCAGAACACCAGAAAATATTAAAGACATTGAAAAAATTGATTTCAAACTTTAACAACATTTTCTTCCTGTAATCATATAAGCTTTAAAAGTAAATAAAGTAATTCACTCTGCTCTTCCATCCTTTATTCCAGAAAATAATCATATTTGAAGTAATATCCTGTGTATATTTTAATTTTGTCAAATTGGATGAACTACTTATTTGTCTACTTCTAATAAATAGACCATCTTTCCTTTTTGTCTTCTTTCCATAACCATGAGGAAAATGAATCACTGCATTAAAATGAGTAGAGATAGAGTAATGTTCAAAATTAAGTCTTTCATTGTCTTCAATCATAATGTAATTACTGTGCAATCCTTGTGCATAATAATGTGAAATTAAGAAATGCTGTCTTCTGCTCCAAATGGCTAATTAGTTAAAAGTTTTGGATTAAATGGAATTAATCAAATATTTTTTGTTTCTTTCTACAGAATATTATCTTTTACATTTGTAATTCAAACTCCCTATGAATTTTGTGAAACTAATTCAATTTCATTGATTAAAATTATTCTATAAAGTGAAAATAAATATTTGAAACAAAATATATGACTTTATACAAAAGCAATGCACTGCCAAATCCTCTATAATATATGTGCATTTAATTAGAATCATACCTGTATATATACACACACTTGAACATTTGCTTGAATGCAGTGGTAGTGGTTTAGTAATTTCATTAGGTATTTTTTCTCTGTCCACTTCAATCCCATTTCTAATAACAGGGATATCAATCTTTAAATGTGTGACTTTTTTACCCATCATAGACTATGACTTAGCACCCAGTACAGAAAGAAACTGACATAGAGTGAGCAATTAATAAAATTACTGGGCTAAAACATATGATATATGGGTAGAGCCTGAGAAAAAAATTGTTTATTCGGCATTAAGAATAGAAGGTTAAATGAGGATCTTATTGTTGTATTCATATTCTAAATGGAAAGGTGAACCAGAAACAGACCAAGCACTTCTGAAGTGTAGAGTAAAAAGGGAAGAGACAACAGATACAAATTACAGGAAAAGAAATTCTCATCAGATGTTAAGAAACAAATTTTCACCATGAGGATAATTAAGAGTAGAGCAGGTGCCCAGAGGACTGTCATGCTGGATGAAACTCAAATCTGAAAAAAGACAATCCTGCACAACTTCTACAACATTTGGCCCTTATTTCAGCAAGAGATTTGACTGTCACAAGTCACTCAGGCCATGAATTATTAATTAACTCTTGTAAATAAGTTAATAATAGGAAATTCCATTACTAACACATCTAAGGATAAAATGTCCTTCACCTTATTAACCTATTATTATAGTTTGACTTGATTTTGAAAACATTTTTATCAATCCTAATTTAAATTAGGTATTTTGTCACAGTAACTGGTCAGCCAATTACAGTAAGGAGGGGTAGAACTGGGGGTGTAAACTTAATAACTGGGGGCCAACCAAAAAACGAGGGGAGGGGGTTTCCAAGGCCCCAGCCTATCACTCAACGCCCTCCCTGGAGCTTTCTAGAAGCCAGGGAAAGGTCTCAGAGTGATAGACAGGGCGCCCAAGGGGAGAGAGAGAGGATTGACAACCCGGGACAAGGGGGAAGGGATGATTGACATACAACTGACTTTCCAACTCTGGGCAGACAGGCCACAACCAACACAAAAAACAGGGGGGTACAAGGAACAAACCATTACATAAAACTCAATATAAATTACATTAAATAAATAAAAACAAAATGCACACCACCACAGTATTTAACATGTTTTCCTGTTTCTGTAAAAATTTATACATCATTTTAAAATGTTGTTTACTTTGGAAAGACTATAACTTTGTGAACAAGAAAAATACTATCTTTAAAGAAGTAAGCAAGGGGTTTAATGTCTGACAGCATTATTGTTAGCAGCACTGGTGAGTGTAAAGCCCCATGTACTGCTTTGACAATTTAACTTATAAAGTCAGATGATTCTCATTTTACATTCTGGCAGTTACACTTTGTATGAATCACATAAGAATATAAAATCATCAAAATCAAAAGTGATGTCAGTATCTTAGAAAGAGTATAGAAAATATTCTTGGAGGCATCTTAGTGACCCAATCTGGATCAGTACCTAAACTGCATTTAATGCTCACTGACATGTCTTACATTGCTCTCTGAAAAACTGTGAGTGAGAAATGAAAGATTCTCATACAAGTTCTGTGTATTTCAGTCGTGTAGGCTTTGTACTGAAAGCTTACTGGTAGGCAATGTATTGTACATTTTGGCTGAGAGCTATTTCTTAAATTACTACAATAAAATATTTCCAATTTTATTGCTAAAATGCAAGAAATTAATTTCACTATTATATCAGACATGGTTAAAGTGCAGGCATGAAGTATGTCACATTCATTTCTAGCAGATTAGATTGCTGTTACAGTCTTGACCACTGACTGTCATAAGCTGTGAGCCTCTTCCGGCTGAAATTTCAGACCGACAAGGAGGTAAAAACTATCATTATGTTCACCATATTAAAATATTTAATTATTACAACCAAACACCAATTGTTATTTTAACTGTTCTCTCACTGGTTCCAGCTGCAAGTTTAATTTTTGTTTTAATCTCTGTAAGCCTTCCAAATTTTCAGAAGCCAAACCTGACACCTTTGCATTCCTGGAGGGTCCACTAGAAAGAAAGTAGATGACTGTCAATTGACTCGATACTTTATGTCCTGCTTCTTTTAATAGTTTTGCCAGTGGGTAAAAGAATCAATTTCATGATAATACATATGAAAATAAATCAAAGTACTGTTATGCCCTAATAATGATGTCTTATTCCCCTAGCATCAATATTTTTCCTCCTTTTTATATTACTTAGCATCGTCCTGGTTCAAACACTTGTCTCATTTACAATGGGTGTTTTAAAGTAGATTAGTGAGCATTAAAAAATAATATTCTTTAATTACTTCTACTGATATACAGATAAGAATTTACAGTAAGTACAACTGGGAAAAAAATCAGATATAACCATTCATCCTTTTCAACTTTAGTTTGATATGTTCAAGACTACTCTTTAAAATAAAAAAAAAAAAAAAAAGTTCTTTTGCATTCTTAAAATGTCATTGTATCTTACAATAACACCTACTATGTGAAATTTTAAAAATTGGATTTTGATGCTAAAAAATTATTTTATGAAGAAAATGGAGAAAAAAAGAAGTAAGGTAATTCTACTTTTGTGGACCTAGAACAACTGTATTTCAAGACTGTTCAATTAGACCAGAAAATCCAAAAGGTCAGTATTTGCATTATAGAAATTATCTTCATAGCAAAGTACATGCATAGCAGAACTATAACATGACTTGCTCCTTGCTTCAGAAATCTGCATAATTGCACAACTTTTCCAATCTTTTTGATGCATTCCACGTGATTTTTTTCAGTCAGAATATTCATTATCCTATATTGACTAATAAGACTCATAATTTTTTCAAGTCTTTTTTTAGACACTGAAATATCAGAACCATATTTTGTCTAGAAAGAAAACAGTTGAGTAAAATTACAGTCGGTATACAGTTAAAGGTATATTTTCTTCTTTTTCAGTAAAGAGGGCTTGCAGAACATCCCTTATCTGATATTGATGTTTCATTACAGATTTCCTGATTTATTTCTTATTCCTTAAAAGTTAACAAAAATGTTCTTAGTGTTAAATAATAATGATAATAATAATGATAATGATGATGATAATAATAATATCTTAAAACTATTAATAGAAATAATATTAATTTATAAAATTAGATTTTTCAGGTGGTTTTAAAGATGAAACAGTGACCTTCATCTTGAAAGTTAAGCAATAATAGGTCACCCATGCTCACAAGTTTCACTTTTAAATGAGTTTGCCAATTATTAAAAACAAAACCCCAAACCCAAAAATCTACTAAAGGAGATATTTCACCCGTTTCTGTTTTTCTTACTTGGGAGAGTACTGGTTTCAAATTTTTAAGACTCTTAGAAAATATGATCTTAAATAAGAGAAATTTGACATCTGTCTGATAAATTTCCCTGCTGTAATACTTAAATAAAGTGGAAATATTATTTAACAATTTATCTCATCATTCACTATAACAATTTACTTCCAAGCAAAGAATACTTTGCATACAACTAAATGCATGGAGAACACTGGAGAATATCAATTGTTATAAGAATGACTGAATAAAAACTGAGATGTGAGGCATGGACTTGATCCACCACATTTGAAGCATTTCCCGCTGCAGGCCTATTTTACAAATATGAGGATATCAGAGATACTTAAATTGACTACAACACTGAAAATCTCACATCTCCATCACTATGCAGGATTTCAGTCCTGACCCAAATTTCCATACGTTCAGAGCACTACAAATAATGGGTTTGCATTCACACAAGGGGACTATCAAGGTGTAAACTAATCTCATGTAAAAAACAGCACAACCAATACCCATCTTGAGCCTGGCAGTGAGGAAATTGAGACTTCAGGTATTCCTAAGGAAAGGAGAATCTGCTGTTTAGATCACAAAGAAAACTGTGGGTACAGAGATTGCTCTGAATGATTAGGGTCAAAAAAATAATGAGATAATGTATTGAAAGATTAATCTGTGCCTTTTTGCTTCAAGGCACATAGAGAATGTCTGCCTCCATTGGCACAAGGTAAGTATTTTTAAGCTTGACTAAATTATGGGAATCAACATTCATTACTCTGAAATTATACGTCTACTAACTAAAAAATGCTATTTCATCTATTATTATTTGCACTTCCCTACTATTCAGACATCTCAATTAGTTTACAATGTCAGTATCCAGGAATAGTGAAAAGGCTATTATTCTTTTACCAAAGAGTCTAAGAAATAGCAAAGAATGACAAGTCAGAGAAAAATACGTGGAAAAATATGGAATCTTGAGACTCAGTGATGATGTGGCCATGCAGTATAAAAAGATGCAGGAAAAAATCTAGTCTATTTCTATAGTCCCCTATAGCTGAAGCTAAATCACTAAGTGTTAATAAAAACTTCAAAGTAGTCTGTGTGTGAAAATGGTAACAGATGGTTATTAGCCCATCAAAGAACTAACTGCATACCCATTTCTCATTTCTGCGGTATCTATAATCACATGATAAAATGCAGATGTGTCTGATTTTTTTCCTCTTAATGTAAACCTGCTTCTTCACTCTCATGGACATTCATCCAGTAGTACTTTGTGTTAGAGGTGTTAGTAATGTCAAATAGTGTGCCCTAGAAGTGGAAGAATGAAACAAAGGAGTAGAACAAATATACTACAATGTCACTGGAAAAATACTTGTGAGAGTACTTTTTCCTCTATAAAATTCATAGCACAAATAGCATGCTGTTTTTATTTGTTTCAGTGACCTATATTAGTCAGATCAGACTTTTAGTCTACTCAGACTAAAATGTGTATCTCAAATTTGTAATAAAACATCAAAGATGTAAATATGTGTTGCCTGATATTTGCATAGCACAGAAAATTCATATGGCATAAAACATTAAGTTTTAATTACATCCTAGTTAAGAAATATCAAGTCTGGCTTAACCAATAAACAACCAAAGAAAACCTACTAATCTTCTTCAAATATTTGTATGGTTGAAGAGAGTCTTACTTTTCCTGAAAACTGCATTAATTGAAAAGAGTTGGCAAATGTCAGAAAGAAAAGCACTGAAATGTCACTCGCAGTTAAATCCCAAATTAAAAAAAAACAAACAAAAAAACCCAAACAAACAAAAAAAAAATAAAAACAACAAAAACCAAAACCACCAAAACCCATTGTATTCAATTATACAATATTTCTGCCTTTGATTAAAAATATTAATATTTAATTTGATGAAACATTAATCATTTTGCCACTACCATGACTGTATCTGCTCCAGACCTTGTTAATTATTTTTTCAAGTAAATGAATTTTGCTGATCATTACTGAACCTCGCTTCTGTTCTATAATCCAAATGAGAGGTGGTTTTTTTAAAGTATACATCATTTGCAGAAGGTGTGTTGCCCTGACCTTAAGGGGAAGAGAAAACACACGGTCTGTAGATGCTCATGGTTGAAAGAAATGAAAATAAAAAGCAAAGAGTCCTCAAAAACTTACTAAGTTTTGTTAGTAAGTTCCACAGTTGCCATGAAAATTGGTTCAAGATAGTCCCTAATCTCCTAGAAGAAGCACATGGAAGTGGGGTTTGGCAAAGGGGTAGACTGAAAGGGGGTAGTGGGGAGAGAGATATGTGAAAGGGAGGGAGGGAGGGAGGGAGGGAGGAAGGAAGGAAGGCAGGAAGGAAGGCAGGAAGGCAGGCAGGCAGGCAGGCAGGCAGG
>JAIXNV010000059.1:351706-378550 GCA_020917445.1 Riparia riparia | reverse complement strand
CCCCTGCACCCAACAGACGATTGGGGATACACAATCACCCCAGGACAAACACCATTGCCTAGAACTCACTGATATGCAGACAAAAGTGAGAGAAAATTTAGAAGACACACCCCTTCCATATGGGAGAGTATTGTTCACAGATGGGTCCTCCTGAGTGGTGGAAGGGAAAAGAACATCGGGGTACTCTGTGATTGAGGGAGAGAATATGGAAGTCTTAGAAAAGGGAAAGTTACCAAGTAATTAGTCAGCGCAGTGCTGTAAAATATACGCACTAAAGAGAGGGCTAGACTTCCTTAATGATGATGGAGGGACCATTTACACAGACTCTAGATATGCCTTTGGTACTGTGCAAACATTTGGGAAGATTTGGGAAGGACGGGGATATTTAAATTCAAAAGGGAAAGACTTAATACACACAGAATTAATAAAGTCAGTGATAAAATCTTTACAAAAACCAGTAGAAATTGCAATAGTCCACATAAAAGGGCATCAAAAGGGAAATATGCCCGAGATAAGGGGAAACCAGTTAGCTGATAAAACAGCCAGAGAAGCAGCTTTAGAACCAGGAGAACCAGTAAAAATCCTTAGATTTGAGAAAATACCAAGAAAAGAAGAAGAAGGGATAGAGCAGGCGTTTAGTGAAAAAGAGCAGAAAGCAATAAAAGAATTAGGATTACACCAGGGGGAACATGGAGTGTGGTTAACAGCTGATGGATGGAAATTCTTAAATAAAGCCCTAGCCAGAAAAATACTTACAGAAATACATAATTTAACCCACTGGGGGACCCAGGGGTTATGTGACCATTTCCTAAGGGAAAACCTATGTATTGGAGTACACGAATTAGCAAAAGCAGTTACTCAGGGATGTATAATATGTCAGAAAATAAACCAATAAGTTATGAGGAAGACTGAGCCTGGAGGGAGGGAGTTAGCCTTAAGGCCCTTCCAGAACATGCAAATTGATTTTACTGAGATGCCCTCTTTTCAAGGTTACAAACATTTGCTAGTGATCATAGAACACCTTACCCATTGGGTAGAGGCATTCCCTACAAAAAGGGAAACAGCAGAAGTAGTAACAAAAATAATATTAGAAGATATCCTCCCTCAGTATGGGCTGATAAATAATATTGATTTAGATAGAGAGCCACATTTCACAGCACAAATTCTACAACAGGTAACACAAGCCTTGGGGATAAAATGGAGGTTACACACCCCATGGCATCCCCAAAGCTCAGGCAGAGTAGAGAGGATGAACAAGACCATTAAAAATGTACTAACTAAACTAATAGCAGAAACTCAACTAAATTGGCTTAAATGCTTACCCCTAGCATTATTACGAATCAGAACACAGCCATGAGCAGATCTAGGAGTGTCATCATATGAAATGTTATTTGTGCTTCCCTTTTTGTTATTTCCTTATAGTTCTAAAGACTACCTGGAAGGAGAGGAAGACACTAGAAAATATCTAAAAACCATTGGACAAACCCTAGAAAATCTCAGAAAGAAAGGATATCTTCCTCAAACTTCCCCTTTGGATGCAAACGTGCATAATATCAATCCTGGAGATTGGGTATTGATCAAAATGTGGACTAATATCCCATTGACCCCGAAGTTTGACGGTCCCTACCAAATACTGTTAACAACTCACACAGCAGTGTGCATTAAAGAAAAAGGATGGACCCACATCACAAGAGTTAAAGGGCCAGTACCCCCTCCTGGAGAGAACCCAAGTTCAGCACCCTCATCGGATTAAACCGGGTGGACAGTAACACCACATCCAAAGGACTTGAAATTAACCTTTAAAAAGAAATAAGAGATAACAGAGACTGTGAAAACCTTTTTCAGTTGCCTCACCCATAATCAACGGACTCAAAAAAAAAAAAAAAAAAGGGGGGGGGAACAATAAGGGTTAATTTATGTAAACCTAAGTCAGTTTTTGTAAGTAGCAAGTTAGATAAGTTTAAGTAATAGATATATTAAAAAGTATAAGGTTTTTTGTGTTAATTTTAAAGATTGTTTAAGTTTTATAAGTAGCAATTTTAATAAGTTTAAGTAATAGATATATTAAAAAGTATAAGTTTTCTTATATGTAAATTTGTTTAAGTTCTATAAGTAGCAATTTGAACAAGTTCAAGTAATAGATAAATTAAAAGAGTATAAGGTTTTTTAAGAAAAAAAAATGTAACTCTCCTATAGAACTTTCTCTAAAGGCAACTAAATTAATAGGGAAGGGAAGTGGAAGCATGTAAGTGGGTTCTTTAGGAGACTTCTCCACTCCAAGAGGCAAGGCCAGGTGGAGCAAGAGATCCAGGACGGATGGCCCATACCAGACTCTTGGGAGGGATCGTACTGATGATGTTCATAAAGCACACCTATGAAACAAAAGTTTGTACTAACTGCTACCATCCAGTGTATGATGGAGAGGATCTCAGATCATATTCAGGGTCCATACTAACGTGAATCCAAGCTGCTTTGACAACTCCCAGTTGACTACTTGCCAAGAGGATGGAAAAGTTTATTGGACCACAAAAAAACACAGCTAGTTATGCACAGCGCCTATTTGGGGAATGTCCTATAGGAGATACTTGGTTATGCTTTGAAGCAGATCACAAAGGATTGAGAGATATAATAAAAGAAAAAGTGTTGACAACAAAATTTGAAAAAAGCCTAGACATCCCATCAGGAAAAAACCTGTTCATTGACTCAGTAGAAAGAATCAGTTGAGAATTAAATTTAACAGAGTGCTGGATATGTGGAGGTACACAGATGTCCAAAATATGGCCTTGGGAGGGAATTAGTTTAAGCCCTCTAGAAATTCTAAAATGGAAACAAACTGAACAGAATACACGAAGTCTAAGAACAAGAGGAAGAGAGAAGTGGGATCTCAAATCAAAAATCATTGGGGAAGAATGTATCATGAGGACAGGAACCAGGTATCAAACCCGTATAGGAAAATTAATGTGTAAAAGGTATATAATAGTGATAAACTCAAGTGCTAAATGGGTTCCCAAAGGGCCTAACAAGTATTGGTCAACTGAGAACATGGAAAAATGTATCTACAATGAGAGGTATGAATTATATGAATGTATTGACAAAGCTATAAATCCTTTTTGGGGAATAAAAGAACTGTCTCGATTTTGGCAACAGCCTTTTGAAACGAGGGAAGATTACTGGGAAGCTCCAAATCACCTGTTCTTGATCTGTGGGGATACTGTTTATACAAAATTGCCTGGGGATTGGTCGAGAAGCTGTACAATAGGGATCATAAAGCCAGCTTTCTTCCTATTACCCAAGAGATTAGGAGCATACCTAGGAGTCCCAGTATATGACAATCTGGGAAAAGTTGAATGAAAGAAAAGAAATACTCTAAAAATTGGTGGAGACCAAAAATGGAAAGGAAAAATATGGACCCCAGAATAAATCATTAAAACCTATGGACCAGCTACATGGGCGCAGGACGGGTCCTGGGGGTATCGCACTCCAATCCAGATGTTAAATAGAATCATTAGGCTCCAAGCTGTCCTAGAAATGGTATCTAACCGAACAGCTCTCGCATTAGACCACATCAGTGACCAACTAACGCAAACAAGAGCTGTAATATACCAAATACGTCTTGCTGTAGACTACCTTTTAGCAGATAAAGGAGGAATCTGTGGTAAATTTAATTCATCTGAATGTTGTTTAGAAATTGATGATAAAAGCACAGTAATTAAAAACATCTCAAAAGAAATCAGAAAGCTAGCCTATGTGGGAAATCATGAGTGGACTCCTCTAATGGACACCAGCTGGTAGAATAGTTTTTGGTCATTCAAGGGGGATTGGTGGAATAAAGCTGGGTTTATGATAATTTGCTCAATCACCAGGTTAATGTTTTTACCCTGTCTAATTCCATATCTAATTTGAAAGATTACCTCCACAGTCCAAGCCAGTATCCAGATCCCTAAAGCAACCAGTCAAAAACAAACCAAAATGATGGTAATAGAGAGTCAAGAATCTGAACATGAGAATGCCAAAGAAAAATATGAGAAGTTCCAAAAATGTAGAAAAATTTATTTTCAAGAAGAGGTAACAAATTGATGCGAGCTAAAGCTCAATCAAAGAAATAGAGGGGGGAGTTGTTATAAATAAGTTCTGTTCAAATGATCTGTGTTTTAGTTACTTAATTGTTAAGTAATTCCATTAAAATTGTTAATGTTAGTTCTGTTTAAAGATTTTGCCTTATTACTGTTTTAATATTGATTAATAACCTTATTTTCTTGTTTGTTAATTAAGAATTCACCTTATTACCTGTATCACTGCTCCTATTCATCAGATAGCATCTGAATATGCAAATAAAAAGGACACAGGAATTCTGGGAATTACTTAAGAACAAGAGACTCTGAAAAGCAGGGAACCAAAGTAGAATCCAGGACTGAAGTTGCACTTTAGACTAGTGCAAGAGGTACGGGGGTCTGCCGAAGCAGCTTTATTTAGTCACTGTGACCTGAGAAGGAGTCCCCCATCGCTGGATGACCCCTGATCAGCAAAGTGAAACGGACTCCCCAGCAAGGGGAAAAAGCCCGCGAGGGGGGTGGGAGTCCCAGCTTCGCTGTGAAGCGAAGCTGTGTGTTCCTCCTCCTCCGCATTGCCACGGGAGCAAGCAAGCTCTCCCAGTGTCAAGCTTGATAATAAAGAAACATGCAAAAGAGCAAGTCTCTGACTCTCTCTTTTTTTTCCAGAACAGCCTGACCCGTCGGGGAGTAGGGGATGCCTGTTTTGTGCTCTACTCCCCATTGCTGCAGGAAGCTTCTGAACTCCTTGGATGTGTACATGGGTCCATTATCAGTTTTTATTGATTTGGGGATGCCCAGGAAGGAGAAAGCCTGTATTAGGTGTTTCATGGCATCACTAGACTTCTCCCCTGAGTGGGCAGAGAAATAGAGAGCTCCAGAAAAGGTGTCTACAGATACATGGACATACCTTTGCCTACCAAAGGACATGATGTGTGTCACATCTGTCTGCCATATCTCACAGCTCTTCAATCCCCTGGGGTTTGCTCCTACACTCAGGGCTGGGAGTGAGTGTTGCTGGCTCAAGAGACACATTGACACAATTGTCCGAGCCTGTTCCTGAGTTAGATGGAACTGGCAAACTAGGCCTGGTGCATTCTGGTGAAAAAGCTGATGGCTGATTTTGGCTTGTCCAAAGATGTCTGGGAGTGGGGCCATCTCCACAGGCGCAGCAAGAGCATCAGCCCTTCTGCTGCCCTCGTCTATGAATCCTGGTAAATCGGTGTGTGATCTGATGTGCATCAATTAAAATTGTTGCTCTTGGTGGGAGATCAGATTTACTAGTTTTGAGAGCAAGTTGAAAAGTGCAGAATTGGAGACCTCACTCAGTGCAGCTTGTTCAGCTCTGGGTACTACACCTGTTACATAGGCCAAATCTCTGACCAAATTGAATGGTTCAGGAAACTTTTCAAAAGCTCTAACAACTGCAGCCAACTCAGCTACCTGAAGTGATCCTTCCACCTCGAAAAGATCTTTCTCCCACTGCTGAGTTTGAGGATTTTTCCATGTTATTACTGATTTATGAGATGTTCCAGATGCATCTGTAAAAACAGTTAGAGCCTTTAAAGGCCTCCTGCTCTGAACATTTTAATGACAATTTGAACTGAATTTGTTCTCTAAATAATTTGTGAGCAGGCCGATGAATTGAAATTTGACCTGTGTAGCTATCCAGAGCAAACTGCAAAGCTTCATTTTCATGAATCAGGTGCTCCAACATTGCTTTTGTGATTTGGCCCGAATTTATCTCAATTGGGATGTGAATACACTCAAAATCACATCCTGCCAACTCCCTGATCTGGGTCCTGGCTTTCCGGATCAATTCTGCTACCAGTTCCTGTGGCCTGGTCATTCTTTTGGACCGGTGGTGACTGAGGAAAACCCACTCTATGATTAAGAGGGGATCCCTACAGTCTTTGTCCTTTTTTGATTTTTCCACTCTTTCCCACTGAAAAAGCATTCTGTGTAAGTGTGTCAGTTTGCCTAAAATGATGAATTTGAATGGCAAGTCTGATTTGCACCTGTTGGCCATACAGTCCTGTACCTTTTCTAGGGCTGCTCTTGCCTCTTGGGTGAGGGTCCTCAGAGAACTTAGCTCCTCTCCCCCTTTTAAAATATTAAAGAGGGGGTCTAGGTCTTCAGTGGTCAGACCTAGCCAAGGTCTTACCCAATTTAAGGACCCACACAACTGCTGGACATCTGCTAAGGTCCTGATGTTATTTTTGACAACTAATTTTTTGTGGCACAATGGTCCTCTTACCAATCTCCAAACCCAGGTACTTCGAAGGCGGCATCTTTTGAATCTTTTCCTCCTGAAGCTCGAACCCTGCAGCAACCAAAGAATCGATTGTCAGGTCAAGCACGTGGGACAGTAAATCACCATTGGGGGCATACACAAGCACATCATCCCTGTAGTGCAGGATGATGGCTTCTCCTGCAGCTGCATGCACTGGGGACAGCAGGGAAGAGAGGTACCACTGACAAACGGATGGTGAATTTTTCATGCCTTGTGGAAGAAATTTCCAGTGGTATCTTTTCCTCGGGGCTTCTCGATTGACGGTAGGAACTGAGAAGGCGAAATGTGGGGCATCATCAGGGTGCAGAGGGATCTGGAAAAAACAATCTTCGATATCAATAATTGCCTAATTCCAATTTTGAGGGAGCATCGCTGAGGATGGCATCCCTGGTTGGAGAGAACCCATGTCCTCAATGACATTATTAATTTGACAGGGATCGTGGAGGAGCCACCACTTGCCTTTGTTTGCCTTTTTTATAACAAAGACTGGAGAATTCCATGGAGACGTGGTTTCCACAATGTGGCCTTTAGCTAGCTGTTTATCCACTAGCTCCTGAAGCACCTTCAATTTTTCTTTACTGAGCGGCCACTGCTCTATCCAGACTGGTGAATCAGTTTTCCAATTGAGTTTCTGGGTAGGGCATTCTTCAGTGGCTGCAGCCTGAAAAACCCGGGGGGCATCTGGAATGCCAATCGTGACCCCCCCACTGGGCCATTGGGTCTCTCCCTCACAAGGGCTCTGAATAATCCAAAACAAATGGACACAGTGTAGCTAATTGTCCATTTGGCCCCTTAATTTGCACAACACCTTTTGATTGTTCTGCCCATTTCCCCAAATTCCCCCTATACCTTCTACGTGCCTGGGTACATTTTGCAGTTCCCAATTCAAGGACCACATCCTTTCTGGTACAATCGTTACATCCACACCTGTGTCCAAAACTTCTTTGAGATTTATTACTTCCCCACTGTGACAGACTTCATACTCTGAGTTTGTCCCTTCCATTAACTCATGTGGGGCAAACCTCAAGGTGTTATTCCTTGTGCTGTTTTTTTCAGGGAACGGGTCAGGTACTGGAATTGCCTGAGCTATTATCTGCCCCTTAAGCAGAAACAAAGGTGGGCGGACACAGCACAGCCAGAGAACGAGTTGTTTAGGGTTTGATGAGACGAGAGCTGGAAGGATGTCAATCTCTCTCAGTGTGTACTTGGTGTCCCCAAGGATGACATACTTAGTGCCAACATGTTGCCAGGAGCCTGGCACCTGCATATCCAATGAATCTAAATGCCAGTCAGTGTCACTTAGGTGCAAGGATTCTGGCAGTTGCAATCTAAAAGGCTTTTGGAGACATTCTGTGGTTTGATAGGTTCTGCTTACATCATGATCTGAAAGGGTCATATATGGTGACTTCTACTGAAAAGGTAGAACTGGTTATAACAGGATTATTTTATTTAACATTTGCATTTTTTAGTTTTTTCTTTCCCTTCCTCAGATTTGCCCTATTTATGTCAGCACACTGGACAAGTAAGCACTGACATTTTAATTTTTTGAAAAATTCCCTTTGAACTCTTGAAACCTCTCACCCCCATTGTACCGAAAGTCCAGAAATTGCTTCTTTAAAGGGCATTGAGATGCCCAATGTCCAGCCTGATCACACAGGGGACACATCGTTCTTCTCTTGGGTGGTGGCTGTGGCTGTGGCACAGGGGGCATGGCATCTGCTGCGGCAGCTCTTTGCAGTGGTCTGAATGCATCTCTGGAACTGTGATTGAGGTGAGCTGTCAAGAAGGGAATCTTCCTGATACACACCTGGAGCATGTCATCTAAGGTTGGCACTGGTTCCACGGGCAGGCTGAGGATGGCTGCCTTGCACTGTTTGTTTGCATTGGTCAGTGCCATCTCCTCCCAGAACTGTTCTTGGGCTCCTTCATTCTTAATCTGTAACTCGATAGCTCGGGTTAATCGCTCAGCAAACGTTACAAAAGGTTCTGATGGAAGCTTCTTTATTTTACTGTAAGGTTGGAAGGACCCATCGAGCTGGATTGAAAAGAATGCTTTTAAAGCAGTCTCTTTAATGCATTCTAAAACAGCTAAAGGAATTTCTTGAGCTTGTTTTAGTGCTGCAACCCATTCACCATCACCACATAGATGTTCTAACTGAATTGGCAAAATATTATTATTGACAGCCGTTTCAGGATTTTGCCAAAGCTCTGGGAGTAAATCTCTTAATCTTTTTTTTCCTTGTGGAGTCCCAAAGCCTAAACTCTGTGGATGAAAGGAGGGCAGAAAAAAGCTGCCGAAGGTCAAAGGGAACAATAGGATTCCTTGCTAAATTTGCTTTTAAAAGGCTGTGAAAGTATTCACTTTCGCAAATTTGGCATGAGCTTTGCACAGATCCTGAATCGCTTGTTGGGGGAAGGGGCCCCAATTACTGTGGACAGCACCCCCTCTTTTTGACCGTCGGTATGTGACAGGGGTGGTTGAGAAGCCAGGATAATTTCCTGCTTCCGGGTTCCCAGCTCCCTGCCCCCCCGCCTTTCCCCAGGGCGTGGGAATGGGAACCAGGATTGCAGGTGGGGAAACCGTGGGAACCAGGGGCAGGAAGGGGCTGGAGGCTTGAGTCACACGGGGTGGAATTGGAGGGTGGAGGTTGGAGGGTAGGAGGTGGAGTCAGAGGAGAGGGCAGTGCCGAAGTGAAGGGAGGGCATAGGAGGAGGAAGGGATTGCAAAAGGGATTGTGGGAGAGAGGGACAAACAAAGAGAGAGGCTCCTTGTGACTCGAGAGCACATGGCTTCGGCCATTTTGGGGAACAAAGGAGTCCCCTCCATCTTGTGACCCCCCTTACGAACTAAGACTAGTTTGGGAATCACTAAGATGGGGGTTTTGTGCACTCAAACTGCCTGCAAACGTAAACCTAACCCGGCGTTTACAAACTGGAGAAGAAGGGAGTTTTGGGAAAGCTTAGGGGTTTCTCAAGGAATATCTGATTTTGGGGAAGGGATTTTTGGGTCACGATAGGGGGAAACTGAGGAAACTGGGGAAAGTCCACAAGGAACCTGCTTTTATTTTTTTTCTTTTCATTTTGTTTTTGCATTGCAAATATAATCTGCAGGCTCCAAAGAGAAAAATTTGCTTTTTCTTTATCATTAGGGGAGCTTGATTGAGACAATTCCTTTACAATAGTTTCCCAAAATTCTGGGGAGCTTATTTGCTCAGATGATACATCTGGAAATTGAGCAAATAACCACCAAAGGAAATTTTTTAATTGCTTCTTGGAAAAATGGGTTTTCCCATGAACAAAGGCATTTAAAGTATGATAATAGACCCTCTTTTGAGACACAGACAGCCTAGCACCCATTTTTGGCTCAGATTTTGAGTTTCTGTGTCCCCTCTATTGTGACTGAGAAACTGAAAGGAGAAAAAGAAAGAAAAAAAAACCACAAAAAAAAAAAACCACAAAAAAACAAACAAACAAAAAACAAAAACAAAAACAAAACAAAACAAAACAAAAACGAAACAAAACAAAACAAAAAAAAAAAAAAAAAAAAAAAAAAACCTCGCTGGAGAGAAAAAAGCCAAAAGGGGAAACAGTTTCCTTTTCCATCCCCCCCAGGCTGATAAAAGCACATTGCAGGTTTACTCTGAAAGCAAAACCTTCCCCAAAAAAGAAAAAAAACCTTTTCCCTGAGGAACATCGCCTCTGAAATATTTTCCCTTAGAAAACCGAAAGTAGTACTCACCAAAATTCCAGTGTTCCTTTCCTTTCATTCCCAATCACTCCTTTTGCCAGAGACTGACCCTTTTTGGTGCAAAAAGAGCTTCCAGTCTCGGTCCCCAGGATCAGTTTTCCACAAACATGTGGTCACTCTCTGGGGCAGCTTGCCATTCGGGGGGAGGGCTTCTTTGCAGCACTCCGATGGGATTTTTGAGTCCAAGGGAGAAAACTGCAGCCCTGGCCTGTAGAGTCCTGTGTTTCGGAGATTCCACAGCAAATGCCAAGCCTGATGGGTCTGTCTCTGCGTGAGATTCCTCGGCCACGTGCTCCCCAAGTGGTTCTTCCAGCTTTTTGGGAACCTTTTGTGGCTTCGAGCCGCACGTTAGGGCACCAGTTGTAGTTTTCCCCATAAGACTAGATGGCTGCTGATGGCAAAAGTAAGAGAGTCTGCTCCCTGGCTTCAGAGGGTATTTTACAGCTTTTATTCTCAAGTCTTGCTCTGCTTAGCTGGACGGTCCTGATCGCTCACCGATGCCAGACAGCCCTGGCCCCTCCCCCTTTGGGGCTTTTTCCCCCAGAGGCAGGGCCCAGAGGCACCATCCAATAAGGGATAAGTGGGAGGGAACAGGGTTAGGTTACATTTCAGTGTGGGGGATGGCCAGATCATAGAACAGATACATAGAAAAAACAAATCCAATGAAATATAAACCTAATTAATGCATTACAACACACACATCTCCAAGATGCGCAAGTCATTAAAAACATGAACATATTTCTAATATACACAAAACTTGGAGCAAAGCAAGGACAAAAGTTGTATTAATTATGATAAACTTCTTCCACAGTGTCCTGGTTTGGAGACGAATTTGGGGGAATTCCCTCTGGGAAGCAAACCCAAGTGGCCCCTCCCTCCAACAAGTCCGAAAAAAAACCTCTTTGGAGAAAAGTGGAAAAAACTATTTTACTAAACAAATAAAGTGCATACAAGTATAAAGAATGAATAATATGAAACAATAAAACCTCTCGTTCTGGAGAGAGATGGCAAATTGAGAAAGTCCTTGTCGTGGGTGTAGCTCGGCTCTCTCTCAGTCTCTCACCAGTCCCAGTCCCTCTGGCGCTGCTGGAAAATGCCGAGGTCCAGGCCCTGGTGGGCCGCAGGTGCAGCCCCCAGTGCTCCTCTGGGTTTTCAGTCCAGAGCAGGTTTAAACAGTTCTAAGAAAAAGGAAAAAAAAAACAAAAAACAAAAAACAACCTAGTCCAGGGAACTTCTCTGCCTTAGCTAGCTGAAAACTAACTAAAAGCAAAAGATCTCTGTCCTGCAGTCTCTCCGAGCCTCTGCTGAACACCCCATCCACAGAAGAATGTGGAGGAGTCAGGCAGTTTTCTCAAAACAAACTCCGTGCTTCTCCTTGCCCTTAGAACCAGTCTTAAAGGCACAGGACTCAATATACAGCACAAACAGAACAGACGACTGGGGATACAAACATCATAAAGTTACCCTAGGACACACAGTAATCCAAAATTCTTTCAAGAGAACTATGACTGATGGGAACATATCAGTCTCCAATAAAAAACAGTTTTGAATTTATTATCCAAAGTCTCTCTTGTGACAGAAATTGAAAAAGCCCAATGCAAGGTCTTCATGGAGTTAAATTGTTATGCTGCTGCAGCTGTTTCTTCCTCATTATATATGCTGATTTTTCTACAGTGTAGCAAACTAATTCTTTGAAAAGCAAAGGAAGGAAAAAGGTGGATCTTTCTACTTTGTTTTTTGCTTTTTGATTTTGAGATATCTCTTTACAAATAGCAGTGTTTTCCTTATTGTTAGGGAGCTAGAAGTTATGTCACTTTTCAGTAAATTATTTGAGCATGTATTTAATTTGAAACATTTTTCCTTGTTTAATTGTTGGATTATTAGTACATTTTATACAGATAAATATAGCTAAATACATTTGATTTTAATGGAAAAATGTAGATGGTGGAAATAATTAGAACTGGAGAGATAGAAATTGCACACAGGACAAATATCAGAGGGTTTTAGTAGTTGAAATTATCTAAAGTTATTGGTTCCTTGTTTCTCAGTTAATTTTTCAACTGAACTCCATTCAAGGTAAATCAATAGTCTTTTAGCACAATGTTTTATACTGCTGGATGATCTGGCACCAGTGCCTGAAGTTGATAGCCAAAATGTGCAGCTTCAAAGTGTTCCTCTGTCTCCAGAGAATCAGCTGAAACAGAGGAACAGATCACAGGGCTGTGGACAGGATCTTCTGTGGACACCAGATACAGTGCTGGAAGTCCCATCTTGCCCATCTGCTTATGACACATATCCCCAGAGCCTCCAGAGACAGATCTCTCAGTTTCACTCTTTTAGAGAGTTAGAGTGCAAATGGGGAAAAATTGCTCTACTCTGACAATTGCCAAAGAACCGAGCAACTCAATGCAGGAGGCCAGATGGCTCTATTCCTCACCACCATACTGATTTTCCTATTTAATTAGAAAAATTCTATTTGAGCAATTCCATATGGAATTCTTACAAACTTCCAGTTGAAGCTATGCAGGTGTGCAACAGCTTTGACAGGCTCAGAGCTTAAATCAAAAAGGGATGTTTTGATGAGATAAGACAATTTGAGGAAAATAAGCACTAGGGGAATGATAAGAGTAGAACATTGCACGGAACTCCATAAAACATTATTTCTTCAAATTTAAAGGCTTAAATATATATTTAATATCTATAATTATAAACTAAACTGAAACTTAGTTTAAAATACCTTTTTTAAAAAAATAAGTTCACTTTGTTTGAACTCAATAAGAATAGATAAAGCAATTACAAATCTAGTGTGAACAGGGGGCACTTAACTAGAAACTATAATAATTTTTAACATAAAGACCAAGAGTCTTATCATCTGATTTAAAAATCACAGTGAGATTTATCTCTATGATGGAATTAATATTAAATTATATAGGTTCATTATTGCAGCTCAGGTAATGAAAAATTTTCTTTACTACCAAACTATAAATGTAAATCCATTTAATTTGCCTGACTGGCAATATCTCCTCACAGGAGACTCTAAACAAAGGGTAGGAAATAAAATCAGTTTTATGCTAGATTATAGCTGAGAAATCCTTTTACACACAGAGTTAAATTTATGACTAATAATGTTAGAATTCAAGCATAATATTTGCAAACTAAAAGGCACACAAACACAAATGCATATCCTATACAAATGCAAAAACAGCTATCAATATATCAGAGTATCTAAAATTGCACAATAGAAACGTTAAAGTCACTTTAAAAGAATGTCAGTCTGGAAAACTTTTAACCTGTAGTCTGATTCAATGTTCTTCAAGTCTGCTTCTTAACTTTCATGCCTGATCAATGTGAAGTTACAACCTCATCAAAACAGCTAACGTTTTTCTCAAAGCCAAATTAAGGAGGATATCCTGAAGTTTTATCACTTCACTTTTTTCTTTTTTCCTTTGCAGACCACCACATCAGGGACTAAAGAAATGCAAGGTGTAGCAAATCCATATCTGCATTTGTGAGTCATTCAGGAATGAGGGGTGAAGCTTCTTTAGTTGCTGAGTGACTGATTATATATAGAGGCTTCTAGGGAGTGTGATGACCAGGAGTGCAGCGAACAGGAGCAGGCGAACAGGGACGTGGGTGGGACCACAGCAGTTTGCGCAGCAGTTCGTGCAGGCAGGGCAAGAAGGCAGGGTTGCAAGTTCTCTTGCTAGTAAGGTGTGCTGCGTGTTGCTTGAGGTGTTTCTGCTGGCTGGTTGGTCTTGGGGTTTCTGGTAGTAATGGTTTTCAACAGGGTCAAAAACTGTGGTTGGTACAAGTGTATGTGACCAAGTGGAGCCATCCAAAAGGGATGAGTCTTTACAGACCCAATTCCTGCCTAGATTGTTTGAGCTTATTGGTTGTTTCAGGGGGTATTGTGGAGGAGGGCATGCATGAGGTGTGTACAGGTGAATGGTCTCCTTTCACTGGTGGCCAGACTTAGGGAGGAAGTTGAAAGATTAAGAAGTATCAAGGAAAGTGAAAGGGAAATAGACTGGTGGTGTTCAACCCTTCCATCCTTAAGGGAGGCCCATCAAGCTTCAGAGGACTCATATGCCTCCCACTCCCAGGCAATAGAAGGACACCTGGTAGATGAAGGGGAGTGTAAATGGGTCCCTGCTCAGGGAAGTAATAAAAACTCCCCCCAGCCCCCAGCCCCCATCCCCTAGCCAGGTGTCACTTCCAAATAGGTGTGAATCCCTGGATCTAGAGAGCCAGACAGATGATTTAGACAATTTAGAGGGGAATTACCTGCCCAGTGAGCCTCCCAGTTAGGATTCATCTGTAAGATGAATCTCCACCTCTAACATCAAGAAGAAAAGAAGGGTAATTGTAGTAGGTGACTCCCTTCTGAGAGGAACAGAAGGCCCCATATGTCACTTGGTCCCATCCCACAGGGAAGTCTGCTGCCTCCCTGGGGCCTAGGTACAAAAGAGCACTGAGAGACTTCCCAGGCTGATTCAGCCCTCTGATTATTACCCACTGCTCATACTCCAGGCTGGCAGTGATGAGACTGAAAAGAGGAGTGTCAAGGTGATTGAAAGAGACTTTAGGGCACTGGGTCAAGTGGTTGATAAGACAGGGGCCCAGGTAGTGTTCTGCTTTGCCCCTTTGGTGGTGAAGAAAAATGATGAAAAACATAGGACAACTCATATCATTAACAAGTGGCTTCAGGACTGGTGTCATTGACAAAATTGTGGATTCTTTGATCATGGGGCAACTTTTATGGCACCTGCTCTTTTGGAACCAGATGGGATACATCTCTCTGTTAGGGGCAGAAGGTTCTTAGCTCATGAACTGGCAGACCTCATTGAGAGGGCTTTAACCTAGGTTTGAAGGGGGAAGGGGATGCAGCTGGGCTCCCTGGAAGCAGGCCCAAGGGTGATAAGCCTGAGTCAGGGGTGAAATCTGTAGCCCAGCTGAAGTGCATGTATACCAATGCATGCAGCATGGATAATTAACAGGAAGAGCCGGAGGCCATGGTGCAACAGCAAAGCTATGATGTAGTTGCCATCACAGAAATGTGGTGGGATGAGTCACATAGCTGGAGCACTGCAATGGATGTCTACAAGCTCCTCAGAAGAGACAGGAAAGGGAGAAGAGGTGGAGGGGTGGCCCTTTATATTAAGAATGCTTTTGATGCCAAAAGTATTGAAACTAAAATGTCAAAAGTCTTGAAACTAATGAAGATGGAGTTGAATGTCTATGACTAAGAATTAAGGGGAAAGCCAACAAGGCTGACATCCTGCTGGGAGTCTGTTATCATCCACCCAACCAGGAGGAAGAGGTGGACAACTTATTCTATAAGCAGCTGGAGAATGTTTCAGGATCATCAGCCTTTGTTCTTCTTACAGGTGATTTCAACCTGCCAGACATCAGCTGGGAACTTAATACAGCAGAAAAGAGGCAGTCCAGGAAATTTCTAGAGCACATGGAGGACAACGTTTTTCTTGCAGCTGGTGGGTGAGCCCACCAGGGGAAGGACTACGTTAGATCTGCTGTTTGCAAATAGAGATGGGCTGGTGGGAGATGTGGTGGTTGGATGCCGACTGGGGCAGAGTGATCATGAAATTATAGAGCTCTCAAAATTTGGTGAAATCAGGAGGAACACCAATAAGAGTCTGCCTTCCAGAGGGCAGATTTTGGCTTGTTTAGGAGACTTATTCAGAGAGTCCCTTGGGAAGCAGCCAAGGAGTTCAAAACAAGGAGTTCAAAACAGCCAAGGAATTAAAAACAAAGGAGTTCAGGAAATCTGGGCATGCTTCAAAACAGAAATTTTGAGGGCACAGGAACAGACTGTCTCTGTGCACCAAAAGATGAGTCAATGACGTAAACATCCAGCCTGGATGGGCAAGGAGGTTTTGGAGGAACTTAGGAATAAAAAGGAAGATTCATCACTTTTGGAAGGAGGGTCAGTTTTCTCAGGGAGTATTTAAGGGGGCTGCTAGAACATGTAGGAAAAAAAATGAGGGAGGCCAAAGCTCAGTTTGAACTTAAAATGGCAACTTCTGTAAAGGATAAGAAAAAATGTTTCTACAAATATATTAATGGTAAAATGAAAGGTAAGGCCAACTTTTGTTCTCTATTGGATGAGGGAGGGAACATAGTAATTGCAGAAGAGGAGAAGGCAGAAGTGCTTAATTCTTTCTTTGTCTCTGTTTTCAGTGGGAAGACAACTTGCCTTCAAGACGACTGTTCTCTTGGGTTGGTTGACGGTGCTAATGAACGGAACAGTCCCCCCATTTTCCAAGAGGAGGCAGTCAGAGAACTGCTGAGATGACCATAAATCTATAAATCTAATCATAATCTATAAATCTAATCAAAGATCTATGGACCCAAATGGGATCCATCCCAAGGTGGTGAGGAAGCTGACAGATAAGCTTGCAAAGCCACTCTCAATCATTTACCAACAGTCCTGGCTCACTGGTGAGGTTCCAGATGACAGGAAACTGGCCAATGTGACACCCATTCACAGAAAGGGTGGGAGAGAGGATCCTGGTAATTATAGACCAGTCAGCCTGACCTCAGTACCTGGCAAGATAATGGAACAGTTTATACTGAGTGTCATCACACAGAATTTTCAGAATGGCCAGGGTCTCAAATCCACCAGTGTGAGGAGACATAGGCCATGTTTGACCAACCTGATCTCCTTTATGAGTGACCCACTTGGTGGATGCAGGAAGGGCTGTGGATGTTGTCTATTTGGACTTCAGCAAGGCTTTTGACACTGTCTACCATGGCACACGCCTGGATAAGCTGGCAGCCCGTGGCTTGGACAGGAGCACTCTTGGCTGGGTTAGGAACTGGCTGGATGGCTGGGCCCAGAAAGTTGTGGTGAACCATGCTGCACCCAGCTGGGGCCAGTCACCAGTGGTGTCCCTCAGGGGTCTTTGCTGGGGCCAGCTCTGTTCAATATTTTTAATGACAACATGTGTGGCTTGTCTCTCTCATAGAGCTCTCTGGCTCCTTTTCACCCAGGCTAGCAAGACAAGCCACAGTTAGAAGGAGTTTCCTCAGGATCCTAAAACCTGGGAGACGGCTGAGAACCTTTCCCTTAGCACAAGAGAGCGAGACTCCATTGACAGCAAAGGAAGGTCTGCACTTCATCCGGAGGTGAAACCAGGGCTTTATTCAGTCTTTCTTCTGTGCTCCTGCCCCAGACCTAGTCTGGGTCACAAGCCCTGTCCCACTGCCCTAACCAAGAGGAATCCCAGCTGCATGATTTGTGGCTTATATCCAGGGAAGTGGCTCTGGGAGGGGACAAGCCAATACCCAATCAGGGATAAGGTGGGAGTGGAACAGTTTGGGTTACATTCAAAGAAGGGGACTGGGGAGAATGTGGGAATTGGGCTGGGGGAAGGGCAGGGACAAACTTTGGGATATTACATTCTCCAGGAGAACAGGGAGGTACAGAACAAACCATTATAAAACCCAATATAAAAATGAAATACAATATTGGGTATTAGGAGTGTGTGTCGATCTGTTGGAAGGTAGGATGGCTCTGCAGAGAGATCTGGACCAGTTGGATGGATGGGCAGAGTCTAACAAGATGGAGTTTAATAAGTCCAAGTGCTGAGTCCTGCACTTCGGCCACAATAACCCCCTGCAGCGTTATAGGTTGGGGTCGGTGCGACTGGACAGTGCCCAGGAGGAAAGGGACCTGGGGGCACTGGTGACAGCAGCTGAACATGAGCCAACACTGTGCCCAGGTGGCCAAGAGGGCCAATGGCATCCTAGCCTGGATCAGGAATGGTGTGGCCAGCAGGAGCAGGGAGGTCATTCTTCCCCTGTACTCGGCACTGGTGAGGCCACACCTTGAGTGCTGTGTCCAGTTCTGGGCCCCTCAGTTTAGGAAGGATGTTGAGATGCTTGAGCACGTCCAGAGGAGGGCAACAAGGCTGGGGAGGGGCTTGGAGCACAAATCCTGTGAGGAATGGCTGAGGGAGCCTGGGTTGTTTAGCCTGGAGGAGACTCAGAGGTGACCTTATCACTCTCTACAACTTCCTGAAGGGTGTTTGTAGACAGCTGGGGGTTGGTCTCTTTCTCCAGGCAGCAACTGACAGAATGAGAGAACACAGTCTCGGGCTGCATCAAGGGAAATATAGGTTGGACATTAGGAAAAAGTTTTTCACAGAAAGAGTGATAAAATACTGGAACTGTCTGCCTGGGGAGGTGATGGAGTCACCATCCCTGGATATGTTTAAAAAATGACTGGATGTGGCACACAGTGCCATTGTTTAGTTGAGGTGTTAGGGCACGGGTTAGACTCCATGATCTTGAAAGGGTCTTCTAAACTAGTGATTCTGTGATTCTGTGTAGCCAACTGTGTCTTTTGACAGCACTGGACATCTGTTCCTTTCTCAGAGCAAAAGAGGGGGGAAAAAAGAGTGACTGGAGTTCAGAAATTACATACAGACATCTCCCTACTCTTTTACACTCCTGTCATGGGTTAGTACAGTTTAGTTTTTTAGTTATAAAAGAATGTAAAATAATTCTCTGGGTCAGGACCTGGGAATTGCTTTGGAAGAGACAGAGACCTATCAGAGAGTTAGTTAGAATATTGACATCTATTTTGACCACTGAGATTGTTAGCTGTGACTTTGGGAAGTACCATATAAAATCCCTTGATTTCCTGTAGGTGGGCCCTTTTCCTTCTTCTTTTGGCTAGAGAGAGACAAGTAACATCCAGCTGGGCCTGCTGCTCCCCCCTTTTTGGGGGGGAGCTGGCCTGAGGTCTGGCCGGATTCCATCGGCTCCTGGGTGAAGGGGGGGAAGGGGAGGTTGCTGTTTTGTGCAGCTGCTTTCTTCAAAATTCCTTGAAGCAGAGAAAAATCTCTGCTGGGCCCCTGATGGGAGCTATGGGCACTGTTTGGGCTGAGGCCACCCCAATTTACACTGAGGGGTGGGCTGAGAAGTCATTTATGATCTTGCCTCATTTTTTTTGTGATTCTGGCCTGCCTGAGTGCTCCAATTTCTAATGTTTCTGCGTGAGTTTCTCCTCCTTTATCAGCTCAGCCTTGAACATCTAATACCACGAGCTACAGAGAGAGAGAAAGAGACAAAGAGCAGAATTAACTCTTTCTTAGTAACATGAAGCTTCCAGAGCTTGGCCCTTCTCTGAGAGAGTAAAGAAAGACAGAGCGAACATAAAGAACAACAGCATGAAGTTAGTAGCAAGAGTGAAAAGACTGTTAAGAGAGAGGGTTGAAGATTTGGTAGTCCTATTCTTACTTGAGCCATGGAAATGAACTCCATATTTAGGTCATTCCTGTAGATCATGGGAAAGATATGCATTTGGGGAGATGATTGTTTTGCATGTAGATTTAAGCAAAAGTGTTTGTGATGAACTAAGTAATTTCCTATAAGATGCTTGAACAGAGATAAAGATGAGAAGCCCCCTGCGCCAGTGAAGAAATGAGAAGATACCTCTGTACCTTGAAGTGGAGAATCCTTTGCTTTGGAGTTATTCATCTTTAAAAAGTGACACCCCAGTATGCAAAAGTCTAAGACCCATGACCCTTAAGCAGCTTGGGAACCTGCTCCTGGGAGGGTCACAAAGGCAGGTTTCTCTGGGCAGTTGTTTTTGTGACAATTTAAAACCCACAAGAGAACTATTCTAGGTTGTCAGTGGGATCCATAACTCAAAAGGATACTCTTCCCCTAATGAATTGATTAAAGACTATTATCAGATAGTGAAACTGACTGAAAATTACAAGTTTTGTCTCTTTATGTTGTTTTGTAAGAAAGTGAACAGTTTGTAAGGGGAGGGAAAAGTGTTTTTGAAGTTTTATTCCATTTTAGGGGTTTTTTTCCAACTTTCTGGTTTTCTTTTCTTTTAATGTATTAATAAACTATTTGTTAATTTTGAGGTTGAGCCTGCTTTGTTTTTCTCCTAGTCTCCCTCACAAAAAGAGTAAGTACCAACACCAAAATTTAGTGAACATAAAACCACTACATTGAGTAGTGTTTCTGCCTAGTTTGAAATTAAAACTATGACAACTCCAAAGGAAACATAATAGTAAACATTTTTAAGCTGAATTCTAAATATAACAAGAATGACACAACTTGATGGAAGGTGCATCCCATTAGTACAGAAGAAAACATTTTGCATCTTAAGCAGATATTTGATGTTACTTTTATTTTTGGAAACAATTAAATTGTTTCAAGAGGATAACATTTCCTTATGGAAATCCATGAGGATTTATTAGTATATGTGCAACTAATTCAATTTTAACTCATACTGATTAACGGAGTTATAAAAGATTTTCAACATAACAAGACTCAAAAGACTGGAAGACAATTAAAGTCCAATTTATTTGGGGGTTTTGCATGTGGAATTAAATCAAAGTGTGTGTTTCTTTGTACAATAATTAAATGAAAATATTTATAATTTAAAGCTTGGCTCTTTAGGATTTTTTTTTTTTTAAATAAAGAAAGAACTAAGCTTCACAAGTTTTTCCCTAATTCATCATTAAATACTGTTTACATTATATTAACTACCTTAATATAAATTCCTAATACATGTCTTGACAGTATGGTTAAACTGAAAAATAAAATCTTATTTACCTTTATTTTCTGAATTCTCTCCAGAGAAAATGGTGTTTTGAAAAGTTTATTTCCCCTTCCTTTAAGAATATTCTCCTTTGAGAATGCTTGGAGCACTAGTTACTGTTGAATTTACATGCTTGAAATTTGTTTTAGAAATCCAGTTTTCCACTGAAATATTTATTTTTACCACATACTATTATTATGAATACTGGACAGTTCTTTCATATGAAATTCTGTTCAGAAAATATCAATGGAAATTTGTTTATAACCTGCAGGAGTTTAGCAAGTGACTTGAGAAGGGGAAAACCCAGTCCTTCTGGCACAAGAACATCACAATATTTTGCACTAGGTACAATATAGCTAGCTAATAGTCAAACTACATTCTGAAGAAGGCACTTCTAAATACACCTGTCCTATGGGAATGGATACACTGTTCTGTTAAGGTTTGTCTTGCCTTCTTTCTATGGTTTTTAGGGTTGATTTTTTTTAATATTCTGCATAAAAGGAAGATTGAACAATAAATTTATCAGATCCACTTTCTTGCAATACTTATTCCGGAGGCTGCTTCAGTTGCTTTGTTTACATACATGATAAAATGAATACTTGAGAGACAAAAATGTGTTTGCCATTACATGAAAATACAAATATGATGCTTATTGACACTGTACAGAGAGGACGTCAAGCATATTTTCCATGTCTTCTGTTTTGTTCAAATTTTAGAAATTATGTGTAAATGCCTTGACCCCTTTTTTCCCTCTCTAAACCTGGAAGAAATTTTATTTTATTTTTCTAATACATTTCTTTAAATTAACCCTGTTATTTTGATTTTTGTGATTTAGGAGTTGATTTGTTAACAATCATCTTCCCTTAAGACTAATATATTACTATTTAAAATAATTGCTGCAATAATATTTGTAATCCTGACTGCAATTTCTGGCTATAATTTCCCTAGTCTATGAAGGAGAAAGTACAAAAAAAGCATTCTATTATCAGATCTGAAGTTACTTTCTTTCTGATTCTAAATACAACATTCAAATTTCTCTGTGTTTCTCTTCGGCCTGCAGTAGAAAGATTTTGAGAAAGTTGGTTTATTTGGTTGGATTGGATGGGGTTTTTTCAATGCTTCAATTATTTCCTAATTTATTTATTCTTATCCAATATATGGTTTGATTTTTTTATTTTTTAATTAGAGAAATTTTCAGTACAACACTGCACACATTTTTTTATCCTTTCCAGTAAGAAAATGTATCAAATCTTATTAGAGAGTATATATTATATGACAAAAAGTTGGAAAAATAATTTTCATTACTTGAAATCACAGTAATTAACTACCAAAGGAAGTGTGAAATTAATCCACAACACTGAAATTGAAATAGTAAGGACATAGATAAAAATAGTTATGGAAATTTCTTAGGTTCTCTTTTTCCTTCTTTAAATGACAAAATATTTATTTCACAATTTTAAAGGAAAGTACAACAAATATGATTTATTAAATTCCATAACTGAAATCCAGATGTTTTACATTTCTTATAGTCTTAGTTGTTTTTTTCGATGCTTGAAGCCTCTGTAAAATTATAAAGGTTAATCGCAGGATCTATAAATTATTTATTGCAATATTGAAACTAAAACCCACAGATGGTAATCTGAATCACATTCTGTGAAATTACTGTGGTTTTCAGAATTAACAAGGAATATGGCATATTCTTAGATGTAATAATTCTACTTATTCCAACTTAGCATATTTTAAAAAGTAATTAATACCATTCTTATTTCCTCCTAATACTTTTGGATACATAGGTCTTATTCATTTATGTATTTTAAATTTTTTAGCTATTTCTCTAAATTTCTTTAAGACACAACAGTATTATAACTGTAATACATAGGTACCTGAACAGACACAAATGTCTTGCAGAGTTTCTTTCCCAAAAATTAATGTTTCTTGTATAAAATCTTTTAAGATTCTGAGATCTTTGCAACTTAAAAGCTTCCCTAACAGTGAATTCATTCTTTGGAAGACTTTTTATTGTGCAACATACTTACTACACATTTGATTCAGATCATTTTAGGCTGTCATTGGTAATAACATTTGCTTAATAAATTTTAAAAGGATTCAAAATACAAAAACATAATTAGACAGTAACACAAAAAACATCCCCAAAGTAGTCTTTTGACAATCCATGTACAGAGTGCTTTACATTATCTTCCTGTTCATTATTTTTATTCTCAATAATAAAAATGTAGGTCATCAAAAAATATTTGCCTGAGGGTGTATTAATTTCTTTTCTGTCTCTTGTGAAGAAGGTTTTGATTCAGCTTTTCCAAACTCCAGAAATATGAATTAAGTAACCATTTTCTCCAGCATGCTATCATCTGCATTTATGGTCCCTGAATCAGAGATTTGTGCTCCATGTTGCTTGTTCCAAACAGAAATGGAGATTCTGCTAAAACTGAAATCAATTGCATATGCTCAAGAGACGTAAAACAATAATAATGTATTTTTTTAAAAAAATCTCATTTTGAAATCTAACTTTGGATAGGAAATTCTTAAAAGGAAAGATTCTAGACTACATGCTTCTAAAAGAAAAAAGTAACAATGTTTACTAGCAATTTTTAAAAAAATGTATTTATTTGAAACTATTTAATTACATTGTAAGGAAAATATTAAGCTGTTTGAAAGTGTACAAAGAAGGGCAAGGAATATGATGAAGGGCCTCATGGGGAAGCTGTATGAGGAGCTGTTGAGATTTCTTGTCTGCTCAGCCCAGAGAAGACTGAGGACAGACATCATTGCACTTACATCTCCCTCACAGGAGGGATAGGCACTGATCTCTTCTCTCTGGCACTCAGTGATAGGACCTGAGGGAATGGCCTGAAGTTGTGTCAGGGATTTCAGTTGGATATTAAGAAAAGGTTCTTTGCCCAGAGGGTGGCTGGGCACTGGAACAGCTCCCCAGGAAAGTGGTCACAGCACCAGCCTGACAGAGTTCAAGAAGCATTTGGGCAATGTTCCCAGGCAAATGGTGTGACTCTTGGGGATAGTGCTCTACAGGGCTAGGAGCTGGACTCAATGATCCTTGTGGGTGCCTTTGAACTCAGCACATTCTTTGATTCTGTGATTGTGTTCAATCTGGTCATCATAATACTCTTCACAGCATTACAGACCGCAGCTTTTGTTAATATATGGGATAAATATTGGTATAAAAATACAGAAAATTCAACACATTTTTGAAAATTTTTGAAATCAGAATAGACAGTTTCCTTGGACTGTTGCTGTCCTAATTCTCAACCAAAATCTTCATATTTATTCACAAACAAAAAAAAATTAGATTTTAAAATTTACCTCTTGTAATAAATACAGATTTTTCTGTAAAAGACCTCAAACTAGTTATGAATAGGGCCTGGATTTTTATTTTTTATTTTTATTTTTTATTTTATTTTACTTTTTTTTTTCCCCCCATATAATAATAGCCTATATTCAACAGCATAGCATAATGGAATCCTAGAATCATAAAATCATAGAATATTTTGGGTTGGAAGGGACATTTAAAGGTTATCTAGTCCAACACAAGTGTCATGGACAGGAACTAGATCAGGTTGCTCAGAGCCTCTTCCAACTGGACCGTGAGTGTTTCCAGCAATGGGACATCTACCATCTCTCTGGGCAACCTCTTCTAGTGTTCCACTATCCTTTCAAGAAAAAATATATTTCTTTATATCTAGCCTGAATCTACCATCTTTTAGTTTAAAATAATGACAAACTTTTCTACAGGCTCAGCTAAAAAGTTTATCTACCTTAAGGCCCCTTTAGATACTGGAAGACTCCTATATGGTCTCCTCAGAGCCTTCTCCAGGCTGAATAACAAGGACGCTCCAGGCTTTTGTATGGACCCACTCCAACAGGTCCATGCTTCTTGCCAACAAAAACATATGCAGGTTCTGCACAAACTCTGGTACCCCTTTGAGGTCTGTCCATGATACTTGACCCTGCAGACATGAGATTAATGAGAAATATGACTAAAGATTTCTGAGATCCCAGCTTTATTCCTTACTATTTGGAAATCAAAAATGCTTCCTCCTGTATTAAGTAGTTTGAGCTATTTTTCTTTAATAACAGGCAGTTAACTAAACTTTTTCAGGAAAAACTGAAAGACAATAGGCTTAGATTAGATATTAGGAAGAAATTCTATCTGGGAGGGCGGTGAGGCACAGGAAGAGGTTGCCCAGAGAAGCTGTGGAGGTGTTTAATGCCAGGTTGGATGGGGTCTGAAAAATCTGGTCTGGTGGGAAGTGTTCATGGCAGGTGGGTTGGAACTGGATGATCTTTAAGGTCCTTTCCAACCCAGCCTATTCTATGATTATTTTGAGGCTGTAATGAAGACAAGATTGATGAAAAAATGAACCAATTAATTTTGATTGCTTGCTGCCCACTACCTAAGTTAGTTTTGTTTCTAGATGTTCAAAACAGCTTTTTTTTTTTTTTTTTTTTTTTTTTTTTTAGGAATTAAGGACTGATATATATAAAAATGTGAACATGTATGAAACCTTGCTCTGTATTTTTGGAGCAGGATAAAAATAAGATCACAATGTGACTCTCTTTTTTTTTTAATGAGAAAAATATTTTTCCATTGTACATAACAATGTGAAAAAGTTTTCAGAACAGCACTTCTTTTCTATAAAAATTACATCCTATAAAAGTGAGATCAGTACATTATTTTGTATGATAAATTAAATTCTCCTTTTTGATGGCAAAGATTCAATGCCTGTCTTAGGCAAGGTAATGGGAAACACAAAAGAATTCTTAAGCTATCATTCACCTGAAAGAAAGAATATTTCTTCTAGAAAATTCCTGAAGGCTGTTCTAGATTTTTTTTATTACTTGCTTTAAAATGATCAAACTAGCAGGAAATCATCATTTTAAATCCTGTTCTACAGTTTCAGAAAGTGCTAAGAAAACTGTCTTATTAGACAAAGTGAATATGTTTTATCCTTTTTTGTCAATTTCCTTTTTTTTTTTTTCCCCCTCTGTTGGTGCTACTGTCACTCTAAATTGTCCTTTATTTTTGTCCTCACAGAATCACTTTACAATATCAACTGAGCAAAGGATCTTGGATTTATCTTCACACATAAGTCTCTTCAGTGTTGGTCTGGCATGGCTATATGCCAAGATGGTAGAGAAGAGTCTGCATTGATTACACATCACAGAGGCTTTTCTTTCAGCAGAGAAAGGAGAAAAGTTCATCTTCATTAAACTTGGGCAAGGTTTTAATACAAACAAAATATCGTCTTTCTCTTTCATTTGACCATGACAGGCAGAAAACAGTGGAATAAATATGTATAGCCAAGAGAAACAAGGCTTATAAGAAGCACCATGTATGGTTGACACAGTGTCCCTCACGGAGCAGCGGCTTGATCCACCTGAGCTAGCCCGACACTGCAGTCAGATGGGGAACACTACTCTGGATCCTGAAAACCAGAGAAGCACCTAAAGGGGCTTTCCACTTGTCACAGGAGGGACCACACTGAAGATGGAGGAAAGAATCTGACTCAGCTGGAGGACAAAGCTCAAGGTATTTATTCAATCCCTGCCAGGACCTCTGAGACTCAGGGAAGCTGCTCCAGCAGAGTGTCTTAGGCAAGGAGACATGAGCTTAAATGCAGGGGAGGGACCAAAGGAGGACACAAACCAACATCCAATGAGGGACAAGGTGAGAGTGGAACAGGGTTGGAGGGACATTCAAAGAAACCAATGGGAACATAAAGGGGGAAACTTCCTTGGCTCCTGCCTTATCACTCAATGTCCTTACCTGAACTATCTAGAAGCTGGGAGGAACAACTGAATGACAGGCAGACCCCGTAGGAGGGGACTGGGATGGATATGGGAGAATGGACAGGGAAGAGGGGCAGGGACAAACCTTGGAACATAACATTTCTTAGGAGAACAAAGGTTGTGGAACAAACCATTATATTGAAAATAAATAACATAAAATAAAATATGAAAAAAAATCACAGAGCACAGTGGAACATATGGTAATTCTCAGTACCACTGCAATGGTTATGCCTATTTTGAGAGAACAATTAGATGAGAGGAGCAGGGATTGCATGATTTTCTATGTAAAGGAAATAGATGAATAGAATAGAATAGAATAGAATAGAATAGAATAGAATAGAATAGA
>JAIXNV010000059.1:337227-349417 GCA_020917445.1 Riparia riparia | reverse complement strand
AATAGAATAGAATAGAATAGAATAGAATAGAATAGAATAGAATAGAAGACACAATAGTCTAGTCCCACTGCCTGACCTGCTCAGGGCTGACAAGAAGTTAAAGCACATTGGGAAGGGCATTACCCAAATGCTTCCTTTTCAGGCAGTGACAATCATGGGGCACTAAGCACCTCTCTGTGAAGCCTGTGCCAGTGTTTAACCACTCTCTTGTAGTGATTTGAGAGAGTCAATAGCACCTCCCAGTTGAGTATCATCAACAAATTTATTAATTGTGCATTCAACAAACACATAGAAATAAATTATAAATCTGTTGAACAGAACTGGTCCTAGAACTGAGTCCTGAATAGCTACTGGGGACATGAAAAAAAAACAACAAACCCAAAACATGGAAATGTGTGTAAATGAACCACAGAGAGTATAAATCAAAAATATAGTAAAGAAAAAAAAAGGGTTTTTTTTTAAAGGAAGTACAATCTATAATGCTACCAGGAAGGTATAAAGAGGCGGAAAAAAAAAAGAAAGAAAACTCAAGAGAATAAGCTTCAGCAGCAAGGGTCAGAAAACCTACTCTTTGTGGCAGCTGGTTTCAGCTTCCATTCATTCCAATGACCCTCACCATAGAAGGGAAAAATGTGAAGGAGTCCATGGACAAAGGGGAATATGCCGTATGTAGTACAAGAAGTGCTTAGAAAAACATTTGATACACAGCCTGAGGAAATCCAGCTTCAAAGAACAATTTGAAGTCATCTGGATTTGAACCAGTCTTCTATGAACTGAAAATTGCCTGAAGGGCAAGGCAGAAGAGTAAAAGAAAAATATGTGTCTGTGCTGCCTGGTCTATGAAAGCAGTACATTATCTGAAGTCTCTTATGCTATTAAATTAGGATTGACAACTACAGAAAGAGAAACAATACGAATGAAAGGAGAAATAGAGGTCAAAAATGTCTAACATTGAAGAAAACCACACAGAATGTATTCCAAAGTGTATCTACTCTAAGAGCAGCAATTAAGAGTGATCATTGTACATAAGTTAATGGAGATGTGTTTACAGCAGTGTCAAAACCATTAACTTGACATCATGTCATAGACAGGTGAAGTTTTCTTATATTTTTCTACATGTAAATGACCAAAAAAAGAAAAAATTCTCATCCAAACTAAATATGTATTAATTACATTCATAAAGAAAGATGGACACGATATGAAAAAATCACCTGCAAAACAATTAATCTACTCTGTATTCAAGAATAGAGTATTGGGGTGCATGAGTACTAAAAAGCAGGAAATGGCTGAGAGTCAGCACCTCACATGGTACATTCTGTTTAAGTACTGAAATTTTGACCAAAAAAATTGTGTTGAAAGAGAATGCATGTTCTCCCTGCCCAAAAAGAATACATCGAAGTATGCTCAGTCTGTCCTGTGAGATATAGTCCCTAATCAATGGAAGACTTACAGATCTTTGCAATAAACTGTAAGGAATCAGTGTCAATCCTGGTATCTGCATAATGAATCTACTATATTTTATTACTTTACATTCAGGCATAACTGATTCACAGAATTGTCCCAGATTAAAGTTGTGAGTTTACATTGATTTAACAAAACCAATGTAAAATTAACAACATTGACTTTTAATGTTTTATATAGGATTTACTTCTTAAAAAGTTTATAGACACAAGTGAAACAAATACAGACAATCTGATTTAAACTATAAGAAAACCTATTTGTTTCTTGCATTGCTTCTGCTACCTATTCTAGTTTTGTTCAATCTCTTTCAATTGGACAAATTCAGTGTGAATTTTACAGCTGTTTTCAAGCCAACAGAATTGAGCCTGTATTGTAAGAAATAATTTTAGTACTTAAAACTCTTTTCCACTTAGGTCAATGTTTGTCAAATGCTATTCAATTTTTTTTTTTTTTTTTTTTTTTTAATGATGATTTCACTAGTCCCTCTTGGTCACATCAGATGATACCATTATCATTATTTTTATTTAATATACTGAACGCAACTTAATACTAGCATTCTAAACATTTTGATATGAAATTTATATTAGAAACTCATTTGTGGTTTGGAAGAAAGTGATTTGCTTCCACATATTAATCTAAATGTATTTGTCCTCTAATAATTTATTATTTGGGCAAAATTCTTTAATTCTGGTTAGCTGTTATCCAAGTGCACCCCACACTGAAATGAAAAGTGCAATTTCATCATGTCTCTAAGATGATATTATGACCTTTTCCCAGAGAATTAAATTAATGGAAAACTTGGTCTCCTGAGAAGTAGGCTCAGATGACTGTCAATCTGCAGAAGATGACATTGGAACTCAGACCAGTACAGCAAAACCTACAAAGAACACTGACTACAGAAATTTGAGGACATTTAGCCAGTGTTTTATTAATTTCTTGTATTTTTACATGCTAATAATTCAATTTGGTTAAATTCTGGGTTTAGATTTTTCAATGTTTTACTAAGATCATACCAGATGATCCTTGAGTCCTAGACTCCTTCAGTGTGTGACTTGAGTCCTAGAGTTTTGTGGGGGTACTGTTGTTTAGACCCTCATTTACATGCCTTAAGCTCATATTCCAAAGTGGCCAGGAACGGACTTGGTGACACCAAAATTGAATTAATATTTTCCTGTGTTCCTAGACCTAAATATTCTTACTCTAAAACATGTGAACCTTCTTTTTAACATGCTATTGTTAAAATAGCATGTTAACTTTGCTGGAGATATGCACCATAGAGTCACTCACTCCCCTTCTCCAGCAGAATGGAGGAAGAAAGGAGAATAAAAGCAAGAAAAAATTAGGATCAAAAATGAAACAAAAACATCAAATTAATAACACTTTAATAAGTGAATGGTAAGTGGAAGAAGGATTAAAAATTGAACAAGTGATACAAAAGCAATGACTCATAGTCTCATTTGGTCTGACCGATGTCCAATGAGTTTCCACATAAAAAGTAAGTAATTTTTCCTTTCAATGCTACTCATGATATTATATATTATGAAATATCTCTTTGGTTATTTTGGGTAATCTGCCCAGTTTTGTCCCTTCCCTGCACACCCTCTCCCCTCCCAATCTGTTCAGTGTAGGGGGTAAAATACATCATCATACAGGCTTCTGTGAAGGAAATTAGCTCAGTTCTAACCAGGTCCATTGCAAATACCTAAATGAATCCTACATTTTATAATAGGCAACATTGTTTCATTTGCTCAAGGAAATAAAAGGACAGTAAATCTAAAATTATATAATATAAAAATAAAACACATTTCCTGTATGATAATTTGGAAATTTTCTCTACTTTATAGAATATTTACATAAAGTTAACTTTTCTCTTTGTTGTAGTAAAGGCTCTTTTCGATGGATATGATCAGGTCATATTGCCAGCTGATTGTAACACAGTCGAGGCGAGTATTTTTTCATCCATAACCCACATATAGGAAGGAAAGTAATTTCACTGCTCAAGGTTCTACATGAACACCTTCTGGTGCTTCCCCTTCCTATAGTAATATACCTTTTGTGTATTTTCTTAAATAGGCATTTCAAAGTAATGTCCTTTTTATTAAACTGGAAATGAATCTTCAGAACTCATCCTTTTCGAACATTGCAAGTTAACCAATGATTAAAATTCAACCTTCCCTTATACACCAGATTTATAACTAAGTGATATTCTACAATCTTTCTTTTGAGTTCATAACCAGGTTTCATTTTATGCCTAGGTTTAAAAAAAAAAAACAGTGCAAACACTGCCTGTAATATTTGACATGATGATGAGCTTGCTAGTCCCAGACATAAAACTGCAGTGCACACTGAGTGCACTAATGACTAAGCAGCTTTATAATAATCTTTCTTTTCAACAGCCCATCTTCACCAGGTTTTCTTTTAATTGCTTCATTAAAATATTTCAAAGTCCATCTGAGAATCTCATCTGTTCACCCTTAAAACTTCTTTCAGAGAAAACTGATTCACTTCCCTTCTGATTTCCTGTCATGAGAGAGAATTATGTAAATGTGATGAAAAAATAATTGATTGCAGAGCTGCAAACTAGTGGGAATTTGTGGAGAACACAGGCTGAGATATGTGAGAGACGTGAAATAATGGTGACTGCAGGGATAAACAGAGACAGGGAATAAAGACAGGGTTCAATTTCCATTAGCGGGTTAATCTCAGCAGGTACTTTGTATTTATACAATCTCTGTTTGGCAAGAAGAGACAAAATTTAGGGAACTTAAATCAGGAATATAAAAGAAATAAATTTCAGTTTGATTGAAAAAAAGTGCAATATATAATTGTCCAAATTTATTTACACTTTGGAAAACAATCTTCCGATTATTAACTGTGGTAAATACTGAAATTTTTTATAGTATATTCAAATACACCTGATTTAGCTGATGTAATAAAACAAGAAACTAATAAAAAGTAGTCCTAACACACTGGGAAAGGTTTATTTCTGAAAGGTAGGACTGTGTTTTTACAAAGCATTCAGAATCAACTATTACTATTTATATAATAGAATAGTAATTGATATGAGTTTGTGATGATTTTGAGACAGCAGTTGGTACCCAGCTGGTACCCAGGCAACTGAAAATGAATATTCTGAAATTTCACTCACTTGAAGCTTGGAACTTGACTCAAAAAAAAGAGCAGTTTGGACCGTAGAACTTTAAATATAGTAGCAAAGATTTTTAGTTGGAAGAAAAAATGTATTCTTGTTTGCAATCAAATTATTTAATATAAATTTGGTATGTCAGATGCATGCTGAAATATGTGGGATTATTTGAGGCATTGCAAAAAGAATAACTGCTTAGGAAAAATAATAATTATTTTTCTGGTTTTCTTTTCTGTTACTAGAAGTGAGGCTTAAAGCAGTAAATCACCATGCCTTATTTAATTCATTTAGACTTATCTAATGTGCACATCAAGTTTATATAGACAATATGTTTATGTAATTTTTGTTTCCTCATCCCACCTACACTTTTTTAGTTCCATTCCCATTGACTCCACAATAACTGAAAATGTCAGTGTTACTTACAAAGGGATTTTTTTTATTTTAATTGGAGAGAAACTCTTGTAAAAAAAAAAAAAAAAAAAAAAAAAAAAAAAAAAGGGACTTATGGTGTTCTCTGACAATAGTTTGTCATGTATTTTTTAAAAACTGTTTATTAAAGAAGTTCCAGAGAGAATATTAAAGAATTTCCAGAGAGAAGTTCCTCACTGAGAAACTTCTGCCTAAAGGAATTTGCCATGGAAATAGTTTTAACTGATCCACATACTAGGAATGGTTTGTTGGGGTTTTTAAATAAATGTAAAGCTGAGACCTACTGTTCATTACTGATCACTGTAGCCTCTAGGTCTGCTTTAAGGAATTATTCATAAATAGATTGGTCTGCTATCTAGTCACTTAACTCATGTATATGGTTTCAAATGAACACTGTCATTTGTAATTCTGCTGTAGTTCTGTCCTCTCTTAAGGTCTCTTAACTGATCCCTTGCTAAGTTTTCTGCTCTGAGACAAATATGGGAAGCTTTTTTTTTTTTTTTTCCAAATCAAATATTTTAATTCTAAAGTTACAAGTCTGGTTTTGTGTTTCATCAGTATATTCTTTAATAGCTAAATATCTCTAGGCATAATAACTCATACCAAGGCAACAGAGATATCCATTTATTTTATTTCCTGCTTGTTTTTTCATGAGCCCTGTAGGATTTGTATGACATGTGACCACAGATGTTTATAGCCTGATAATTAAATGCATTGTTGGGAAACAAAGTTTCTCTCTTCTTATACTTGAGGTCACATCTAATGTTTTACTGACAAGGACACAATTCAACTGACTAACCCACTGCAGGCATGGGGCCAGGAGTACTATTTCCACCTGACCCTTTCAGCAGTTACTGCATGTGATAAATGTGGTGTCCTGCATGTGCCCATTCCTGTACAAGCACTAAGCATAAAGACCCCTCACTTAATGAGTTTTAGTGGCGACAGGAATGGGAATGGCTCCAAGTTACTTTATGAACCTGATCTGGATAGAGACTAAAGACCAGAACTTTAGATTCTTTGAAGGCTACATGATGAAAATTTGGGTCTTGGTCATCCAAATGATACGTTTTGGAATTTATGACACTTAGTGTGGTATACAAGTCATATAAGAGCCACCCAATTGTCATGTCATGTACCTTAGAATGGAAAAACATCCATGCTATTCAGTTTATTGCAAAATTTTTATGTTAAGTAGGAGATATACAACTGAATCAAAGCAAATGGACACATGTTTTTAATTTACATCTTTGGGAGTATTTTAACTGTAATTCTAACATTATTAGTAAAATTGCTTCAGAATACACATTTCTCAGTATTTTTATCCCCAGAACACCAGATATTTGCTGATAAATATCCTTCCCTATCTAAAATTAGGAGCTCTAGTTATAACATCTACATCTTTGATGACAAAAATCTTTTTAACCAAGTGTTGTGATTAATTTACTCATTGATGCTGCCATCATTTATATTCAATGCACCTGTTAAAATGGAAATAAACATTCAAATATAGCTTTTTATTAATTTGCCTTATTTAAGTGAAAAAATCTAATTAGTAATCATATTTCTTATTTATATGATTCCTAATGAGAATTATATGATTTTTTTTTAGTACAAAAATAATCACAAAACCACGAAGACATACAGATTTGCAAGTGCAGAAAAACAGATTAAATATACTCCGGTTGTAGATAGGTTGCCACCAACCTTTGTTTATGATCAGTATGGAAATAGCAAAATCTTTCAAAAAAACCCAAACATTGATTTAAAATTGATTTTATGGATGAAATAAGGATTTTCCTTGTTCTTTCATGCAGTAACATTTCACCACATTTATAATCTTATTGTCTAGTTAAAAGTACCCAATAGCTCAGGTACTCACCTGTTCCAACATGAGCAACAAGCCTGGCACTGGTTGTGTGAGAAACAATTTTAAAAAATTACTTCTTGTTACTCTTTAGGGCCACAGCACAACTACATACAGTGCATCCACACAGAACTGGAAGGGAAGAAGATCTGCTAAATATATGCACACTTTTTCCTAAGCTAACCTTCACAAAAGCTAACCTGGGGTTCAGATGGGTTTTGGGGATGACCAAAGCTTCTTTCAATCACAATTCTGGCTGGCCAATTAGGCAGGGTTTTGCAATCTTGAAATGATAAATTATTTTTAAAAATCTGTGATATGCAAAGGTGCAGATTTTTTCCAAGTGCTCTAAGTAGTTCTGAATGTGGGGACAGGAGGAAGTCCTTAAAGGGTTTTTGCTTATCCCTACCATTAACTGATAGGAGAGAAGATAAAAACACATAACTGATATCACATAACAAAACACATGAGGAAATGACTGACTAGACTTCTCCCTGTCTATAGCAGAGTTGCTGTATGACAGGAAAAAAAAGTGAGAGATTCCAAATATTTCAGAAGGTAAACAGCATAGGGAAAAAAAAAAAAAATTGTTTAATTCTTACTACCTTTTATAAGGTGTTCTGATACAGACTTAACCTGATTGGTAAATAGGAACAACACTTTTCTAATCTTTCTGGTTAAACTAGAGAAACAGCAAAACAGTACATGGAGAAAGATTGTTTTGAAAAAAGATAGTTGTTTACCAAGATTGTTTAAAAAAAAAAGCTTTCTTAAGAAATTTCTTCCTTAGGAAAGAGTTAGCAACTGCCTGCAAGCTAAAATTTCTCAGTCCCAGAAATATCAAGCCCACACAGCATTACAACCAGAAGCAGTGTTTGGAGTGAATAAGCAGGGAGGGTTGCTGCCATTTAAAACCAGTAACTGGGAATTTTGATGACTTTTTCTCTATGCCCAAAAGGAGGACAGGAGCAGGGTTGTATCCTCAGGGTTACGGATTCCTTCTCCCAAAGTGACAAGGAGAGCTCAAGAGTCTCAATACAGAGAACTGAACCTGTGGCACTGTCTGGTCCTCAAAAAAGAACAATAAAAAATAAATAAAGTATTGGTGGTTGGTTGGCTGATTTGTGGTTTTTGTGTTTTTTTCATTTGAATGAAATCCCTGCTTTTTGTTTGCTATATTTTTTACCTTCATGCTATTATTTTTTTCAAATTTTAAGATTACTTCTTAAAACTTAAAAAAGCAACAAAAGCATCCAAATGGATTCTATTGTGGTGGTTCTTTAGAGAGACTCAGATGACTATCGATGGCAAAAGGCAGAGAGTCTGCTCTTTGCTCCGGGGAGGAAATTATGGCTTTATTTTTAGGGGTCCTGCCCCTGCAGAGTCTGGAGCCCAGTAGCTCCTTCCTCGTCCTCGTCCAGAACAGGGGATACAGAAGAAAACATTACAAAACCCAATATATAAATGAAACACAGTATAAACCAAATTAATGCACTACAACATTCTATGAAGTTTTGCAGGTTAAGAACATGTTCATTGTACAAATAGAAGAAAATTATGACAATGATAAAAAAGTAAAAAGCCTTTCAAACCAGCAACTTCACTCTGGTAACATAACTGAAGTACGTAGCTAATAATAAAGTCCTTTTATTATCATTATCTGAATGATTCATTAAAATTTGCATGATTCTGTAGTGGTGCAGAAGTGTTTTGTTAGGTTTTTATAAGAAGTTTATGTTATGGTTCATTTCACTGTATCCCAGTTCTGTATCCCTTTTGTGTTGTCGGTATAATAAGGTGTTTTGTGTCAGTCTTCCCACCCCCACCTGACTTGTAACATCCCCTCTGCCCCACCCCAACCCTCTCTGGGGAAGCCTGTCTATCACTCCAGGAGCCCTCCTGGATTGTGAAATCTCAGGGAAAGGGCTTCAGGTGATAGGTCCCCTGGGGGGAATTCCTTTGGCTCTGGATTTTAGTGGTCCAGGGCTTGGGGGTGGGCACATCTTGTTACCCCCCTGGATCCCCTGATTTGTTGTCTTGTAACACCCCCTGGAACCCCTCCCCGCTTATAAGGTGGAGGAGGGGGATTCTCTCTCTCTCTCTCTCTCTCGCTCGCTGGTCTCACTGGACTGAGGTTGGACCAGCTGTGGACTTCCCACAGCTGGGCCTGAATAAACATCTTTTAACCTGCTGAGAGCCATCCTTTTCTTGCTGCTGTTGCCGTCACGACACTACCTGGTCCAGCTGCCACTGAGCTGTCCCAGCAGGTGATAGCCTGCGTGCCCATCCGAACTGGGAACATCTGTGGCTGTGCTGACCAGAGCTAGCCAGAAGTCAGCTCCCGCCCGGAGTGGGGACAGAACCAGACACATGATTCAGTAGCTAAAAATCTTAGATGAGTCACTAAGTTAAAAATGGTCAATAAAGGAGTAACAAAACTACTTTGTGTGGGATACTAACTGGAGTTTCTAAATTGAACCTGTAAAAGCTAATCTCTCAGCTTCAATCTCTTATTCTTCTTAATATCTTTCACAAAATTCACTTACTTATAGTGTTACAAAGCTTGAAGCAAAGGCACAGCCTTCCTGAGCTTGGCTAGGTATGCTTTGAAGTGCATCATAATTAAACTGCCAGTCAATATTTAAACTTAGTTTTACACATTTTCTTGGGGAGATCTTCAAGATACTTATGGAACCAGCACAGACGTTCTGGATAGAATTTGTGGCCCTTCCATACTCTGTTTTTGACCACCACTAGTCATACCAGGGTAGCACATAAAGACTCCAGCCATCAATATCTGAAACTTGGCAATCTCTGAACTCAGAATCAAATTAAGAAAGGAGAAATTTATATGACTTTATCAGGTCTACTCTTTAAGCATCTCCCAACAGTCACAACTTTCAAGCAAACGTGGATAGATATCAAATAAATTAAATTGAATTAATAATTCATCTAATAAAAAATTGATAACTTATTGCTTCTTTATGTAATACAGAAGTTAGAATGGTAATGATAAAAAATAAAATGCATACTGACCTGAAGTTAGCAGAAGCAATGGCAGGGAAGAAATTAACAATTTGTTATACACATTAGTACTATCTCAGTCATCAAATGCACAGAATTAAGTTTTGGCCATGAACTTCTCTGACAAAGCTGGGAGAAATTACAGCTTTTCTTTTTTGAGACCCAAATGCTTAATGTTTTTAAATTATAGGAAACTTTGAGAACTATCCATTAGTACAATTTGAAATCACCTTCATGCATACCACTCCAGAAGAGAAATTGATTAGTAATTTTTTTCTATTTTTCACCTTTCATTTCACCTTACCTCTCTGATTCTACAGTAACAGAGTTCTTCACAAGCACCTTGAAAGTAAATTGTCACATTTTTTGCTCCTTGAAATTTGGCCTCAAATGTACTACAGCAGTGATTGTACCAGAATAAAACTTTTCTGAATTTGTATTTGTAGTCACATCTTGAGTCTTTGCAGAAGGTCATTATGAAAATTAACATAATGAATACTTAACAAACTACAGCAGCTCTTTGACATATTTTAAGACAATCATCATTAACGCCAGTCAAGAGCAATTCATGTCAGCTATTTGCAATGAGTCCCTGACCAGAAGATCTTCATGCAAATAATACTTATCTGCACACAGGAAACAAAAATGAACCTATTCATTTCCTAGAACACAGCAGCATGTGGATGAAGGAACTTAAACATACAAAAAAAAGCTAGATAAATTTCTGGTATATATGAGTATTTTATCATCAGACAAAAAAGTACTAATGTATGAAATCCACTGAAATGATCAAAGTGTTAAAAAAATACCATCTTTCTTGTAGCAATTATGAAGTTTCATAAGAAACAAGTTCCTAAAATATTGAAAATATGAATGGTAAATTCCATTTTTCTTAGCACATCTCATTTCTAGCATCATCACTTACATTATTATTGTGTCATGGGTTAGTACAGTTTAGTTTTATAGTTATAAAAGAATGTAAAATAATTCTCCAGGTCAGGACCTGGGAATTGTTTTGGAAGAGACAGAGACCTATCAGAGAGTTAGTTAGAATATTGACATCTATTCTGACCACTGAATTTATTAGCTGCGACTTTGGGAAGTACCATATAAAATCCCTTGATTTCCTGTAGGTGGTCCTTTTTCTTGTTCTTTTAGCCAGAGAGAGATAGATGACATCAAGCTGGGCCTGCTGCTCCCCTCTTTTTGAGGGGAGCTGGCCTGAGGCCTGGCCGGATTCCATCAGCCCCCGGGTGAAGGGGGGGGGGAAGGAGAAGCTGCTGTTTTGTGCAGCTGCTTTCTTTAAGTTTCCTTGAAGCAGAGAGGCATCACTGCTAGGCCCCTGATGGGAGCTATGAGCACCATTTGGGCCGAGGCCACCCCCATTTGCACCAAGGGGTGGGCTGAGAAGGAATTTATGATCTTGCCTGAGTTTTTTCTAGACTGCCTGAGTGGTCCAGCTTCTAATGTTTCTGCGTGAGTTTTTCCTTATCAGCTCGGCTTTAAACAGCTAACACTACGAGCTACAGAGAGTAAGAGACAAAAACTCCAAGCAGATTTAACTCTTTCTTAGCAACATGAAGCTTCCAGAGCTTGGCCCTTCTCTGAGAGAGTAAGGAAAGACAGAGCGAACATAAAGAACAACAGCATGAAGTCAGTAGCAAGAGTGAAAAGACTGTTAAGACAGAGGGTTGAAGAGTTGGTTGTTCTATTTTTACTTGAGCCATGGAAATGAACTCTATATTTAGGTCATTCCTATAAATCATGGGAAAGATATGCATTTGGGGAGATGATTGTTTTTCGTGTAGATTTAAGCAAAGGTGTTTGTGATGGATGAACTAAGTAATATCCTATAAGATGCTTGAACAGAGATAGAGATGAGAAGCTCCCTGCGCCAGTGAAGAAGTGAGAAGACCTCTGTACCTTGAAGTGGAGAATCCTTTGCTTCGGAGTTATTCATCTTTAAAAAGTGACACCCCAGTATGCAAAAGTTTAAGACCCATGATCCGTAAGCAGCTTGGGGAGCTGCTCCTGGGAGGGTTACAAAGGCAGGTTTCTCTGGGCGGTTGTTTTTGTGACAATTTAAAACCCACAAGAGAACGGTTCTAGGTTGTCAGTGGGATCCATAACTCAAAAGGATACTCTTCCCCTAATGAATTGATTAAAGACTATTATCAGATAGTGAAACTGACTGAAAATTACAAGTTTTGTCTCTTTATGTTGTTTTGTAAGAAAGTGAACAGTTTGTAAGGGGAGGTAAATGT
>JAIXNV010000059.1:277242-327227 GCA_020917445.1 Riparia riparia | reverse complement strand
CCCTTCCCCCCTTCCCCCCTTCCTCTCTTAGTCTCTCTCAAAATTTAAAACTACCACTTTACTTTTCTTAAATGGCTCACATACCTCTGCTTCAAGAGTAGAATTCACTCCTTTTTTTTTTTTTTTTTTTTTTTTTTTTTTTTTTTTTTTTTTTTTTTTGGTATAGATTAATCTGAGATGCAGCTGCTGTTATTTAATGTACTCTATACTGTCGTTCTAGACTGTCTTTTTAATTGAAAATCATAATGGAAACCAACAGGAAATGAAGGCCGTTAAATTCTTATTTCTACATAAACTGAGGATATAAGGAATTGAGAATGATGTATTTAAATCTATAAGCCTTAAACATCAATTGAGAAGGAAAATTTTAACTTTTTTTCAATTTTCCCACAAAAGGAACAAGAAAATATATTTTTTGTTACTACTGTTTTGTAAGTCAGTAGCACAAACTGTAGGAATTGTTTTAGTAAGCAATGAAAATGACTGCAGACTCTCTGATGGAATAATAACATTGCAATTAATATAAGATTATACTTAAAATGTGTTTCTATAAATTCTTTAAAACCAAAAATGAATCAGAATATGTTGTACAATCAGAACTAGTTATTTTATTTTTTCCATAAATATCCATTATTTTTATTATCATCAATGGGGTTTATAATTACCCTCCAGTCACCTTCAGCATTTATTTAATAGAACAGCTGTGATGGGTAGAACTTGTATTTTAAATACCAAAAGACTTCCCTGTTGATCAGTGTTTCTTTTGGTAAAATGTTCTTTCTGCATTTGGATTGTGTGGCTCTTAGAAGTTTTATTTCTCATAAACTCTTGTGGTGGTTCAGGACAATGAAAGTCCTGTAGCTTTTAACTCTCATTACCACTGTTGCTTAGTTGATATTTTTGTTCAGTGTTTTTGTCCCCTAATCGCTGACCTTGTTAACTGCTTCTCCCTAATACTTGATGAAGCATGAGCTGCTCCCAGGTTGCTCAAACAAGAAGAAAGAAGAAATCCAAATATCTATATCTCATATAGTAGAGATTTCCAGCTTTTCAATGGAGCACTTGATCACGAAACAGTATGCTAGAGGAACAAGTGCTTGGTCTGCAGGACAGTTGCTTGATGAGTCAAAGAATCACTAAGTCATGTTGAAACGGACCACAGTGGGTCATATGGTCCAACCCCTGAGGGGTCAAGCAGGGTCATCCTAGAACACCTGCCACAGGGTTGCATCAACATGGCTTTTGAGTATTTCCAATAAGGGGCACTCCAGCAACATCTCTGGGCAAGCTGTGCCAGTGCACAGTCACCTGTGCAGTAAAGAATGTCTTCCTCATGCTGACGTGGAACTTCTCTTCATCTGTTTGTGCCTGTTTCTTCTTGTCCTATTTCTTGGCACCACCAAGCAGAGCCTGGATGTCTTGACACCTCCTCCTTCAGATCAGGACATGGATGAAGTCCTCTCAGTTGTCTCTTCTGAAGGCTGAACAGACCCAGCTCCCTCAGCCTTTCTTGTAAGACAGAAGTTACTTCTCAAACATCTTTGTTTTCATCTACTGGGCTCACTTCAGAAGCTCAATGTCTCTCCTGCACTGTGAACCCCAGAACTGGACACAACACTCCAGCACCAGGGTTCTTAACCTGGTGGCAATACTTTTCTTAATTCCTTCCAAGATGCCATTGGCCTTCCTGGCCACCAGGGCAAACTGCTGGCTCATGGACAGGCAATTGAGGGATTGGAACAAAGAATTCTCTAAGGTCCTTTCGAACACAAACTACTTTATGATTCTATTATTTCCTTCCCAATGTCAACATAGTGAAAAATTCAACTTTTATAATGACTTATTAGAGGAAAAAAAAAAAAAAATACATTTTTTAACTTGTCCTGGTTTAAGGCAAATTTGGGAGGAAACTTCCGAAGGGGTCCCTCTAGTGTTGCATTTCTTTAGTGAGACGTAGATGACTGCCGATGGCAAAAAGAAAGAGCCCCCCTTGTCCGGGGGTGGGGGCAGAAATTATAGCTTCATTTGGTCCAGAGCTAGTTTTAGCTTCTTTCCCGTCCTCCTAGTGCCAGAGGGAGTCTGGCCTCGGCTGTCCCGGGGCTTTTTCCCCGGGGGAACAGGCCTAGAGGCAGGGACAAGCCACTGTCCAGTCAGGGACAAGGTGGGAGTGGAACAGAGTTGGGTTACATTCCAGTGTGGGGGATGGGCACGGCCGAGCAGGGACAAACCACGGGATACAGTTTCCAAGGGCAACAGGGCAAGACATTACAAACCAAATGAAACACAATATTAATCAAATTAACACACTGTAACACTCTAGAAAGCAGATTCAAGCAGCCCCTCCCCCTACTGGTTAGGGAAAAGATTTCCTTGGAGAAAAATGGAAAAAAACCTGTTTATTTAACAAGCATTAAAAAAATAATAATATTAAACAATAAAACCTCTCACTGTTTTGAAGAGATGGCAAATTCAGAAAGTCATTTCGTGGGGTGCAGTTCAGCTCTCTCAGTCTCTTATCAGTCCCTCCTGCACTGGAATGCAGCATCCCAGGCCCTGATGGGACACAGGTATGAGCTCCCAGTGTTTTTCTGGGTTTTCAGTCCAGTGCAGGCTGATCAGTTCCAAGAAAAAGAAGAGCCACAGAAGAGTCTGGGGAGCTTCTCTGCCTCAGCTAACTAAAAACTAACAAAAAAGCCAAGGAGAGCTCTCTACACACTGTCTGTGTTGCAGAAAACACAGTCTGTGAGAAGGAATGCACAGGAGCAAGTGCAGTTTCTGAGAAAAAACTCCACACTTCTTTCCTTCCTTTGCTCCTGGAACCAGTCTTAAAGGTGCGGAACTAAATATCCAGCATAAACAGAATATATTGTTGGGTATACTGTTGGGGATACTGATATTGTTGGGAAAGAATCATAAAGTCACCCTAGCACATTGCTGAAACAAATAGTCAAATTTACTGGTTAATTAGGTTTATTAGGTTAATACGCGAATTGCTATATAATTGGAAAAAAAGAGAGGAACATATAATTTTGACCTTTTTTATTTTTCTTACAATGGTTCATATCAGTAACTGGAATAATGTCTAAGCTTTCCATGAAATCCCACACTTACGTACCATGTATTCAATTGATCTACTGTGATTTATAGATTTAAGCATAGAAGAAAAATTGTATAGGATTGAAGCGTAGGTTATTAATACCTGATTTAAAGTAAAGGGATATTTTGTTCTGTGATTTGAGAGGAAATCTGAAATGTGCCAAACAAATATTTCTTACAAATAAGGTCATGTTTCTTTAGTTTTAAGACCTGAAAGATAAGATATATGATTATCTTATTAGCAGAGATGAAGTTATATAATATGGGTTCTGTTGGCCTTTGTGTCTCATGAGAGATAGCAATATACTCCTTTATGCAAGGAAACACATTATAAAATAATTTTATTCCTCAGCTGCACATACACTATAGATGTTTTATATTAGCATTTAATAATGAGTCAATTTAACACAATCATGGCTTGTATTACTGTTTTTTTATGCTTTTGACTAAGATTTTAGTCAAAATCTTAGTCAAAAGTTGAATACAGACAGAACTTCCCACAGTAATGACTGCTTTTTCTGTTTAACTCTTTTCTGAAAATGGACTCCCTGCCAAAGTGCAAACAATAGCTACAGGTAAGCATACCACCTAACCACACTGGGGATTTCTCACTCCTCTATTTCTGTAGAATATGTCAGAAATTTAATTCAACTAGAACCAATAACTTGTATGTCTATTTTGATTATCTTTCTTTATAAACCATTAAACATTTATCATTATTATTTAATGTACTAATAATTTATTCATTATAATATATAATTTAATAATATTACTTACTTTTAATGAAACTTCCTTCATTGGCATATGTCTCTGAAAAAAATAAGGCTAAATAATTAAATACGTGTGCAGCAAATATTAAATAATACATATTAAAGTAAGAGCTGCTTTGTTATATATTTAAAATATATCTTCTTTAAAAATTTTAATCTCAGTTGAAGTCTCTCACTATTCTTGTCTTTTTACAGAGAAGAGACTTATGTGAAACAATTACACTCTCTCCTGCAATTTCAGAATTCTGCAAAAATAATTTTTATGTCTTCTCTTGTTAATACCTCAGAAAATTCATGTGGAAACAGTGGTGAAATTTATTTAAGCAATTCCCATATATTTTTCAGTGAAATCTTCTGTGTCTTACTTTAAGTTCTACCATATAAATGCAATTCAACAATATATCTGTGTAACTGAGAACAGAATTTGCCTTGTAGTCCCTGATAATTTTCTGATTTCCTTGGGGGTTTTTTGGCCCTTTTTGTTGTTGTTGTTTGTTTATTTTTTTTTTTTTTTCCTCCCCAAGCTCTATTGAATCTACTATATTTTTTAGTAGATGGTACAATGCACATGCTATGTGATGCATTACAGGAAAATAACCTTAATGCACCATCAGCGGGTGAAAGGAGATATGAAAAACTGATAGTAACTGAGAAAAACACCCCTAGAACCCAAAATTAAGCAGTACTGTGATGTGTGATAGGAACGTGACATGGTTTCTGTGAAGTATTAACAAATTACTATATCTTTGAGAAAGTATTGCAGTTTTGTGGTGGCAACAGTGAAAGTTTTGCCTGAAGTTCTATCTTAATTATTAAAAAACTGGTGAAAAACAGATAGTACCACAGTATTCAATCTGGCCAAAATATTAGACTGCAGTGCTGGGTCTTCAGTCAGACTGTACGTTCTAGTCTTTAGAGAAATTGGATAAGGCCCTTATTGCCCTAGCTTCTTCCTGGAGACCTCCAAAGAGTGAACTCCGAAGTGTGAGAACTTCAGAAAGACTTTTGTTAAGTTCATGAAGGCAGAACTTAATTTTACATTAGGACATCTGTACCCAGTTCAAAATATATGCCAACTGTTCTTCTGCATGAGAAGATGGGTCTATCCAATAGAGCCATTCCAGAAGAATTAATTTATCTAAAGCTGTTTCTTCATGCTTTCCTGTGCTGAATTTAAAGAAGGTGTGGCTGACTCAAAGACAGGTACTTAGTTCTCTGAGTCTGGTCTGTCGGGCATGATGATTTTCACTGATAGATGTGGCTGTGCCCTTCCACACTGGGCAGGCACGGGCCCCTGGCTGGCTCGGATATGCACAGCGGCCAAAGCGTTTCTGTCCGGGTATGCAAGCAGGCTTCCTTTACCTGCGGGACTTGGCTTCTCACCAGTGGCTGGCCCAAATTGTGTTGTGACTGTGGCGGCAGATAAAAGGTCAGCTCTCAGCTGAGCAGGTTTAAAGATGGTTTATTCAGGGCGGTAGGAGCTCCACCACCCTCCCACTGCCCAGCCAGAGAGCGTGTTTGGATATCCCTGACCGAACTTATAAGCAGGGGAGGATTTTGGGGAGGTAACAACAGGTCAGCAAAACAGGGAATCTGGGGGGTAACAGGAGGTGTCCACTTGTAAACTTTGGACCACTCACCAAAGGGAAGAAGGGGATTTCCCAGGCACCAGCCTATCACTCGACGCCCCTCTGGGAATTTCCCAAGCCCGGCGAGGGGTCCCGGAGTGACAGACAGGATGCCCCAGAGCTGGGGGGGAGAGGGGATTGACAAGGATAGGTGGGGGGGTGGGATAATTGACATGAAACATTTTGCTATAGAGAAAACTCAAAGGGGAGGAACCATTACAGAACTGGGGGCACAGTGGAATGAACCATAACATAAAACTTCTTATAAAACTTGATAAAACTATTCTTGCACTGCCACAGATAGAGAACCAAGTCTCTTGTTTTTCTGGACTGCTGCCTCCGCTGAGGCGTAGCGACCTGGTTCCAGGAACGACACAGCAGCCACACCCAGGCTGCTCAGACCACCAGCTCACAGACACCAATGTGGTGGACGGCAAATGGCATTTTATTAACTGGTTACATGGGGTTATAAAACTTCTGTTTGCTACATCACATCCATCTGCTTACGTTACAAGTTACATGTTGCTTACCTTATCAGGGACACTGAATAACTAAATGTTGAGGGAGGGGTTCTGTCTGCCCGTACAACGTGATATCTTCCGACCGCTTGTTGCTAATCTCCCACATCTCCCCCGCCTCATGAATAAGTAAAATACTTATAAAAATAAAAATGTTATAAAAAATGCAAAAGCTGATAAAGTAAGTATAATAGGATACAAAAGTGATTTAACATGTTAGTAATGAGTGCATTTCATGTTAATTGCAGGCGTTCGACAAATAGGATGTTGACTTTCTCTAAATGGCTCTTAACAAATGACACTAACTTGTTCAAAATGAAAGGCCCAAAAATCAGTATCAAGAGTATCATGGTGAGAGGACCTATTAGGGTGAAAACAAGGGTGACCAGCCATGGGGACTGGTTGAACCATGACTCGAACCATCCTTGTTGGGCCTCTCTCTCTCTCTTTCTCTGGGCCAGTCTTTCTCTCAGTTCGGCCATGGAGTCTTGCACGACTCCGGTATGGTCTGCATAGAAACAGCATTCTTCTCTCAAGGCGGCACACAGACCTCCTTGCTGCATGAGCAAGAGGTCCAGTCCTCGCCTGTTCTGCAGAACGACTTCTGAAAGCGAGGAGATAGATTCCTCCAGAGAGGAGATGGATTTTTCAGTTCTTAACAAGTCCTCATCAATTGGCATTTGCAGCTGAGAAAGTCCTTGGTGTTGGGTCACGAGAGCTGAAACACCTGTGGCTGTACCAGCAGCTTCTAGGCCAAGGAGCACTGCAATAATTATACCTGTCATTACTTCTCTTTTGTGGAACTGGATGGTTTCTTCTAAAAGGTGATAGATTTCCTCTTCTTGGTGATACAGGACTATAGGAACAATCAGAACTTGGACACAAAAGTCAGCAAGGTTATTGAATTTACCAAGGTACACACAGGGGGTTATTCCAGATTGTTGACAGACCCACATTCCTGGTACGAATGGGACTGCCCACTTATCAGTCTTTTGGCTAGGTTGGATGAACTCAGCACAGATATTTCCCATCTGCTTTGCTAAGGTTACATTGCCAAAGCACTTGCCTCGGCCTGTGACTTGACCCAGGGTAATTTCTCTCTGTGAGGTGTCCCACTTACAGTTGTGTGGATTATCTGCTGCAGAATATTCAAAAGGAGCATCAAGGGCAATGCCCTCACAAAAAGGAGGTTCTGCATTATAACCTAACCAGCATGATTTTGTAAAGTTTGGATTAGATTGGTCCAACGACAAAAAGGTAGCACTTAACACACTAAGAAATGGATTGTAAGGATCTGACTTCGGTTTTTGGTAAATAGCTAAAGGACTGGATGAGGAGGAGGTGCCAGGTGTGGCCTCTCTCCTGTGTCTGTGCTGTGAGAATCTGATGTCCTTCCACTCTTGTTTAAAAACTATCATCCCTTCCCCATCAAAAATCAATCTGCAGGTTTGTTTTATGTCAAATGGGAGCATGTCATCCCCTCCAAAAACACTATCAATGAGAGTAGAAATCATAGCTGAATTGATCCCTCTGTCAGTGAATGCTTTAACCATTGCTTGAACATCCTTAGGATTTACTGGGAAGTATGTTCTCTGGTTTCCACCTGCCCCCCCCCACTCTGACTGGAAAAGCCAGTGTGGCAGATGGACCCCAATCGGCGCATGCCATTTTTATCTTCCTCCAGTCTGTGAGAGGAGTTCATTCTTTTTCTGACTTCCTCTCAACCCAAGTAGAAACCTCATTGTTACTAATTTTATATACTGTTACTTCTTCTTTGTTGGAGCTGGAGCCAGGGTCCCAGTCGTCTGAGCTAGAGTCCGATTCAGAGCCGGAAGCCGACTGACTGGCTGCTTCTGGGCTCCAGAGCCTTTTGGTCGGGCTCCGACCCCTCCCTTTTCCCTCAGGGCTGAGCCGCCCCTTTCTTCCCCCCTTTAAACTGTGTACCTTAAAAGAATCTTTTTGGCAAAGATTAGCTTTAATTCCCCCTTTGAGCTCTCCCCCCTTCTTCTGCTCACATGCATCCGTGTTATCAAACTGTCTTTGTGACAGTGTTTGTTGTCAGCAGGCACACTGTGTAAAAGACTTTCTTTGTTTGCTGCTTCTTTGTTATCTACTGAACATTCCAATCTAGCTACATTCTTATTCTCTCCCAGCGATTCAATGCAATCCCTTGCCATATAGAGTGGGGGTCCCCCCTCAGCCCTTTCTACCAGTGACCCGCAGAATTTTTGGCAATATTCCTCGCTTCCTCAGTTAAACCATCCAAAAACAAAATTGCTTGTCTTTTTCCTTCAACAAGTAATTCTGGGCTTGAAGCCTTTGGAGGGAGATTTTGCTCCTCTGAGTTTCTGCAGATGGCAGAACCAACCTTATCAGCAGTCTGAACACAGTCACTGACCGTCAGATCGCATTTTTCTATGCTCTGATAAGCTCCTTTAAAAGTTTCCTCTGAAAAAGTTTCTTCTAAAACAGTTTGTATCACAGCTCCTACACTGAGCTGCGGCGTAAATTTTAGACAATTTTGTGCAGCTTTCCAGGTCTCTTGCTCCTGCAAAGCTCTTTGCAAAGATTGCATAACTTTTCCCCATGCCTTAAGATTTTTCCCCGAGCTGGAAGACATAGAGTCTTCGGCAAGAGCTTTTGTGCACTGACCCTATATATCTGGGTGGAAAATGTCCACCGGGCGGTCAATGATACTAAGTTGCAAAAGCCTCATCCCTGTGAGGGTAAAATCTTTTGCTTTATAATCAATTCCCCCACTCTTTATGAATCTGAGATACGACCTTCATGAGAGCTTCCATCCTTCTCCCATCGGTCCCGGAGGCTTCCCTCACACCGAGCTGGCCCCACCGCGCGGCCGTCGTTCACCCGTCCAGGCGACTCCCGATCTCCCGGGCGACTCCCGGGGTTTTGGCACCACTTGCTGCCTCCACTGAGGCGTAGCGAGCAACCTGGTTTGGGAACAACACGGCAGCCACAGCCAGGCTGCTTGGGCCACCAGCTCACAGACACCAGTGTGGTGGATGGCAAATGGCGTTTATTAACTGTTTACATGGAGATATAAAACCTCTGTTTGCTACATTACATCCGTCTGCTTACATTACAAGTTGTACAATATTGCTTACCTTATCAGGGACACTAAACAACTAAGTGTTGATGGAGGGGTTCTGTCTACCCATACAACGCGATATCTTCTGACCACTTGTCCCTAATCTCCCACACAGGACTAATGTAAGTCTCTTTTCCTGCCCATGTAGTTTCTTCATATGTGCATATTGTGCAGTTTTCACAATTATCTGCATATTCTTTTTTTTTTTTTTTTTTTTTTTTCATTTTGATTTGATAATTTCCTCTGTCCTTTTGTGATAAAGGCAACCTACAACTTCTAACAACTTGGTTGTTTTTATTAATTTAAACAGCTTTCTTGGCTTTTTGTATTATTAATACAAAAAAATTCTCTTTCCCTCCAGCAAAAAGCAGGCAGCTGAGAGCTATTTTTCAAAAAATTGAGATATTTCTTAATTTCTGTGTCATCTGCGATTTAATGGTAATTTGTAACAAACAGACATTTGCTTTGTACAAATGTTTATTTAAAGGCACATGTGTAAGTCCTTCAATAACGTTAAGAGAAGTTTTACATATCTATCATTTTACTTAGAGTACATTATAAACATCTGGTAGTACAAAAGAAAGTAAAAAATTATTATGCTATTTCATTGATTTTTAAAAAATATTAAATAATTTACTGTTTTATTTTTGAGGAAACCACTTGTGGCAGGCAGAACTTTAAATAAATTTTGACATTTTAAGTGAAAACACTGACCTATATTGTTTATTATTCAGAGTTGGCTGGTAATGCCAAGTATATATAGATAAAGACAGCACCAGCCCTTGCATCTACTTGAAGAGTAAAAAGTCTAGTAATTACTTCCTCATGAAACAATTGACTCAATAATTCTGTGAACACATAAGAAAGATGCTCTTCTAAATAGAATAATACCTCCAGATGTCCAGGACTTTTCAGTGAGACACATAATTAAGAAATGAAAAATCTGTAAATTCAAAATGTTAATATTAAATTTTGAAGTATAGAAATAGATATCTTATTCTTTTCCAGAAGGTATCCTGACATCATTATTTTTTAAGATTATGGAACCATAATTATTTTTTTAAAAGGAGCAGTCTTTTCTAAAACTCTCGTTTAGTCATGTACTTGCTTTTAGAAAAGTGATGAACCAAATATTGCACAGTGAAGTCAACAAGAATACCTGGGTGGTCAACAATTTTTAAAACTACATTTTTCATAGATTTACATGCTAAATTTTAATTCAGGGGTTCACAAGGATATATGTATTTGACCAGGTGGTGCATATTAAGAATGAAATAGTCAGTAAATCTGGTAATTTATTTCGAGGAAGGTCTTGGTAGGTATAAGAATGGATTCAAACCTGAAGCCTTCTTTATGGATGCGTAATTACACACTTCAGGAAGACTTCTATGACTAAGCAGAATATTGCTATCTGTTGAAATAAAAAAATAATTAATAACCATAAAAGAAATTAAGAATTTAAAGGAAAAAAAAAGGAAAATAATGGTGAAGAGGGATATATTAGTGTATATAATCTTTATTTATATTTATAGATTAATTAGTTGATAATTTGAATTATATATGTTTACTTTCTTCTGTAGTTCAAAGATCACACCAATAATATTTCTTCAAAATTAAAAGTACCATTTACATAGAACTCACATTTTCATTGTGTGCAATGAAACACCAGGCAACAGAAATTTTAAGTATTTAGAAAATTAAAATGACCTATTGAATCTAGACGAAGGTCTATAGGTTTTTCATTGTGCTTTTTATTGCTGCAACATACTTTGAGTTTACGATGTGAATGTTCTAAACTAGAAGTGAATGTGAAATCTAAAGGCTCACTGAAGATGTGATAGTAAAAGCGACACCTCAAGTTATTAACTATCATTTGGGCCTTGTGATTTTCCTTTTATTTTCTAATTCTTGTTGGAACATTTATTTAAAAAGTAATAAATGGATGACTGATTTAGTATCCCAATCCAAAGCACTGCAACAAGTCCAGAACTTAAAATGAATATTTAAAAACTTGAGAAGTGTTTTGGCTATGAATTCAGTCTGAATGGTATGTATTTGAGTATGAATGGTTTTAATTATAACAGCTTTTCAATATCTTAACTTTAAAAAAATCATATATTAAATGCATGAAATTTGAACCGTAATCAATTTTTCCCTGCTGTACTAATTATGCTCAAATTTCCTTTGCAAAAGAAGAATCCATGAAATACAAGCAATTATTTCACCAGACTTTTTTAATAAAAATAATACTTTTTTCCTATTACTACCTTTAATTTTAACTTCTATGCAAATGCCAAGATGATGATGATGATGCAGCAAAGGCTTGGTTTAAAAGACAGAGAAAAATCCCTGACAAGCAAGAAAAAAGAAGAATTAGTAATGTCATAGTTGCTACAGAATTTAAATACATTTAGGAAGTTAGAAAAGATTGAATAAAATTTCGCAGATGATTTGTTTGAGAGTTCCCTGAAGAGCTGCTGAAAAATGTTAATGTAATCAAGTTTCCAAAAGAAGAAGTGGAACTGTGTGTGCCTTACAAAAGTTGCAGTCGGCTTACCATACAGTGAAGCTTCTTGAAAAGACCAATTCATACAAAGGAAAGGAGAGTTATGAGGATAATTGATGTAAATCTTATTCTGCTACAGTTTTTCACCCAAACTCCAGATTTTAAGAAAGGTGCAGATTAATTTTTTCCTTTTAGAATGTTTTACTTAAAGACAGTATTGGAAAAGGGCACTGTAAGTTTCAACTTAGATATTACTGTTTGCAGATTTTAATTTTCTTGCACACAATTCTTAGTGGAATGTAATATAAGACTCAGGTTTTAGGTCCTGGCTGATGGGCATGAGCATGTGTGAAGATTTTGCTGTTGACACACACTCAAAATAGAAAATCAAACTAGCAAGACAAGAAGGTTAAAAAAGAAAAAAAGAGGAGAAAATGTTTTTGAGGGGCTTTGATGTCAGAGAAAGGTCAATTAAAAACATAAGTTCTACACATAACAAGGGAAATATTAAACATGAAAATAATTTCCTAAAAATTATTATTTAAACAAAAAAAGGTTTTAATTATAAGCAAAATAAATTTGTACACTGACATTATCACAGAAATAGAATTAGAAGAGACATTAAAGATCGAGACAGTTGTATGATGTTAAAATAGTTGTAGAACCTCATCTGACATGTTCAAAACCCAGCAATTAGAAGGCCAGATACAGAAAACCTAAGGAATAATATGTGCTCCCAGTAGTGAACTATACCCTTGTAAAGGTCAGTGGCCGTGCTAAAGTCAGCTTTCTTTTTTGGTAAACAAATATTTTTGCCAGAAAAACAATATACATTCTTGTTTTCCAAAGTTTAGTAGCACTTATTCTGTGGTATACTTTCATTCTCTTTGAAGATATGCACAGATTTTAAGGCAATAGAAACCCCTTTTAAAAAAATCTGTCTTTATTGCTCTGTTTTTCCTCATTTTGTTAATTTAATATCTCATCCAACCCTTTAATCATTTGGTATTCCTTTATTTTCTCATATTTTCTTTTATTTGTTGTATATATATTGTATGTACTATTTGAAGCTTTCAGATGTACTTCTGGGATTCATGGCATAACTTGAATAATTGTGAGTGTTAAGGACCCTCATTTTAATTGTAATCATTACCATTCTTGAATGAGCTGAGCAATGCAGACTTGATCCTATCTAGTACATGCCATAAATACCCTGATAATGAATAATTAGTCTATAAAAATCCCAGATAATTTCTCACTGGTATTCTTGAGGAAATTATCATGTAGTGGGAAGGGAATGGAAGGAAAGAATACTATGGTGGTTTAGACACCTTTGAACCTCAACAGGATTATAAAATATAAAGAGGAACAAGGGGATTTTTTTTTTATTATTATTTTTTTTTTATTATTATTTTTTTTTTTAATTCTGAGTTTTCTTAGTGTTTCAGTGGTTGGATACACAGTTGGAATTAAATGAAAGCATTGTCATATGTCCTCAGCAGGCAGGGGAAATAACAGGTTCCTAAGAAAGGTCGTTACCCTCTAGATATTATGTTGAAAATGACAAAACTTTTGCCCTATGTACATATTTAATTTGAATTATTTAATTTGTATGAGATGAAAAACCAACAACAATTGAGTAGTTTTCCTGGCCAAAGTCTTGAAGCAACTTTAACATCCTTTCTTAAATTATGGTGTCATAAACTACATTTAAAGCAAGTATGTAGAAGATGAGAACAATTGGTTCTGTAGAAAAAATGTAACATAGCTTCTATGCCATGGAAAATATCCTTCGCATATGTGCTATTAACTGTGAATCTGACAAAACACTTTGTCTTCTTTTATAGGCAAAACCCATTGCTTTGCAATGCTAATAGAACACACATAGAGCACTCAATATTGTAATTTTTAAATGATGCAATAAGAAAGGGAATTGCTTAAAACAGAAGCATTGGAATTTGTTACAAGGATGAAAAAAATATACAAACATGAATTCCTCTAAATCAATTAGCTCTGAAATTCTGGTGAACTACATTTCATAAAAGGAACAGTCATATATATGGAAATGACCTACTTAATTCCTTTGTTGTTTGCCTGATTAAGAATATGTTAGTAGGGGGTACTATTTGTTTTAAATGAGAAACAACATTTCCTTGGCACCCCACAGGACAGTATAATTTAGAGAAATTCTTCACAGGCTTTTATTCATCCCAGCTGTGAACAAAACACTAGTTATATATTTTCAATATTATTTCTGCAATTCTGTACAAAAGGAGATTTCTCACTTGTTGGCGGTTAAGTTTTCCTATAGAATTCCACCACACACCCCCGCCCCCAAGTTGCTAAGAGACTAAATACTGATACTTACAGGATACTTGACCCACAAAAAGAGTATTAGATCGCTTAGTTTGAGGGGGAGGAAAAGGCTCAGGGGCTCTGGGAGCTGAGGGTGATTCCTTCTGCCCTCGGTCTTGGAAAGGATGGTCAGGCAACTGCTGGCTGCATGAGGAGTCCACTGTTAATGGAGGGTCCAGTCCTGGGAATTCTACCACCATCCATCATCTGCCGGAGTGCCCAGGAATTTGGAGCTCTTTGCCTGCCCTGCTGGAGCTGGGTCAGCCCTGCCCAGCTGTCGTGGCTTCTTCAGCACTGCTCACTTTGCCTGCTGGGACCCCCCCTGCCTGTCGAGACAGCCCACCATTTCCAGTCATCAGCCCCAGAGTTTTCCACCATTTTGGCTTGGTGCTCTTGGGGTCCCAAGAGATCAGACTGCCTGGGACTTGTGAGATAAAGCCCCTCGAGTTTCTTGGTTCTGTTTATTATTATTATTATTATTATTATTATTACTATTATTATTATTATTATTATTATTATCATTATTATCATTATTATCATTATTATCATTATTATCATTATTATTATTATTGCTGTTGTTGTTTGTTTGTCCTGTTATATTTACTAGTAAAGGACTGTTATTCCTTTCCCCATAGCCCTGACTGAAAAAGCCTTTTTAATCTTCCAAATTATAATAACTTGGAGGGAAGGGATTGGAATTCCCCATTCCTAGAGAGGCCCCACCTCTCCCTAGCAGATACCTGTCTTTTCAAATCAAGACATCACTCCAGCATCTCTTCTTTACTCTCCTGTTGTCCCACCAAACATTCACTTTGTGCCACACTGTAACCACAAAGCATAAAGTAATGCATTTATCAAATAAATTAATTAAATATTGCACTAAATGCTAAAATCCTAAACCAGTAGGGCTATGGATCCTTATTGCGTCAGTGTTGGTCAGAGTTTACTATTGTGCAATCCTACAGAATTTGGAATCATGCACTATTTTCTGGCTGTAGCTCCAAAGAAAGCCAGATGAAAATCTTGGAATATATATGGCTATAACTCCAGACCAAAATCTTGAAAAAAACTAGAGGAAACTATGGAGACCTTTTGTACAAGCACTTTTAAGTTGAAGAGTATATCAGTCAACAAAAGATTTTCAGCACTTTTGTGTTTGTGGGGTTGTGGCAATCGCTTTCTCTCTCAGAGCCACTGGCTCCATTTTTGCCTCAGCTAGCTCAAGAGACAAAGTTGGAAGGAATTCTCCTCAGGGCCCCAAAGATCCTAGAGCAGCTGTGAATGTTTTCCTTTAGAGAGATCCATCTATGGCAAAAGGAAGGGTCTGCACTTGATTTGGGGGAAATCAGGGCTTTATTTAATCTTTCTCCTGTGGTCCTGCCCCCACCTGGGTCAGGAGCCCGGTCCCTGTCTGTTACCCTGGTTTTTCTGAGTTTTTTATTAGCCTTTTGAATTTCATAAATGGAGTCAGTTCTTTTAGTTACTGTAGAATATTAGAACAGTTTTCTACCTTTTCCCACAGATGTAACACAAACAAATCCTTTGTTTTTCATTCTCTGTCCTTTGATTGCATATTTCTAACCTGAAAACAATTGTAACTGAAAATTGGTCTGGCCACTGAGGCTGAGGGGTGGAAACCCCAAAAAGCCAATCTTCTGCTAGACCCACAAATGTATAAAAAGTAAAAAATAAAGGGGCTCTCTTCTCTCCGCTCTCTCAGCTGGGAGCTGGATCGGAAGAACCTCTGCGAGAATCTCTTGTCTGCGTGTGACTGCTTTGTGTGTCTTGGTGACAGATGTCCTCTGGACTTACATTTGCAGATCAATGCGTTGCTGATCAGCACAGAAAAAAAAAATCCTTCAAACTTTATTCCATGGTGTCAGGCCAAAAATATAATAACCATGCCATTTTACTAAAATTCCCCTTTGCTGATGAAATTAAAAATGCAGCCAATCTGAAAGAAACACATATGGAACACTTTTCACTACATATTGGTGCTCTGGAATGGAAATGTTCCTTTCCAGTTATAGTTTATCAACAGTCACCCCACACTGAAAAAAATACTGTTTTTCAAAGGTGAAAAAACCTCCCTATTTTTCAAATGTTTATTTGGGTACCTGAAATAAAATAGGTCGACCAACTGATATAAGTTTACCTTGATAATACAGATTTCCTTGTCATTACTTTATTGTAAAGGTTAATATTACAGAGACTTCTTGTATAAACTGTTGTTTGTACTGCACAAGTTAAAGCTCTGCAGTAAACCTCATTGATTTTAAATCATTCAGTAATGGTGTTTTCCATCACAGTTTAAAGCCTAAAGGTTGTTTCCAGAGAGCAGCACTGAATTTAAAGTGCAACATTACAAGATCCTTCAGAGTGAAAGGTAAACAAAGAAAATAGAAATTAGCTGCTACAATCAAAAAGGAACAGAGAAGAGAGTACTGTTGCTACACATGGAAAAACTCAAGCCAAAATCTGTCTCTCTGTCAAAGGAAGAAGCAGTTAATGGCTGCAGTGACCCAGGCACCAGCTGACCCAAAACAGAGGTATCTATTCAATGTTGTGCTTGGAGTGTTTATAACTAACAATGGATTCAGCCTTTTTCTGTTACTATTCTGAAGTTCTGACCTACTCTTCTAAAAACATTTTTTTAAAAAAATCTCAATTTATTTATCAATCCATTTGAGACAAAAAGCTGTCCATGTATACAATAATGCCATTCCTCCCCCTTAAGGACCGTTCCTCCCCCTTAACGAAATGGGAAAGAAAAAAAAAAAAAAAAAAAAAAAAAAAAAAAAAAAAAAAAAAAAAAAAGGCGCCTATTTTGGAATGACAAGCCTTTCTGATCCTGCAAGAAAAATAATATGTCATATTTCTATCAAACTGCATATTGCAAATTTATCACAAGTCCTACAGATATGAAATAACCATGTCTGCATAGGACTACTAGCATGCATTACTCATGGCCCTAAGAAGGATCACAGTGGTCCCTGAGACTCAATGGTGACTCACTACCACTCCATGGCCATGCCACACCTGTGCAATTTACAGTGCCTGTGAATCATATAGGTCATAAGAGCCTCATGGTGCTCATTCCTGATTATATTTAATTTCCATACCTTCCTTACTTCTGTGAATGTCTGATTGATGCACCTGAATGAAAGCTGTGCTGTCATGCACTGAGACTGAACAGGCTTGAGAGCTGAGAACCTAATGAAGTTCAGTAAAGTCATGGGTTGGGTCATGGACATTTGAAGAAATTGCCCCATGCACTATCACAGCTTGGGAGTTGAGCTGTTGGACAGAGTTCCACACAAAAGGAGGATCTAAGGAGCTATCCTGTCAGCGTGCCTTGTCTGGTGGGGTAGGTCATGGAACAGATCATCTTTAGTGGCATCTGCAGGACAGCCAGGGGATCAGAGCCAGCCAGCATTGGTTTATGACAAACCTGATCTCTTTCTATCAAAAGCTAACACACTTAGTGGATGAGGAAAGGACTGTGGATGTTGTCTATGGATTTTAGTAAAATAATTTACACCATTTTCTGCAGCTTTGTCCTGCAGATACTGGCTGCTAATGGCTTGGACAGTTGCACCATTCACTAAGTAAAAATCTCTTTGGATGGCTGTGATGGTTTTAGTTTGCAACCAGGCAGTAACACCGATTCATGTAGTGATTGTAGTTTCACGTTTGCCAATTTCTCTTTCCCAAACTTAGCGTAGTAGTGTGAGTGTCTTTTCTGCTGTGAGGTAGGAATAGGAGAAAAGCAAAGCAGGCTCAAATTTAAAGGCTATAAAAATAGATATATTAAGGCACACTAAAAGAATGATAATGAAAACAAAACCTTCAAAACTCCTCCTCCCCCCACAACTGTTCACTTTTCCACTAACAACATAAAGAGACAAAACCTGTGATTTCAGTCAGTTTCACCACTCATAAAATAGTCTTTCATCAGTTCTTAGGTGTTGTCACACCTTTTCCATGGGGGTCCCTTGGGCTAGCTCCCCACCCCAGAGCAACAGCAGAGTGGGGAACGGTGTTCCCTTGGCAGAGCCTTAGGACATGCTGAACCTTTGGAGCTGAGGCTGCAAGCTCCTGCTGCCTTTGGTGTTGACTGGAACCGAGGCTAAGGATGAAGGGAGACTCTTTTCCTGGGATAAATCTGCATGGTTTATTAGCAAAAGAAATCCAAAGGAGAAGAGCCCCAAGCACCAGTGTGTGCAGGATTATGAACTGAGGGGGGTGGTAGGGGTGGATACAAACATACAGCCAATGGGATACAAGCATAAGAGGGGTAAAGGGAGGAGAATACAACCTGGGAACCAATGGGGTTACAGAGTGGGAAGGATTGTATTCCTGAGTCCAACAGTTCTTCGAAGAAGGGCTGATGAGCAGGGAACATTCTGGATAGAGGGGTAAGGATTACAATGATTGATAGGGAGGATTTGGGAGTAGGCAGGGTTTGGATAACAGGCAGGGGAGGTGCTGGAAAGGAAGGTGTGGTATAAACTTATGAGGGGGTAAGGGGAGAGTACAGACTTTTAAGGGCAAACTATCAATCTGATGAACATGGGGGGAAAACAGGACAAACCAACTAAAGAAATGCAACACTTAGGGAGAGGAGTCTCTCTTAGAAATCCTGTGGCGATATTGCTATAAAAGACAGTTATCTGGTGGCTCCAATGTCAAAACTCTGCAGCTGCCTGGAAACTCTGCAAACTGTGAAGTCCCTCCCATTAGCAGCTTTTCCTGCAACTGCATATGAGCCATATCAGCTTATTTTAGGGTACTGTTTAAGGATGCTCTTCATCTATTTCCAAAATCATCCTTATCTCAAGAAACAGAGGTCTTCTTTTCTCTTTTTCCCTTGGGGCAAATGTCTTCATAGCTCTATCTTCCTCTGTTCAAAATTCTCCACTATATCACACCTATATCAGTCCATGTCTATGACTAGAGCTTTGCATCCTCCTAAAAAGCATTCTATAAGTTACAGGGATACTTCAATACATTCTCCATGGCCTCACAAGAGAAGTCCAGCCCAAACTAGGCAACTACACAATCTTCCTCCAACTTAAGACTTTTTGCTCAATGTTCACTGACTTTAGACTCATGCTGTGTCTCTCCAGTTGTTCACTTTTTCTTTCCTCTCACTCAGAGAAGAGTTACTGCTTTTTAAAGTTTCATCTCTGCAAGAAAAGAGTTAACATCTCCCAGGTCTGCAGAGGGAATGATGATTCTTCCCTGGGAAGTGACTGAAGATGGTGGATTCAGGCCATGCCCAAACTCCAGCTGCAGGTCCAGTGTACACAGCTGAGCCCCCTCCTGTCTGCTGGATGAGCCACACTGAGGGCAAAGAGGCCTCCCTCGCTCTTGTCAGGGGCCAGCTGGCCCCGGTAGGCCTCCTGTACTGTGATAGGGGAAGGTGTAGCAGCAAGGTTGCAGCAGCTGCTCCCGGGAGCCTGTAGCAACCTTCCTTGGTCCAGGCCAGTGTCACCTGCAGCTGTTGGGGCCTGGCCAGGCCTCCCAGGCTGTGGCTTTAGTGGCAGGATGCTTAACAGCTGCTCAAATTCAATCCAGCCGAGACAGGGCCCTCTCTCTCTCTTCCCCTCCCCCTGCCTGGCAGCCCTGTGCAGGGCTGCCCGGCCCGTCTCCCTGTGGCAAGCAGGGAACCATTCTGGTTTACCGCTCTCAAATCCTGGAAGAAAGAGAAATTTTCCTGGGATTCTTCTGATTTTCAATTTGTGTAGCCCAGAGGTGTATCTCTATATTTAATTGGTTAATCTGGTTGTCAGTTTCAAAGCCAGTCACTAGTTGGCTTTTGCTGTCTGTGCTAAACCAGCACAATGGCCAAGCCCAGAAAGCGGTGGTATATGTGTCTGCATCCAGTTGGTGGCTTGTCACTAGAGGGGTTTCCCAGAGCTTAGTATTTGGACCAGTCCTGCTTCCTATTTCTATCAAGTGCATTCTCAATAAGTCTGCAGATGACACAGCGCTGGGTCGGATTTGGTCTCCTGGAGGACCAGAAAGCTCTGCAAAAAGATACAGACAAGTTGGATCAATGGGCTAAGGTTCCATGAGATGAAATGCAGTGTCTTGCCCTTGGGCAACAACCCCAGGTAGTGCTGCAGGCTGAGGACAGAGTTGCTAAAAAGCTGCCCAGCAGAAAAGGACTTAGGGGTGCTGGTCAAAAGTGGCTGAACACGAGCCAGCTGTGCCCAGGTGGCCAAGAAGGCCAATGGTAGCCTGGCTTGTATCAGAAACAGTGTGGCCAGCAGGACCAGGGCAATGATTGTCCCTCTGTACATGGCCCTGGTGAGGACACACTTTGAATCCTGTATTCAGTTTTGGGACCCTCTTGGCAAGAAAGACATTGAGGTACTGAAGTGTATCCAGAGAAGGACAATAGAGCTGGTGAAGGGTCTGGAGCACAAGTGAGGAGCAGCTGAGGGAGCTGGGACTGTTTAGCCTGGAGAAAAGGGGGGGGAGGGGGGGGGTAGGAGAGGATCTTGTCACTCTCCACAACCACCTGAAAGGAGGGTGTAGCCAGGTGGGGCCAGTCTCCACTCTGTTAAAAATGACAGAATGAGAGGAAATGTCCTCAGGTTGCACCAGGAAGGCATAGACTGCATATTAGGAAATATTTCTTCACCTAAATGATTGTCAAGCACAGCAACAGGCTGCCCATGGAAGTGGAATCAATATCCTTGGAGGTCTTAAAAAGTCATGTAGATGTGGCACATAGGGACAGGGTTTAGTGGTCAGTTTGGTAGTGCTTGGTTAGCAGTTTGGCTCCAGGATCATAAAAACCTTTGCAAACCTCAAAATTTCTATGATTTTATGATTCTAATGCATACATAAAACTCAAGGGTTGGTATCAAGAAGATGGGACCAGATTTTTCAGCAGTGCTCAGCAACAGAACAGGAGATGATCACAAACTGAAAGATAGGAAGCTCTATGTAAACATAAGGAAAACCTTCTTTACTTTGAAGTTAACAGAGCACTGGAATAAGTTGTTCAGAGAGGTTGCAGAGTCTTCTTCTATGGGTATTTCCAAAACCCACCTGGATCTGATCCCTAACAACCAGGTGTAGGTAAACCTGCTTCAGCAGAGCATTTGGGCTACATGATATTCAAAGGTCCTACCTAAATCATTCTGTGACTTGGTCTAAAATTTTTCTTGGGAGCCTTCTTCCTTGGTATGAGTTTACTTCTCTAAATCAAAGTCTGGTAACAAAAATTCCTCTGAACCTAGCAGCTTTCCCCAGTCTATTCTACCTTCCCCTGTAACAGATAGTGACAGAAAGTTAAGTGTTCATTAACTGACGGAATGAATCAGGAAAATCTCTGACATTGTGGCCAGTTGTTGTCAGAAAAGGAGAAACTTTCAGCTACAGCATAACAGGCATCTCCTTCCTCCCTGACTCCTAGGATGCTCTCTCAACATAACAAGTGAAATTATAGCGTACTTTTAACTTCCTACATCAGTGATGTCTGGCTGAAAAGAAAGGAATAATTTCCAGAGAGGACTTGCGTTCTAGGAAAATAAAGTCAGACATGTCATCTACTGGGCTACAAAAAAGAAATTGAGAAATATTGTTTAAATTTATATCTTCTTCTGGGGTGATGGGAGAGGGGAAGAAACAACTTTAAAAGGTCAGAATATCACTTTTAATAAAATAGTAGAAAGGCAGATGCATCATTCTCTTTGGATATCTAACCTGGTTCACTTAAGTTTTGTATGTGATGTCACTCTGGTGTGGGTTGAAAATAGGGCTTACCCCACTAATTATTAATATTTAGAAAGTAGCAGAAATTGAATACATTTAGAACTGCACTGCTGTCCCCTAAGAAATACACTTCCCAGTTTCCTTGGTGATTTCTTCCATGTCAGCAACAAATTATTACTTAATTAAATTAACATTAAAAAAGGATTACATTTGTTGTTCCTCATCAGCAAGATGCAAGACGCACCAGTATGAATAGAACTATTCTTAAATTATTAAAACTTCCCCATGTAAAAGAAGCTGGTTCCAAAGATACCACTGCTGAAGTATATAAAATGTACTTATCAGTATTTGAATTATCTGTTAGAATACTTAGGCAGCAAATATCTGACCAAATCTATTAATTGTTAAAGCATATTATGCAAATGTATAAGACAACATTCCATCTCATTATCTTCATATTTATAATGTACCATAGCTAATTTCAATTGAGTCCTGCATTAATTTTTAGAAATCAGTTACTCATTACTCATACATAGATTAATAACTAGATATTACTAAAAAACACACAGATTTTTAGCCTCGGGCAGGCCCTTTTCATTTTAGCAGCTTAAAATAGATAATTTTAGCAATTCATATTACTTACTACACATAAATTGTATCATAATGATATTTTGAAACATTGCAACTGCAAATAAATTCATACATGTATGTCTTAAAATATCACAAATTTTGTTGCAAAATACCTCGGAAACTGATGAGCCTCACCTAAGGGTTTTCAAGAAATTAATAGATTCTCTAGGGCTAAAACATCTTTCTAGATAATGGATCCCTGTTAAAAGAAATAGATCTCTGTAGAGCTCTGTCTAGTAATATGGTGTAAGAGGATTTCCCCTTCCCTTATGACTGAAATACAATTTAAAAAGACTCATCAAAAGAAAATAAAGTTGATTTTTAAATAGCTGTTTTAAATTATTTTTCATTCACATTCTCAAACACTTCAGATGGGAACAATGTTTCATTGCTTCTGCCTTTTGTGAAAAACACTATACTTATTTTTCTATATTTTTTAAGGGTGTATTTTTAAGGATGGTTTAAATTCACTGCTCACTTCTGCAAAGCCTAACAGATACTTCCTTTCTCTTTGTATGCAATGACACTGTAAAGTCACTCTGAACCACAGATTTATAAAAACAAAGTTTAAAACTATTTAAATTAAAACACTTACTAAAACACTTATTAAAACTACTTGAAATTCATTGAATCGATTTTATAAAAGGTACAGAAAAAAAAACAAGAAAACAAAAAACCAAACAACAAACGAACAAACACACACACACACACACACACAAAAAAAAAAAAAAAAAAAAAATCCTTCACTGATTATGTAATTTCTTCTTACTTTAAGCAGAATTCTAGCTAATATATAATAAAGCACATTTCAGGAATCATATGCTATAAGGAACCCCAAAAGAAAATTGTACTTTGAAAAGAAGCAATATGTTATTCTAAAATAGAAGCTTTTGAAAGTAAAAGGCATTACAATTTAAGTTCTTTCTTACCTCATTACTTGACTTTGCAGTGTCAAAACCAAATTGTCATTATTCACGTTGGGCATTTAATTCACCATCATATAAAATATTACAATTCAGTGCTTCAACTTTTGGAGAGTACAATTCAAATATATTTTTAAAATTCAGTCTTGGTGTCTCAAGCAGGTCAGACAAAATAAAAAGATTCAACATTCCTTTTCAATGTTTGAGATTGTTTCACATTACTATTCCATTTTTGAGGCATTTTACACACCACCTAAAGTAAACTTTTGCTTCTCATCCATTGTAATTCCACTAGAAAAATCTGGATTTTATTCTTCCCTTTCCGTTTGTCTATTGCAGGTAAATGAAAGTGGGATTGTGAATGAATTAAATGTCTTTTTATATAGAATAAAAAATACAGAAAGATGAGAATTTTCACTTTATTTAATCTTTAATAATGTAAAATAAAATTAAAATGTTTATTATTTCTACTTTCTCAGGAGAAAAATATCTCTATCACTAAGAGCACCTTTTCACCCCTGTTAATGTCATTAACTTTAATTGTATTTTTTTTATGGAAGTAAGAAGCCCCTATATCTTGAACAAAATTAGGGAGATTTTTACACCCAAAGTGGCAACCACACAATGTTTAGGTTACAACACTGGCACAGTCATATACACAGTTGTATAATTGTTTCACTGACTTCTTCTTGAGTGATCATATATTTAATTTCCCTATTATATGACCTACTCTAGCAAATTAGGGCATGCACTGAAAGTGAGAATAGATCTTAAAATTTTTAGCAAAAATACAATGAAGTTATTGTTTACCCATAATACATAACTACTGATACTTATGTCAATTTGCTTTATTTGCAGTGAGATTGCTGATAAGATAGCTGAATGCAAGGAGGATGGAAGGGTGGTTGATCTCAGTATTCTGGGAATTATTTCCCCTAAGATTTTGTACATTCCTCTGTTTTTGCAATGGGAAGAAAATAAAAATTTAAGCATATACTAATTCAGAGTTGTTGACTGCAAAGAAATTAAAGGAAAGAAAACAACAGCTAAACCCCAAGATGAAGCAATATCTTATTCCATAAGCATATACAACAACATAAATTGCACAAAATTCCAGGGAAGTGTTGCAATTGTTTAAGTACCTCAATTCATTTAAAAAGGACAATTATATTCTCATTAATGGGAGAACAGAACTGAGATTAAAGAAGTAAATGTTAAGATAGAAAAGGCTCGATAAAGGAGACCAAACTTGTTACAAGGAGACAAAATGAGCAACCTGTAATAGCAGCTAACATTTCTGCAATTAAGACTAATACTATTTGCATAGACTTCACACAGAGAACAGAACAGTAATATTCAACTCTGTTAATATCTGTACAAAGTAAAAATGTATAAGTTCTATAAATCACACAAAAGATTTAAGAATTGTATTGAGCTGAATATAAAGTCTGTGAAAAAGCTTCTCTCAGTAGAATTTTGTTTCATTTCATTTTTTAATGATGACATTATGCAAGGAAGAGCCAAACTACCCCTCAACCTAGAAATCACATCTGGAAAAATTCAGCTTTGGGTGGCATCTCAGACAAGTTATAAATTCATTGAGGAAGTCTGGGAACATAGCTAAATAAAATTCAGACTCAAAAGTGGGAGAAGAAGAATTCCAAAGAATATTCAGTACAAACAACAAAAATGAATCAAGTATGGGTAATAAAATTACACAGAAAATGTAAAACAATGGGGGCTGGCTAGAGCCATTCTAGGAGATAGCTTAATCAGACAGAGACGCAGAAATTAGGGGCAGAACTGGAGTAAAATGGGCCTCCATATAATAACATTTAACAGCATGAGCCTTTCTGAAAATGCAGTCCAAGAAAATAGTTCAGGAAAATTCAGCTGTAATGATGACAAAAATAATGCTGCCAGATAAAAGCAGAGATGAATGCACAAAAATTATGCAAGCTTTTTCTGAAATGTGTGGGAGAAAATAATAGTATTCATAAGATACAGTGTGAAACCAAAAGAGAAAAAGTAGGAAGGAATGGCAGAAAGCAGTACTTGTATTGAATACTTGAGCTACAGATGAAATCAGTTACTTTTCATCTGGATATGTAAAGTCTTAAAAAGAGGAGAACAGATTACTGACAAATCAAATAGGAAAAGTTGAAAATTTGAATCTCAAAAGACAGCTGAGTACTTCAGTTTCTGTATTCTCTTTAAGAAGATGCAGCTCTTTGAAAGAACTTTTTAAATATGTCCAAAGAAAGGTGTATCTGAGTTCACACCCATCCCCCAAATATTAAAAAATACTCTCACTCAGGATGTAGAGCCCGCTCCTACAAGGAAAAATCACACAAGCACATTTAAAATCACCACGAGATGATAAAGTCAGTTTAAACTTTTCTCTTTTTTTTTTTTTTTTTTTTTTTTCCCAAGAAAGCACACAAAAGATATGAGGCATGATTATATTTTGGTCACTGTCCCTGGTCAATGAGACAAAAGGAAAAAATACAACCAAAAGGTCATTGATTAAGATAAGGACAAAGCAACCACTTAGCAGTTATCATTATGGGCAGAACAGACTCAGCTAGTGGAAATTATTTTAATTCATTGTCAATTAAACCAAGTAGAATAATGAAAAATAAGTCTAAAAATGTCTTCCTTTCATTCCTCCATTCCTCCAGCTGGTTCAGCTTCACCTCTGACACTTCTACTTCTTTACTCCCAAGCAGTGCAGGTGTATGGGAAACAGGACATGTGTATGTTTGTACACCTTGACAAATCATCCTTCCCATACTCTTCCCCTGTTCTAGCATTTGGTTACTTCCATAGAACAAAGTCTTCCATGAACCTCTCCAACATGGATTCTTTCTATGGGCTGCAGTTCTTCACAAACTCCTCCTGCACCATGGATTCTTTCCATGAGGAGCAGTCCTTCTGAAACAGACAACTTCAGTGTGGGCCTTCTGTGGACTGCAGCTCCTTCCAGAAAACCTTCTCCAGCATAGGCTTCTCTCACCATAGAACCACAGATCCTGCCAGGAACCTACTCCAGCATGAGCTCTCTCCACAGGGTCACAGTCTCTACAGGAATCCACATATTCCACTGGGGGTCTCCTGCCCTGGCTGCACGGGCATCTCTGCATCCCCATGGGTGTTCAGGGGCTGCAGAGGCACAGCTGCTTCACCATGGGCTGCACCACAGGCTACAGGGGAATCTCAGCTCCAGCACCTGAAACACCTCCTCCCCCTCCTTCTCCAATGACCTTGGTGTGTGCAGGGATGTTTTTTTCCATGTCTCTCACCCCTCTCTCACACAGCAGCCATAAAGCATTTTTTTCACCCCTCTAAAATATGTTATTACACAGGAATCACCAGCTTGGCTGATGGGCTCAGGTGTGTCCTTCAACAGGTCCATTACAGACTGCTGTTTATGACATGAATTAGATCCTTCTCATTGAGGCCAAACCTGCAGCACTCCACCACCACCATGAAACCTTGTCATTTAAATCAAATACACCATGCAAATTGACTGTTTTGTATTAATTGTGTCAAATCCCAGGGTTGTCTACAGTATGTATTATTAATATGGAGTTTCATTAGCATTCATAGAAGTCATCTGAATTAATTTTTCATACCCCAGTGAAAAAGCAAGATTTGAGTGGTTCATAATGCATATTGTAGATTCATATTACCAAATAAATTACAATCTTAAAAGTCACAAAATGCACTGCAAAAACCTGTAGATTTTATACTTTAGTGGAACTATTGTGAGTTAATGACCTTATCACTAAACAGTGTTTAATTGAGTTTTGAACTGGCAGGACTATAGTAAGTTCTTAAAAAATCAATCTGATTTATTTCCATTTATACTGTTGCAGTTTTACAACGAGTTAAGGTTTTTTCAAGCCAATTAGAACTGTGATTCGGTCCAAATTTTCTTTCTAATTTCCTCAACCTTATACAAACATTCCAGTTACACCAGCTGTTTCTATGAACCCTTCAGAAGTTTCTGTTTAAACCTCTGTTCAAAAGGAAATCAGAACTGTTACAAAAACTACAGAAACTCAAATTTGGCAAGTTTAGAAAATCTGGACTCACAGTTTGAAGATAAAGTAATTTCTAACTTTTCAAAAAAATATGTCTTCTATATCTGTGCACATATGCATGCACATTTTCTATATTAATATTGCAATATTTAGGTAGTCCTAGTACAATTAAGCAATATAGGGTATACTGAGGTAAACCCACTCTATGAATAAGAGAGGACCCCTACAGTCTTTGACCTTTTTTGATTTTTCCACTCTTTCCCACTGAAAAAGCATCCTGTGTAAGTGTGGCAATTTGCCTAAAATGATGAATTTGAATGGCAAGTCTGATTTGCACCTGTTGGCCCGTCTGGTGGCCATACAGTCCTGTACCTTTTCTAGGGCTGCTCTTGCCTCTTGGGTGAGGATTCTAGGAGAACTTAGCTCCTCTCCCCCTTTTAAAATATTAAAGAGGGGGTCTAGGTCTTCAGTGGTCAGACCTAGCCAAGGTCTTACCCAATTTAAAGACCCACTGGACAATTTAAAGCTGCTGGACATCTGCTAAGGTCCTGATGTTATTTTTGACAACCAATTTTTGTGGCACAATTGTCCACTTACCAATCTCCAGACCCAGGTACTTACAAGGCTGCATCTTTTGAATCTTCTTCTCCTGAAGCTCAAACCCTGTAGCAACCAAAGAACTGATTGTCAGGTCAAGCACGTGGAACAGTAAGTCATCATTGGGGGCACACACGAGCACATCATCCATGTAGTGCAGGATGATGGCTTCTCCTAGAGCTGCACGCACTGGGGACAGCAGGGAAGAGAGGTACCACTGACAAATGGATGGCGAGTTTTTCATCCCTTGTGGAAGAAATTTCCAGTGGTATCTTTTCCTCGGGGCTTCTTGGTTGAGGGTAGGGACTGAGAAGACAAAACATGGGACATCATCAGGGTGCAGAGGAATCTAGAAAAAACAATCTTTGATACCAATAATTGCCTAATTCCAATTTTGAGGGAGCATCGCTGGGGATGGCAACCCTGGTTGGAGAGAACCCATGTCCTCTATGACATTATTAATTTGACGGAGATTGTGGAGGAGCCACCACTTGCCTTTGTTTGCCTTTTTTATAACAAAGACTGGAGAATTCCATGGAGACGTGGTTTCCACAATGTGGCCTTTAGCTAGCTGTTCATCCACTAGCTCCTGAAGCACCTTCAATTTTTCTTTACTGAGTGGCCACTGCTCTATCCAGACTGGTGAATCAGTTTTCCAATTGAGTTTCTGGGTAGGGCGCTCTTCAGTGGCCACAGCCTGAAATACCTGGGGGGCATCTGGAATGCCAATCGTGACCCACCAATGGGCCATCAGGTCTCTCTCCCACAAGGGCTCTGAATAATCCAAAACAAATGGACGCAGTGTAGCCAATTGTCCGTTTGGCCCCTTAATTTGCACAACACTTTTTGACTGTTCTGCCAATTTCATCCCCCCTACACCTTGCACATGCCCCACTGCATTTTGCAGTTCCCAATGCAAGGGCCGTAACAATCGTTACATCCACACCTGTGTCCAAAACCCCTTTAAGGTTTATTACTTACTCACTGTGACTGACCTCACACCCTATTATGAGTTTGTCCCTCCCAATAACTCATGTGGGGCAAACCTCAGGGTGTTTGTTCCTTGTGATGTCTTTTTCAGGGAACGGGTCAGGTGCTGGAATTGCCTGAGCTATTATCTGCCCCTTAGTCAGAAACAAAGGTGGGCAGAAACAGCGCAGCCAAAGAACGAGTTGTTTAGGGTTTGATAAGACGAGACCCAGAAGGATCTCGATCTCTCTTGGTGTGTACTTGGTGTCTCCAAGGATGACATACTTACTGCCAACATGTTGCCAGGAGCCTGGCACCTGTAGATCCAATGAACCTAAAGCCAGTCAGTGTCACTTAGGTGCAAGGATTCTGTCAGTTGCAACCTAAAAGGCTTTTGGAGACATTGAGGTTAGATTGGATCTGCTCATGTCATGATCTGAAAGGGTCATGTCTGGTGACTTCTACTGAAAAGCAGAACTCGTTAAAGCAGGATTAGCTAGGTTAGCATGTGCATTTTCCAGGTTATTTTCTCCCCTCCTCTTCCCCCCCTCCCCATTTATGTCAGCAAGCTGGGCAAGCCAGCGCTCATCCTTTAGTTTTTTGCAAAATCCCATTTGGGCCCTCAAGACCCCCCGCCCCCATTGTCCCACAGGTCCAGAAATTGCTTCTTTAGAGGGCATTGAGATGCCCAATGTCCAGCCTGATCACACAGGAGACACATTGTTCTTTTCTTGGGTGGTGGCTGTGGCACAGGCACAGGTGACATGGCGTCTGCTGTGGCAGCTCTTTTCAGTGGTCTGAATGCATCTCTGGAACTGTGGTTTAGGTGAGCTGTCAAGAAGGGAACCTTCTTGGTACACACCTGGAGCATGTCATCTAAGGTTGGCACTGGTTCCACGGGCAGGCTGAGGATGGCTGCCTTGCACTGTTTGTTTGCATTGGTCAGTGCCATCTCCTCCCAGACCTGTTCTTGGGCTCCTTCTTTCTTAACCTGTAACTCGATAGTTCGGGTTAATTGCTCCACAAATGTTACAAAAGTTTCTGATGGAAGCTGCTTTATTCTACTATTTCAAATCTAAGATTGGAAAGGTCCATTGGGCTGGATTGAAAAGAATGCTTTGGAAGCAGAATCTTTGATGCGCTCCAAAACAGCTAAAGGAATTTTCTGAGCTTGCTTGAGTGCTGAGACCCATTCACCATCACCACATAGATGTTCTAATCGAATTGGAAAATTATTATTATCAACAGCTGTTTCAGAATTTTGCCAAAGCTCTGGAAGTAAATGCCTTAACTTTTTTTTTCCCATGTTCCTTCCCACAGTCTAAACTCTGTGGATGATAGGAGGGGAGCGAAAAGCTGCCAGATGTCAGGGGGAACTATAGGATTTCCTGCTAAATTTGCTTTTAAAATGTTGCAAAAGTATTCACTTTTGGATCCAAAATCGATCTGAGCTTTGCATAAATCCTGCATCGCTTGTTGGGGAAAGGCGTCCCAGTTGCTGTGGACAGCACCCCCTCTTTTTGACCATTAATATGTGACAGGGTAGCAGAAAAGTTGGGATCAGTTCCTGCTTCCGGGTTCCTGGCTTGCCCATCCCTCTCCTCTGGGGCGTGGGAACTAGGGTTGTGGGCGGGGGAACCATGGAAACCAGGGGCACGGAGGGGCTGGAGGCTTGAGTCACATGGGGTGGAGTTGGAGGGCGGAGGTTTGAGGGTAGGGGGCAGAGATGGAGGAGAGGGCAGTACCAAGGGCGGCCCAAAGAGAAGGAGTCTGGGGAGAGGAAGGGGTTGCGAAAGAGATTGTGGGAAGGAGGGAGAGACAAAGAAGGAGGCTCGTCATGGCTCATGCCATTATGGGGGGACAAAGGAGTCTCCGTCATCTTGTGATTCCCCCCCAGAACTGAGGCCAGCTTGGGAATCACTAAGATGGGGATTTTGAGCACTTGAGCTGTCTGCAAAAGTACAAGCTGGGGAAGTAGGGAGGTTTGGGGAAAGTATAGGGGTTTCTCAAGGAATCTGGCCAGCATTCCTTGAGCAGGGGAACTTAGGAATTCGGGGAAAGCCAGGGGACCTGCACCTTCCCTGCTCTGTCTGGTACACTGCTTTCCTCAGAATATCCAAGCTTGGGGAAGGGATTTTGGGGTCGGGAGAGGGAGAAACTGAGGGAACTGGGGAAAATCCACAAAGAACTGGGTTTTTTTTCTTTTCATTTCACTTTTGCAATGCAAACCAAATCTGCAAGATCCAAAGCGCAAAATTTCTTTATCATTAGGGGAGCCTAATTCAGCCAATTTGTTTGCAACAGCCTCCCAAAATTCTGGGAAGCTTATTTGCTCTAATGATATATGTGGAAACTGAGAAAACAACCACGGAATTAATTTTTTCAGCTGTTTCTTTGAACAGTGGGTCTCCCCATCATCCAAGGCACTTAAAATTTGGTAATAGACTCTTTTCTGAGACACAGACAACCTAGCACCATTTTTGGCTCAGATTTTAAGTTTCTGTGTCCCCTTTAACTGACTGGGAAACCAAAAGTAAAAAAAACTCACTGAAGAGGAAAAAAAAAAAAAAAAAAAAAAAAAAAAAAAAGAAAAAAAAGGAGGAGAAACCATTACTTTTTTCCCCCCTGGGCTACACAGCTGAAACCGAATTTGCTATTAAAGCACCCTGAAGGTTTGCTCTGATAGCAAAAACCTTCCCCCAAAGGAAAGGTTGTTCCTTTCCCTGAGGAACAACCGCTCAGAAAGATTTTTCCTAAGATCCCGAATTGGTAATACTCACCAAAAATCCAGTGTGCAGACAAAAATTCCTTTCCCAATCACTCCTTTTGCCTGAGACTGACCCTTTTAGTGCAAAAAGAGCTTCCAGTCTCGGTTCCCAGGGTCGGCTGTCCACTAACACGCAGTCACCGTCTCTGGGAGCAGCCTGCCATTCAGGTGCCTTCTTCGCAGCACTCCGATGGGTTTTTTAAGTCCAAAGGAAAACTACAGCCTTAGTCTGTGGAGTCCTGTGTTTCGGAGACTCCTCAGCGAACGCCAAGCCTGATGGATCTGTATCTCTGCGCGGATGGGCCACATTTCAGGACTCACATGCCTGCGTGAGGTTCCTCAGCCATGTGCTCCACGTGTGGCTCTTTGAGCCTTCTTCGAGTCCCTTGTGGCTTCTAGCACCATGCTTGGGTGCCCCCTGAAGAGGCTCTCTCACTCCCTTTGGAGCCCATGCTTCGTTTTAACCTTGGCAAGTTTGAGAGAGAGAGCTCATGCCAGAAGGAATCTTCCTTCTCAGGGCCTTAATGCTACCCAGAGGCTGTAAACCTTCTCGTTTAGAGAGAGCAGGCATTCATTGATGGTAAAAGGAAAGAGTCTGCTCTTTGTCTGGGGGGAATCATGGCTTTATTAAGGGGTCCTGCCTCGACGAGTATGGAGCTCCGTCCGGTGCCTGTCCCCATCCCTATCCTGGTGCAAGAGCGAGAGCCCCAGACCATCCCAGGGCTTTATCCCACGGAGAAAGGGGCTAGGAGCAGGGACAAGCCACTACCCAATGAGGGAAGAGGTGGGAGTGGAACAGAGTTGGGTTACCTTCCAGTGTTGGAGAATGGGCAGGGCTGAGCAGGGACAAACTTCGTGATACATTTTCCAGGGGAACAGGGTGGTACAGAAGAAACATTATAAAACCCAATATAAAAATGAAATACAATATAAACCAAATTAATGCAGTACAACAATACAGTATATATTATATTCCTAAAAGAGGGGTTAAAATATGCAATTAAAACTCTTATCCAGTAATTCCTTCTGCTTTTAAAATACAAAGAGAAGGGATGCATTTTCAAAAGGGGTTAAGGCTCAAGTTCAAAAAAGTAGTCATTGCTAGATTCTTGAAGAAGCGTCTTTTTTGTTTGATCTCCATTGGCTGCTATTATCTGAACACTTCTCTTGACCAGATCTACCCATGGTCTCCTGGGTTAAGTGCACACACACACGCAAATATGGAAAATGAACTATGAAAAACAACTGCCAGTGGAAGATGAGCAGTTAAGAAACAGGTTTTTTTCTTAAAATGCCCCCAAGGAGTGAATTTATTGTTTTTCTTTAAAATACAAAATTACTCAAATATATCTTATTTAAAATTGTCATGGCTTAGTACAGTTTGGGTTTTAATTATAGAAGATTCTAGAATAATTCTCCAGGTCAGGACCTGAGAATTGCTTTAGAAAAGACAGGGACCTATCAGTTGGAATATTGGCAGTGGTTGTTCTAACCACTGAAAATTGTTAGCTATGACTTCAGGAAGTACCATATAAAACCCCTTGATTTCCTGTAGGTGGGTCCTTTTTTCTTCTATTTTTTGGCCAAAGAGAGACAGGTGACATCGAGCAAGGCCTGCTGCTCCCCCTTTGCAGGGGAGCTGGCCTGAGGCCTGGCCGGATTCCATCGGCTCCCAGGTTGGCGGGGAAGAAGAGGTTGCTGTTTTGCAACAGCTACTTTCTTCAGACTTCTCTGGAGAAGAGAGAGATCTCTGCCAGGCCCCTGATAAGAGCTATGGGCACCATTTAAGCTAAAGCCACCCTGATTTACACCAAGGGGTGGACTGAGAAGGCTTTTATGATCCTGCCTGTTTTATTGTGATTCCAGACTGCCCGGGTGCTCTGATCCCTGAAGTTTCTGTGTGAGTTCTTCCTCTCTCACCAGCACAACCTTGAACATCTAGTATCACAGAGGGAGCTACAGAGGGAGAGACAAAAACTCCGAGCAGATTTAACTGTTTCTTAGCAACATGAATCTTCCAGAGCTTGGCACTTCTCTGAGAGAGTAAGAAAGGACAGAGTGAACGTAAAGAAAAACAGCATGAAGTCAGTAGAGCAAGAGTAAAAACACTATTAAGACGGAGAGTTGAAGAGTTGGTTGTTCCATTCTTACCTGAGCAATAGAAATGACCTCTATATTTAGATAATTCCTTTAAATCATGGGAAAGATATGCATTTGGGGAGATGATTGTTTAGATTTGTGTGTAGATTTGAGCAAAGGTGTTTGTAATAGACTAAGTAATATTAATCCTGTAAGATGTTCAAACAGAGATAAAGATAAGAAGCCCTCTGTGCCAGTGAAGAAGTGAGAAGACATCTCTGTACTTTAAGACAAAGAATCCTTTGCTTTGGAGTTATTCATCTTTCAAAGGTGGCACCCCAGTATGCAAAAGTCTAAGACCCATGACCCATAAGCAGCTTGGGAAACTGCTCCTGGGAGGGGTCACAAAGGCAAGTTTCTCTGGGCAGTTGTTTTTGTGACAGTTAAAAAACCCACAAGAGAACTGTTCTAAGTTGTCAGTGGGATCCATGACTCTAAGAGAGACTCTTCCCCTAAAAAAATCGATGAAAGACTATTGTCAGATAGTGAAACTGACTGAAAATTACAAGTTTTGTCTCTTTATGTTGTTTTGTAAGAAAATGAACAGTTTGTAAGAAGAAGGAAGTGTGTTTTTGAAGTTTCATTCTGTTTTAGTTTTTTTTCAACTTTTTTTTTCCTATTCTTTTAGTGTATGTTAATAAATTATTTGTTAATTTTAAGGTTGAGCCTGCTTTGTTTTTCTCCTAGTCTCTCTCCCACAGAAAGAGTAAGTACTAAGACCAGAATTTAGTGAACGTGAAACCACAACAAAAATAGAATAGCATAAACTATTGTATTAAAAATAGAATTAAATGTACTTTTAACATTTCCTGCCCTGAAAAAAGAAAAAAATATTTTGCAGTTCTGACAAAAGTTACACCTTGTACAATTGGGGCCACCCATTGTGGCCCATCATCTCCTCCTGGTCCAGACAGTTTTGCTGACTAACTCTGAGACGACACATGTTTGGAGGAGGGTATTTTGTTTAAAGGGGATGTAGAAGGGGATCTATGACTTTCTCTCACTTTCACTCCCCTGCTCTCTCACCACCTGCTCCACACTCTGCACCTAAGCCACTCTCCCTCTGCAAGAGAGGATGTTCCACCAGTGTGTCCTCCTGCAAGTGAGTAATTTAACTGCATAGGTAGTAACCAAGGCAAGAAGCAGGTATCATGCTACTATCAGTGTCTAAATCTCCAATATCAAGTGTCTTTAGATTTGCTTAGTTACTGTGATAATTATAATGCTGACTTTGAAAAAACAATGTATTTTAAAAGTTTGTTTTATGGAAAAAATATTGAAAAATAGCTATAACATCCCATGCTCTACACAGTTCTAAAATGCTCCCATAATTTTTATTCTGAGCTCTTGTCTCCCTGCTATAAGCATGCACAGCTTAGATATTCGACATCAGGTTATTTTAAATCATGAAAGACATGTAAAAATGTATTTTCTATCGAATAACTGAAGAAACTAACTACAAAATACCAATTTTGTTGTACTGGGTTTCTGTTTGTGATTTTTTGTTTGTTTTTTTTCTTTTATGTCTAATAGAAAGTAATTGCTATCCTAAAAGCCTATTTTACAACACAATTACCATGATCACAGATTTGAGCTTCATAAAACAGTCTATTTTTTAACCCTAATAATACAGTCAAAATGTGTAATAATGGTGATGACACATTTTCGAAGACGTTACTAATCCAACATTATTTGGTGATTTTATGCTAACATATAATTTATAAATCTATGTCATTTCTGAATTATTAATATATTAATTATAACAAATAACTGACTTTGCCAACAACTGCATAGATAAATAACTGATAAATTACCAAAGGGGAAATAATATATTTATTATCCATGAACAGTGATAGTTTAAAACATTAAAACAAAGCTACTATAAAATGAAATACAAATGGAAAAATTTGGTGCTCAACAGAGATAAAAAATAATGATTAAATAAAAATAAAACTGTCAAGTCTCTTACTCTTCATGAGGGTTAAGAGAAATATAATGAAGAAAAAAAAACCAAGGAGTTTATCAATTAGCAGTTCCAGTGATGCATAATTTTTCCCAGAAAACAGCTATAGATACAATTTCCAAGTGCCATAACATCACAAGATCTGTAAAAGAAATCAATGGGGAAACAAAATGCATGATGGAATTGAGATATTCTTGTTATGATATTTTTCTCTAAGTTCCCAAGTCATGTAACTGTTGAGGATCTGTAGAAAATAGTCCCTACATCTCACTCTGCCTCTGAACCTTGCCCATGTTCCTTAAATGAACTATAATTTTGAGGTGAAAGGATTCCTCTTAAGAGGCATGCTATGGCTGACAACTTTGTAGCTTTCTTCACTACAAAAAAATTGTTCTGTTTTTGCTTAAATACTGCTGACTTCAAATGTAGCTACGCTCATTGTACTGTGGTGATGCATTTTTCTTTATGCATATTTTTGTAAAACGTCTTAAATGGTTTGTTCATATTTTTCCCCTTAGGTGGATGGTTTTACCCAAAGTTTCCTCCTCCCTTGCTCAGTTGTCATTCACTCCCTAGACCCACCTGCTGCTTCCCCTGAGGTGAAGCAACCTGGTTCAGGGACGACACGGCAGCCACACCCAGGCTGCTCGGGCCACCAGCTCACAGACACCAACATGGTGGATGGCAAATGGCATTTATTGACTAGTTACATGGGATTATAAAACTTCTGTTTACTACATCACTTCCATCTGCTTACGTTACAAACTATGTGTTGCTTGGCTAATCAAACAACTAAACAACTAGCTGTTGAGGGAGGGGTTCTGTCTGCCCGTACAATGCGATATCTTCCGACCGCTTGTCCCTAATCTCCCACATTCCCCCCACATGATTAAGTAAAAAAACCTATAAAATTATAAATGTTACAAAAATGCAAAAGCTGTTAAAATTAGTATAATAGAATACAAAGTGATATAACATGTTAGTAATAAGCGCACTTCACGGTAATTGCAGGCGTTTGACAAATAGGATGTCGACTTTCTCTAAACGGCTCTTAACAAACGACACTAACTTGTTCAAAATGAAAGGCCCAAAAATCAATGTCAGGAGTATCATGGTGAGAGGGCCTATTAGGGTGGAAACAAGGGTGGCCAGCCATGGGGACTGGTTGAACCATGACTCGAACCATCCTTGTTGGGCCTCTCTCTTTTTCTTTGGGCTAGTCTTTCTCTCAGTTCGGCCATGGAGTCTCGCACGACTCCGGTATGGTCTGCATAGAAACAGCATTCTTCTCTCAAGGCGGCACACAGGCCTCCTTGCTGCATGAGCAAGAGGTCCAGTCCTCGCCTGTTCTGCAGGTCAACTTCTGAAAGCGAGGAGATAGATTCCTCCAGAGAGGAGATGGATTTTTCAGTTCTTAACAAGTCCTCATCAATTGGCATTTGCAGCTGAGAAAGTTCTTGATGTTGGGTCATGAGAGCTGAAACACCTGTGGCTGCACCAGTGGCTCCTAGGCCAAGGCCAAGGAGCTGCAATGATTATACCTGTCATTACTTCTCTTTTGTGGAACTGGATGGTTTCTTCTAAAAGGTGATAGATTTCCTCTTCTTGGTGATACAGGACTATAGGAACAATCAGAACTTGGACACAAAAGTCAGCAAGGTTATTGAATTTACCAAGGTACACACAGGGGGTTATTCCAGATTGTTGACAAACCCACATTCCTGGTACGAATGGGACTGCCCACTTATCAGTCTTTTGGCTAGGTTGGATGAACTCAGCACAGATATTTCCCATCTGCTTTGCTAAGGTTACATTGCCAAAGCACTTGCCTTGGCCTGTGACTTGACTCAGGGTAATTTCCCTCTGGGGGGTGTCCCACTTACAGTTGTGTGGATTATCTGCTGCAGAATATTTGAAAGGAGCATCAAGGGCAATGCCCTCATAAAAAGGAGGCTCTGCATTATAACATAACCAGCATGATTTTGTAAAGTTTGGATTGGATTGGTTCAACGACAAAAAGGTAGCATTTAACACACTAAGAAATGGATTGTAAGGATCTGACTTCGGTTTTTGGTAAATAGCTAAAGGACTGGATGAGGAGGATGTGCTAGGTGTGACTTCCCTCTTGCGTCTGCGTGCTGTAAGAATATGATAGGGTCCAGTGTATCTGCACCAGTTACAAAGGCTAGTTGCTTTGCACAATTGTCCTCCCTCTCTTGTTTGCAAACAATGATCCCTGCCCCATCAAAAATCAATCTGCAAGTTTGCTTTATGTCAAATGGAAGCATGTCATTCCCTCCAAAAACACTATCAATGAGAGTGGAAACCATAGCTGAATTGATCCCTCTGTCAGTGATTGCTTTAACAATTGCTTGTACATCCTTAGGATTCACCAGTGAGTATGTTCTCTGGTTTCTGCCTGCCCCCCCCCACTTGGACTGGAAAAGCCAGTGTGGCTGATGGACCCCAATTGGTGCATGCCATTTTTATTTTCCTCCAGTCTGTGAGAGGAGTTTGCTCCTTTTCCGACTTCCCCTCAATCCAAGTAGAAACATTGTTGTTACTGATTTTATATACTGTTACTTCTTCTTTGTCGGAGCAGGAGCCAGAGTCAGAGTCGGCTGCAGACGACCGGCTGTCCCAGTCCTCTGAGCTAGAGTCTGATTTCAGAGTCGGAAGTCAACTGACTGGCTGCTTCCGGGCTCCGGAGTCATTTGGTTGGGCTCCGACCCTGCCCCTTTCTCTCAGGGCTGGGCCACTCCTTCCCACTGGGCCCCTGCCCCTTTCTCTCAGGGCTGGGCCGCTCTTTCCCTCTGGGCTCCCCCCGCCTCCTGCTGTGGGAGTGTCTTCCCTTAAAAAAATGTGGGTTTTGGCAAATGTTCTGATTAGCTTTAATTCCCCCTTTGAGTTCCCCCTTTCTCCCACTCGCGCACGTCCGCGTTATCAAACAAACTTTCTTTGTTTTCACTGGCAATGAGCACACTATCTAAAAGACCTTCTTTGTTTTCTGCATCCCCGTTATCTAACAAACATTCCTTGTCCAGTCCAACTACATTCCTGCCCTCCCCCGGGGATTCAGCGCAATCTTGTGCTGCATAGGGTGGGGGTCCCTCCCCTGCATTTTCTAACAGTAATTCAGTGGTAGCACTTTTGGCAGCATTTCTGGCTTCCTCAGCTAAACCAACCCAAAATGATGGTGCCTGCCTTTTTCCCTCAGCAGGGCTTGAGGGCTTTGGAGAGAGCTTTTGCTCCTGCGAGTCTGTGCACTTGGCAGAGCCAACCTTATCTACAGCTTGAACACTGTCGTTGACCTTCAGATCACATTCTTTTATGCTTCAACAATCCTCTGTAAAAGTTTGCATTGTTGCCCCCACCCCCAATTGTGGAGTAACTCGCAAACAATTCTGGACAGCTTTCCAGGTCTCTTGCTCTTGCAGAGCTTTTTGCAAAGCCTGCACAAATTTTCCCCATAATTTAAGATTTTTCCCTGAGCCAGAAGACATTATCTCCTCGGCCAGAGCTTTCATACATTGATCCCATATATCTGGGTGGAGAATATCCACCGGACCATCAATGATACTAAGTTGCAAAAGCCTCATCTCTATGAGGGTAAAATCTTTTGCTTTCCAGTCAATCCCCCACTGCTTATGAATCTGAGATATGACCTTCACGAGAGCTTCCATCCTCCCATGGGTCCAGGGGCGTCCCCCTCGCTGAGCTGGTCCAGCTGCTCAGCCATCGTTCACCCATCCAGGCGATTCCCATTCTCCCAGGCGATGTCCCGGGGTTTCATCACCACCCACTTGTTACCTCATTTACATAATGTCAATTCTCCCTAATCCCTGTCCTTGGTTCTAGAAAGCTCCCTGTCCGTCGCTGTGTGGTCCCAACCCCCTGCCTAAACCCCTCCCAGGAATTCCCCTATTCCAGGAAGCCCCATTGGTCCATGTGATCCTTTCCACTCCCACTGTCTTTCCTATTGGCTGTCATATTTTGAGCTCCTCCTAATCTCCTCCCTGTTGTATCCCTGACTTCTTGAAGAATTGTACCCTCCCCTTGTACTTCCCCCATTTAAAAGACTGTGCAGAATGCTGAGTTTTATTTTTTTTCATCACTGACCCCTCAGGGAATAAATTCCTTTGAGGAGAAAGGCTCCTCCCTGTTCTTTGCCCTGATCCTAGACACTGTGCCACCAACTGCTGCTGAGAGCAGAGGCTGCTCTCTGCACGGTCACTTGGGTCAAAGCCCAGGGACAGCCAGACCTGGCGCGGACCAGGGAATGAGAGCTATCTCAGGGGATTTCTCTGGCAAGCCATGTCATTGTACCTTTTCATGTAGCATTCCCTGGCAGAGCATGTCCTAGCCAGTGCCTGCTTATGGGCTTTTACTGCTCCTGCTGCAAGATGTGTATGACAAGGACATAGGTACGAAAAATTTCAACAGAATGAATGAATATCATCCAGAACCTTGACCACTGAAACCAGGAAAGTGAATATTTTGGGCATTGTAAACAAAATAGAATTATCTTCTACCTGTATTTAAGTAATTACTTTCCTGCTACTAAACACTGAATTTCAAAAACTCTGAAAGAATACAACAACCTTAATAATTTCACTAAAGTATGGACAATTTTTTTTTTTTTTTTTTTTTTTTTAATCTTCAGTTGTGAAAGCATACTTTCAACTTGTCTGTGTTGTAGGACATTTTTTTTTTCCCCTTAAGATTAACACTTCTCAGAGGAAATTTTTCAGTAGTGCTCACTATAATACAGGTATTTCAACACAAAAAAAAAAGCCTCCCAAAAACCTGAAAATCTCAAACATGGGGCGATCAAGAATGCAGTGCAAAAGGTAAAATAAGATCTCTCTTTGTAAAGGTGCCTTCCTTACATGTGATATTTTTTCAACAATCATTTGTTCTTATTACTGCATGCATAGTTTTTCCTATCTTCTCTTACTTCTCACTGAATTTATCAGAGTATAGTGTATTATCCCTTAAAACTCTCTGATCCATCAGAGACCAAAGTCTCATGCAACCACTTTTAGACTGTTGAATCATTACCACCTAAATATTACACTTTCTCAACACAGGAGTCTAAATCACAGTTTTTGTTATCTGCAGTAAACAGAAAACCTGCAGGTATTGCTTGTAGGCTTAAATTTATAATGGAATTTAATGAAATAATTTTTCTAACTTGTGTATACCCATTGTTAGGGGTTGCTATCCTCTCTCCTAGACCGTTTCCTCTCTCCAAACCATTCTTTTCTTCAGTGGGTAAATGAGTAAATGGGTTCACCAAGGTGATCTTCTCCTTCTTTCCCTCCCTGCAGGCTTTGTTGTGTTGCATGTGAGCCTTCTATCACTTTGTTCACTCACCTTATTTTTACCTATTCCTTCATCCTTCCTTCAATTTCATATCCCTATGTCTCCATTCTTTCTCCTTGTCCTTGTTTATTGTGTGTAAATAGTCATTTAATATGCAGTATTTTACAGAAGATAATAATTTCTAACAACTTCAAGAGATTCTATAAGCAGCTGAATGCTCCTGTAAGAACTTATTTCTATATACTTTGAGTAGGTATTTTGTCTTCTGTCTCCTACACAAGCTTGAAGAAAGGTTTTTTCAATTGTTTAACCTGTAGGGTTTTTTTATCTGCAATTAAAGTCTAGCTCTTCATTTTACTAGATGTGGAGGTGATATACATCAAGGCAAACAGTAAGAACTGCAACACAGCTTGATACTGAAAGCAAAACATGCATACATGCCAAACCACAGTTTGCCTGACCAATTCATCAGTAGAAAATACAGCATTAAATCAGCTTGTAGCTGTCTAATTTCTTTGACAATAGAATTATAGAGATTAAAGATACAACATGAAGTTAAATTAAAGTCTTTTTTTTTTTTTTTTTTTTTTTTTTTTTGGGTACATGAAGAATCATTGCAGATTTTATGGGAACCTCCAACCCTGATTTTAAAATAGCAACTGCAAATGTGTTCTCAGTGTCTTGACTAACACAGTTGTCAGCCGGATTTCTGTTACAAAGGTGGATGAATAATTCATTTTTATTCATGCAGCTGACAACTTAGTCTTTATCTTTTCATGAACTTTTTATAAAATTGTCTGCACTCTTTAGGTGGAGCCACTCAAGCCACAGTACAGCATGCACTTCCTCCTCCTCACATAACCCTTCAGTGATGAGGGCTCAAGCTTAGAGTTGTACTTATTAGTTGTAGAGCTCTAATGACATTGTTGTGATTCTATGATTTACATAACCAATACTGCATAATGTTTAGATTTCAAAATCAAATAAATAAAAAGAGACGTGGCTCTGGCCAACATACAGCTACTCAAGATTAAAATTTAATTTAGTCAGCATTCAAACTTGTAAGGGTTGAAACTTTTGTGGACATTAAATATGAAAAAAAAAAAAATGGTTCTCTAAGGAAATTGCATAGTCTTAGCTATTCTTGGAAATATTAGCAGTAACCTTGGAAATCTGCTTTTCCAAGTGATGGTCTTTGTCCTCAAGTTGATAGAAATCAACTTCTGAGAAAACAAAACAGATTATTTTATCCTATGAATTTTTTGGACTCTCTGCACAAATTTTACAGAAAAGAAAGGTGTGATTTTTTTTTTTTTCCCCTCTGTCCTCTTTTCTACAGTTCAGTTTATCACCTCTATGTTTTCTTCTATGTTATGACTAACAGATAAAAGCTGAAACACATCATAACAAAATCAATAGTTCTAAAAAAATCTATTTTCTAGCCTCCATCACTGCATGTAATGTTTTATTTGTTTGGTTTTGGTTTGGGTTTTGTTTTACATAATAAATTTGTCATGCTTTTCTGGGCAAGAATTGAATCTGCAGAACTACTGATACTCCTTTTATCAATGGCCCTATGTTTTCATACCAGGAGAGCAGAATATAGTGTCCCTAAGATGGCTCTAGGACACTGTTTTATGCCTCCATTCTGCAATGCAGGTTACTTCCTCCTTCAATATCTTCTGCTTCTTTACGTTTTCCATTGTTGTTTTGGTGTAATAGGTACATTTCAGTCTCACTGAAGGTGAATGGCAGTTTCTTATGTAATCTGTAGCCTCAGATCACACTGATGTGTATGACATCTCACATCACCTAAGTGAACTGTAAGCTTTTCTTTTACACAAAAATACAACGTTTTGTCATTTTAAAGGCACCTGCTGTTTGCCTTGGCTTTCATTTTTCTAATTTGAAATAAATTTCTAAATTAATGAAGACCATTTATTTTTCCACACAAAGAGGACTTTTAATCTCCAGTCTGGATTATAATCCATATATTTACTTATCTAGTAAAAATCATATATTTCTTTCCATTGGCTCCACATTTGATTGAGACTGTCTAAAGAATTTTGTGACACTGTTTTAGAGGTTTTATTCAAATAACAATATAATCCTGCTTAAGAAAACTCAAAAGTGGTTTTAAGTAATTCTCCATGCATTAAATTCTAAAATAAAAAAATCACATTATATATTTGAGGTAATAAACACACAGCAGCCATTGGTCACTATTTGTCTTCAATTATAATAACAAGTTTTAGGATTCCAAATATAAAGTAAGCACACTATGAATATTAACTTGTAACAAATTTTACATAAATACTAATATCAAAAGAGAACAAAAAGTACTAGAATGTGACTAGGTAGTAAGGGTTTAAACATAACTTTTCATTAGTAAGACTCCACAACCTTTGGGAAAATTTATTTGATTTTTCAGGGAAAACTCAGGGAAGACAACCCTAAAGAAAAAAATAAGGGAAATGGAGGAATGTACAGCATGAGTTAGAATTGAAAAAATTCTTTATGAGCATTAATTTTACTTATTCTTTTTTTAAAAAATATATATTTTCTCGTGTGGGATATACAATATAATTACTATCTATATTCTATCTTAATTTATCAAAAACAAAGGGAAGTTAATGATGGCAAAAGGTATAATATGTCATCATAAAAAAAGTACTTTATTTTCTAATTAAAAATTTTTTACTCAACCACTCTGAAGGCTAAATGACACTCTTTAGGCTATATTTTAGGGCTCAATTGAACTGAACTGGCACATACCCCAAAGTTCAGTCAAATGCTTCGATATCCAATCCAAAACAGAGAAAACTCATTGTATTTATCACAGAAAACTAAACACAGATCTACAGAAGCTCCATAGAATTAATGGCATGAAAGCTCTAAATTGACATTTTGTCTCATATTACCTCCAGGCAAGCTGTTTCATACACCTTAGACCTGGGCTTTTCTATTTTTCTTTTAATTTTTCCCCTTTGAGAGCAGATACCTACAACCAATGTTTGAAAGAATCAGATCAGGCTCAGTATCTTCTTATAATACACTAATGCCTTTAAAAAAAAGAAAAATAGCATAATACAGTATTCACCTTATTATTTCTTCAGGAGACAAGGAGAGAGGAAGGTTCAAATGAAGCAACAATGAAGAAAATTCTTACTGTTTACCCTAAAAAATATATTCCAGAAAAAAAAAAAAATCAAGATTATTTTGGTCAGACGATTTCTTCTAAGTGAATATTGATACACTTCCTAAAAGTACTGTCAAATCTAAATTCCAGAAGAATTTTTGAAGTGGGATTCAGAAAGCTGATTATACCCCTCTTGGATCCATGCCTCGGTACTAAATTACAGAAGGGATATAGATGATTCCTAGGGAAGGGAAGGATGCTTGCTGTCTTTCTGATGAAATATACTTTGCACATTTCAGGAAAAGGGGATAGCAGTTACATGCACCTTAGATGTTCTTCCAGCCTTTAAGCTACAGAATATAGCACTCAGAATGTAGAACTCAGAAAGACGCTGAGAAATCACTCTGGTTTTAGCAACTGCTCTTAAGCACTGTTAAATTAAAAATGGACAGGTCAACATTACACCTTAAAACAAAACAAAACTTTAATTGTGCAAGACTGTATTCAGACATTCACTGAGAACACTTTTCACTCTAGACCTTATTGGAGACTTGGAATAAATTAATTTCTAGATGCTGTTTGGCTTTAGGTAGCACCTATGCAGTTTCTCAGTCTATGGCAAGCAAGGAGGCAGAACTCTTCTGCAAACAGAAGTCTTCATTACATACAACGAACACCTAGAAGCAGAAGGAGAGAGCTAATGCATATTATAGGTTTACATATCTCATATACACAGATTATCCTATATTATCCTATATTATTAACTAATTTATTAGATATAGGTTCACAGATGATACCCTCAAGGACAGCTTCTGATTCATGTTTCCAGTGCTTCAAATATATAAATTAAATATATTACCATAGATTCATACTTGTGCATATCTAGTTCAAGAGGGTTTGTTAAAAATATTTTGTAAAGGTGATAGAAGACCATTTCCAAAATTAATAGATAGAACACAATACTTCAGCTAGCAGGGTCTCAAATGATTACCTAATCCAATTTCTCAGTCAGTTCAGTGATGGAATTATGTACATGGTCCACAGGCCTCCTTTGAAGGCACTGACCGGCACAAGGCATCAACAACCTCTCTGAAAGGCTGTACAGATATTTGATCACCCTTGGAGAAAATAAATGTTTTCCAATGCCCAGCCTGAACTTCCTCTAATGTAGCTTTGAACCATTCCCATTCCATGTTGCTGGATGCGAGTAACAGACCAGCACTCCCTCTCCAGGTTCCCCCTAAGGAAGTTGTACAGGACAATGAGTCTCCAAACCAGACAGACCTAGAGCCCTCAGTCACTCCTCACAGGATGTGTCTTCCAGTCCTTCCACCAGCTCTGCTGTCCTCCTCTGGACCATTCAAGGACCTTCCCACCCTTCTCAACCTGTGGGGCCCAGCACTGCCCACAGGACTCAGGGCGAGGCAGCACCGCGGCTGAACCCAGCAGGATGATCCCAACCACAGCTGGTGCTGCTGTGTCTGGTGCAGCCTGGGATGGGGTTTGCCCTCCTGGCTGCCCGGGCACACACTGCTGACTCACCCTGAGCTGCTGCCGACCAGCACCCCCAGATCCCTTTCTGCAGGGCTGCTCTACACACACCGCTCTCCCAGCTTACACTTGTGCCCAGCTTTACTGCATCCCAGGGGCAGAACCTGTATTTATGCTTGTTACATTTCATGCCACTAATAGTTACCCAGTACTCCAATGCATCCAGATCCCTCTGCAAGGTTCTTGTTCCCAAAGAGAGTCAACAAATCCACAAGGGATGCTACATGACAATTTCATGTACTTTAAAACAGAGAACCTGCGGTCTCTGTGCAGAAGGTGATTTTCCTACCTTTTTTGACTTGTCCCATTTAATTATTTTATACACTCTTCTCTGAAAGCCAAATATAAAATGTAAGCTGCTAATAAAGCTCAGTACTTAATATATCTTCAGAAAACATTACAATATCCAAGACTCTGTTTCATGTTTTTGTTTATGCTGTGCCTACTTCACTGGTGACAGAGTGGAATAGCCAAATCTTAATGGAGAAGCCACTGCCTACGCATTCTTGCACCACTGAAGGACTCACACAAACACCACCAGAGACTAACTTCTTGGATCACAGACCTTTTGCAGTGGATGGCTCCAGTGAGCTGAAGGGGCCTCCTGTCAATTCCTCTTTACACACACACACTCACTCTCAGGAGTTCTTTCTTCTTTTTCGGGTTCAGTCATATGTTTCCCATAGCAGAGTCTCAGTCATTTGATTTATAAAAGTAAATAATTTAATAGTGTGGTACAGTAGCAGGTCAGTCTAAAATGGATAACTCTGGGGAGGGTTTTCAAAGAAAGAAATCTGTGGGCAATTATACTGTGCCCTCACAAGCTTTTAACATGCCTTACCAGAGCCTCTTGGTACAGTGGTGATATTTTAGCTGGATATTCTAGCAGCTTACTGCAATCTTTCTCTTTGTATATGTTAACTGTTCTTGCCAAGTTGCAATTTCATCTGATGGCTCTAGTGTCCTTGTCTTCTGGTTTGGACTTAAGGAGTACTTGCTTGCTGCTGCAACCCAACTTCTTAACAACGAAAATATCAATGTGTTGTCAGTATTCTGGTTACACTAAAGAAAAAACACAGCACTGTACCAGCTAGCAGGAAAATTACTAAGAAAACTCTCTTCCAGCTGAAAACACATCTAAGTGTATGTTCACAGCTTGGGTCTCAAGATTTCAGCAAATCCATCTACTCATGCTAAGCTTTCAAAGATAAGAAAACAACACAATAAATCACAGTATTATAACTTAATATTACTCATTCTACTTAAAACATATTTCAGTTAAACAACCAATTTTGCAACATATACAACTCTTTTACATGTAGGAACTTGCTACAAAGACAATTATTTCAGGAAACTGAGGAAGAACAAGGAATATTCAAGCAGTCTCAAGGAGGATGTAGTATCCTTTTTATCACCACTATGCATGATCCAGTGATTTCTAGCATCCAAAAAATATTTATTTCAGATCTCCGAGACCCTATACACCATTTATTACATATGGCACATTCACAAACCTCACAAACTGGATGTAAATCTCATTTTAAACATCTTGTCGCTGTTTCTCACTTTCTCCCACAAACACTGAAGAAAACTGCCAATTCAGACAACAGAATTACTATCAGTAGAGATATTTAAAGTTAGTCTATAGACATTAAAATACTGATTTGGTTTGGTTTAGGGATAATGAGCTAAAGGCTTCCATGTTGCAAAAAAGATAGGCCAATTACAGTTCCCTTCTTTTTGTACTGATTCTACAATTTAATGGGCACATGAAACTTCCATTAACAATAATGGGACTTCTGTGCATGCACTGCAGAGAAAATAAAGCCCTCTAGAGCTTTTTTTCCTATAACAGCATGAAATTAATGGAGAATGATAATAATCTCAAAGAAGTAATGCAAATAGCAGTTTATTGAATGAGAAAAAATCTGGGAGAGTGGTCTTGGTGCACAGGGAGTAAAATTAAAGAGTCAAAAATACACAGTGCTAAACAAGACAACAAAGAAAGTCAAAAATCACATTTCAGGTATGTTAATCCAGACTACTCAGAAACTAAATCTCTGCAAAATACATAAAGCAGAGAAATTAAAAATAATGTAAGAAATAAAAATATTTTAAGACCAAATGAAATAAAAATTGAAAGAAAATACTTGTCAATGGGCTAAAAACAAGTAATTTATAAAACACTTGAGGACACACTGACAGAGTTAGTACATTTGCAGAGTGCAGATATTAATAAATTTTAGAAGTACTTGTAGTACTACTTATAATGTTATTTTAGTTGCAATAGCCATGGTGTTGAGATTTCACCTGACTGACTGAGATAGTCATGAACTTCCATCTAACGGATCTTAATCTAGGCCATTCAGCTAGATCATAGCACATCCGGCTTGATTCTTAGTTGCACTCTGGTTTGTATTCATGTTCCATTTTTGCAAATAGTTTTTTGTGCTTATGGTGCAGTAAACAACTGACTTGAGAAGAAATTATTTCCTGTGTTTGACTTTGGATACAGAAGGGTTACTAGACCTAGGCAAGTACAACATGAAGGTTTACTTGCCAGTAAGTCTCATAGGACATGGATGAATCTAGCATAAAACACTAAGTATGGATTCTAAGGTCAGGATGAACAAGTAAACTCAGTTCTTGTTAAGAGTAGTAAATCAGAAACAAAATAATATACTTGTAGAAATGATTTTTGCAGTGCCTATTTTATCATGGTAACCCAGCATTCAGGATTCTTGAGAGCTTCTCTGACCATGCCATTGAGAAATCATAAAATAAAAATATAATTTAACTGCATTTTATTTTCATTTTGTCAAATGAAAAAGAAGTTTACTGCTATTCAGTACATAAAATGTATAATGTACTTCATTCACATTTGCTGATTTTTTCTAAAATTATATTTATCAAGAAAAATATTATAACTTAAATGCTAGTTCTTGGACCCCCAAATAAAATCTATACATTGTGTTTATATCTTTGTTATTTATTTCTGTAGTGATTTTCTGTTTGATGTATTTTCTCACGCTTTTTTAATTTCAAAAGACTACAGCTAACATATCAGCAATAAATAATTTGTCCTTTATATAGCTCTGTAGGGTTGTTTTGGGGGGTTTTTTTCCTCATAACTTTTGTTTGTTTTGATCCTTTTCAACAGAACAGATTAGCATTTAATATAAGTAAAAATAAAATGGTTGGGATTTTGGGCAAGTTTAGTGGTTTGGTTTTCCGTTATTTTGCTGTTGGTTCCCCACGTAACATACACATGCATAAACACATAGGATCATAGATTTTGTATATTTGTGTTCTTTATTATTGCTTGGAATTTGATGGTTATGTTTAATTATTAACTCCTTTGAGACACTTAAAACATGCATGAAAATGCATGAAAAGCATAGTGAACTAAGTGCAAATATTTGTAAAGACATAATTCAATATTGTTTTCATACACATCTAAGTTTTAAATACATTTAGCTGGACAGAGAAAGGAAATCTAAAAAAAAAAAAACAAAAACAAACAAACAAAAAAAACAAACCACAAAGCAAACAAACAAACAAACAAAAACCCCCCACACAAAACAAAATTCCCCCTTGACTCTATCACTTATTGTCAATAAACATGATATTTGTTATAAAGAGTGTCAGAGAAAATCTGAGCCTACTTATACAAGAATATAAGTTTAAGGGAAAAATAATTTGAAGCATCTTTCTGTCAGGGGTACATTGTTGTCCAGACTCTGCATGAAAAACATCTGTCAGTACAGTTGAAAACTAAGGCTGTGGAGAGTTAAGTACTCTTAAGTACACGTTAAGTACTGCTTAAATGAAATATGCCGATGGTCCTCTGCACCAAGAGACAGGTTGGGCAAACACAGTAAACCAGCTTTTTCTCATCAAGGATTCGAATTACAGTATGCCATGACTCACCTGAATGATGCATTTCTCTCCCATTATTGCCCAGAAAATCTATAATCTCCATTCATATATTTGTCTGCAGAAAACATAGCACACATTCCTGCCACAGTCTAAAGCACTACTCTAAAGCACATCCCATCCCATACATTTCCTTAAGCTCTTAATAATCATATAAACCATAACATAATTGAAAATTTATGAACACACTTACATACTCTCCAGCCACAGTTTCAAATTTCATAGCAATTTTAATCTGAGAATGTCAATTTTCAACCACAGAGCTGTAATCCACCTAGGTCTAATTC
>JAIXNV010000059.1:196731-212242 GCA_020917445.1 Riparia riparia | reverse complement strand
GGGAGAGGGAGAGGGAGAGGGAGAGGAGAGTCCCTTAACAGCAGAAATAAGTCAACATAAAGGGAAAGAAACCACTAATTTATAATAGTATTCTGATTACAGCAGGGATTGTTTTCTTCTAATTTTTAATGAAATCGGTTTACATATCCCTTTCATTTGTTTGGGTAATACTAATCTTACTGACATTATGAGTAGTATCACCTAGAAACACATATTAGTCATCTCTTTAAAACCTGTAGTTATCAACATTTATCAGAACCAAGATTTTACCACAATGTTTTCATACATCAATAACATTTATGGTTTTCTATAATCATTTGTGATGGAATCATTTTTCATTTTTATTAAAAAGCAATTTTTTACATTGTGGAAAAAATGTCAAAGCCCATGTCAAAATGTATCTTTAACTCATATTTAAATTCCTTTATAAGCATTAATGGCCACCTGTTCCACGATGTTATTATTCAGTTTATTCAAGTGCATGATAAACATTAAAGATTGAACCTAATTCTCCATTTGAAATATGCTATTGCATATGTATTGTCTTCTAATCTTACATCATCTTCTAATTTTAAATAATCTAATTTTTTCAATCTACTAAAAATAAACATGTCAGTCAGATTTGTAAATAAATACAGTAAACATCCACTGTTTTCATTTGTGGGTGAATAACCTTGTCATCTCCGTATACTTTTATCTGCCTCAGTTCTGAATTTAGATTGCTAATTTTCTTGTGCCGATTTCATATCTTTTTAATCAAACATTATTAACAATATCTAATCAAACAATCAGAAATAAAATATAAGAAGAAAGGTGTAATACAGTACACAGAAATGTGCATTTCTCTAGGAAAATGACAAAAAATATATAAAATGTTCTATTTTCTTATAAACTAAATCTCTTAATCTCGATTTGCCCAAGATCCTGATGTTAAAATACAGCTTTAATGTAACCAAGTACTATCAACCAGATCATGTTGTTTTTACAGGTCTTTTTCTTAATTTTACCTGATTCTTCAAGGCACTGAGTTCGAATTTGATACAGGTATGCAGATACTGAGAACAAAGTTATATAATTTCAAACCATCACCAGGTTGTCCATTCAGATACAAAATATTTGCTATAAAATACAAACATAATTAATTCATAATGGTTGTGATGACACCACATTATCATTGATTGTTAAAGTCACATATTTAGCATGGATTGTAGAGCAAAGAGATGTACATTTGTGCAGCAGAAAGAAATGAGTGAAGGCTGTATGAATATGCATACTCAAATGGCATCTATAACCTGGATCACTGTGATGATAGGGGATACTAGTGAGCAGCTTTTTCCTATATTCTGTTTGCAGTGCTGTAATGAGGAAATAAAATTGGAAAATTGGAACATTTTAAAATAAAAAACTTGATAGGAAGAAAGTAAAACAGTATCAGCCCTACTAACATTAGGTAAGAATATTATTAGAAATAAAATAGATAATATAATGAAAGATCATCTAAGGCTATATTACATAATTACTAAATTAATAGATAATAAATAGTCTATTAATAATTAAAACATTTAGATTAAATCCGATATGGGTGCTGAGAGGTTTTTTTCCTCTGAAAAAAAGAACCCATGACCTGAAGGGAGAATTAGAAAATTATCTTCTTCTAATAAGGAAATTTTGAAGTATTCAGTAACAAATTGGATTCTGGAAATGTGATTTTTGGTTGATTGGTTGGTTGGTTGGTTTTATTAAATGAAATACAATATGTGTTGAATACATTTATTTAGATATTATAAATGTTTTTCTCTATTTCATATATTGAAGAGAATTTAAGAATTCTAATTTTATTAAATGTTGATTGATAACATATATCCAGGTATCTTCCAGCCACAAAAACATCCAGTTTACTATCCAATATTTATAGTGCCAGACCAGTAAACCTGATGATCCTGTCTCTACAGATAATATTGTCTCTTGTATTTTATCACTTACAGCATTTCACGCTTTCATGAAAGGTGAGGACTGCAAGCACAACCAATCCAATAGATGTTAAAAGTTCCAGCTATCCCTAAAATAAAATGCTCTTTCTGACAGCTTGAGGGCAGACAATGTTTTCAAAATTAACACTCTTTCAGAATGTAAATTATTAGCTGGATGTTGTTGCATCTTAATTTTTATACTATGTCTCCACATTGTTTGGATTTTTTTCAAGATGTTCAAATCATCTATTAGAAGTTAAATATTTTATGTTTGTTCAAAAGTTATAAAACTGAAAATATGTTTTCCATATCTATTTAAAAATTATGCAAAATTAATATAAATGCATTCCAATGCTTCAGATTTTATTTATTTGTGATGATATAGTATAAAAATTATTCTTTTTGTGCTTTCTACTCTATGGTAAAGTAAGCATATATCCATGTGTTACATTCTAAAATACGCTATTTAATTCAATATTCACTTTCAACATACACCATGTACTGAAAGATAGAGCAATATGTGACCTCATTAATATCACTGTGACATACCATTTTATTTATAAAACTAGATAGTATTTTGGGAGAGATAATCTGTGATGTGATACCAAGTATTCAAACAATGGAAAAGTTGAGCTCTAATTTCATCCTGAAATGGGTAAAACAGACTATCAGAACTTCTGAGATCAGTTCACAAAAAAGTTTTGATCAAACGTTTGTCTTTGAATATGTATCTTACAATGGATACCTGGTTACTAAGCTTAAATCAGATCTGTAAAATAATAGAAGATCATGACAGATGTGATAACTCAAAATCATGGTAGAAATTTACAGTTCTTTGATTTGAAGAAAGATTTTTCCTTCTTTGATTACCACTTCAGTCCTTCTACTATTATGCTTTCTGTGGTGGTTACTCTAGCTTTTGAAAAAAGAATTAATTAGCAAGGATGCATTTCATTGTATTATCTAACACTGCCATTTATGATCATGAATTTAATCTCCAAAGATAATTGTACAGTCAAGAAAGTTCTTGAGAAAGCCTGGCAATAAAGAAAAATATTTAGTGTCAAAACACAAGGAAAACAACTTTGGTCTGTTGTTTAATTTCATTCTGAAGAATCCATTTTCCGTCTTTTACTCTTGAGATTTACAAAACTGTGCAGTAAGTGCATATGCTAATGTTTGCTAAGCACAGCATGTCATTGTGCTGAAAATGGGAGAACCTTAGAACTGTATAGAACCTGTACAGAACACTGTTTTACCCCACCCAGTAGTACCATGAAGAAGTTGACACATATGCAAGCACTGGTAGCAGGCATGCCCATAGATATGGGACTACTTCTGTAATCTTTCTTCAGGGATTTTATAAGGAGCTTGTTTAAAACCTAGCCAGGTACTTGTATCACCTGTATCCTTTGAAATGCCCAAAGAAATTCCTCACACAGACATGCCCAATACAAAGCCATTCTCATTATCCAAAGATGTCTTTTGTCTCCAGGCAGTTTTTACGTTTCTTAGGGCCCACTGGCAGAAGGACAAGAGTGACTAGATCCCAGGGCTGTTAGACATTAGGTATTAACTCTGTTAAACATGAAGCTTCAGGATATCAGAAGGGCTGTGCTGCTACTCCTACACCCACTTGTATAACGATCTGAAAAACATCCTATGTCCCTCCAATCCCCTAAGGTCCCTGGGGTCAGTTAGTAGTTTTATCACTGTGCAGGCAAGGAAGTATGTGCGTGAGCATCCATATACCATATCTTTTTCTGCTGATGTTTTTAAAATAATTTAATAGGAAAGTTCCTTTTTTGAACTGTGAGTTTTTGCAAAGCTAACGATCTGGCATTCACAAACCCATAGGGATAAAGCCCTGACAAGTTTCTTAACACATAAAGAGGAAAAGGAAGGGTTTTCTCATTTAAGATACTTTGACAAAGTTTTCATGACTAAGTAGAAAAAAAAGGAGTAAAAATAATAAAAGAAACACTTTAAAACTAGGAGTTTGGTCAGCTACCCAAAGTGTGAGGCAAATATTCCTTATTTGAAAATGTTCTAATTTGAAATATAACAGTTCAATTTATTCATTTTTAGAAGTCTTTTAAAACGTCTGAGCAAATGTAAGGTCAATTTATTAAAGTGAGTTGTAATTTATTAAATACTCTTAATCATAATTAAGCCTTAAATTACATATGAGGTCAATGCAATTGGTAAGAAAACATGATAAATTGCTGTATACCACAGCTTAGATATTTAAATATTTGTAGCCCACAGTTTTATGGAACACTAACTACTAATCTCTTGGGAAAAATAAGCATAATATAGCCTTGTTTTTTTTTAAAAAGAAAAAAAAAAAAAAAAAAAAAAAAAACAACAACAACAACAAAAAAACCACAACCTAAACAAACAAACAAAAAAAAACAAAACAAAACAAACAAAAAGCCAACAAAACCAAAACAAACAAACAAAAAACCCTGAATATTCAAATCCTTGAAAGAGAAATTTTCAAGGAAAGAGTAAATTTAAAACTAAAAAAAAATCCATAGCAACTAAACTTTAATGGAAATATTATAAGAATTTTAATCTGAGCATTTGTTCCTTCTCAACAGCATACTCAGCTCTGAAATAAAAATCAATCTCTATTTTAGACAGGTGATTTTAAAAGTGAATAAAGACATTCAGCAATTTCTTCATAATTGGAACTCTCTGGGGAAAAAAAAAAAAAAAAATCTGTGTTTTGGAGACCAATTCTTTAAATACTTAAAAACATGGATATATCTGGCTTAGATATCTGAGTTTCAGCTGTCAGTTCATTATCTTGTTTCAAAATTAAAAATTCTAGTAAATACATTATTGAAATATAATTTTTTGTCTCCATCTGAATTCAGACTGATAGTTTGCAAATATTCTTTACCTTCACTTGAAATCTACCCCTGTAGTCTCATGCCTAGCTCTGAAAGAACATGATAAAATATAACAAAAGTCAGAAGGGAGCTTCTCTGAAAAATGCTTGAACAACACAAGCAAAACACAACTTTTCCCATTCTTATCTTTAGCAATGTGAACTCTAGAAATGAAAGAAAAACAAAAACTGTTTCCAAATTCACATGAACTCCCCCACACAAATCGATATCTACCCTTGGGCAGCTGGATCTCACTCCAAACAACATCTGTGGAAAACAGCTTCCCTGTTCCAACCCAGACTACTACCTCAGATGTAGATATCCGTGTTGTAAACACCTTAAGTTTGCTGACATCAGCCTCTCAGGCTCTCTTCTGCTAGGGAAAAACCTTTTCTTTGATTTCACTTATTCATTCATTTGTGAAAAATAAATGCAGGTTTAAGGTATTTAGTTGTGAGGAAGAGTGAAAATTTCTCCTTATTGGAGGGAATTCAGTTTTCCATATACAAGTCCTTTGCGGACATTTTGACAAGACATTCAGCTTCAGAGATTATTCAAAACAGAGGATATTTTACTTTTTGTTCATGTAGATTCTAAAATTTTGATGAAACAGTAAAAAAATAGTATAATTATCCAAAGTCCATTAAGTGATCCACCTTTTGGTGATCTGTACATATACACACAAAGTTTTTAACACATTTTCAATTTAGAAACCTACATTGACATATCATATTAAAATTGCATGTGCTTTGTCACTTACTTGCAACAAAACCAACACTAAATATATCAATTTGATTCCTTCAGCAAGGAATTGTAACTTCTACAACATGATTGAAAACAGAAAACTTCAGGAAGACATGCAAGCAGAACGACTTTATAAATTATCACACTTGATTTCCTCTTAGGAATGAAATCAAGTGAGTTTTTAGCAGAACTTTCTTCACACAAGGGGCTTATCTCCTATAAGGTTTTAGTAAAATAAGTATTTTTCAGGTGATTCATTTCCTACTTGTAAAATACAGTAAACTTCTATTAAAATATAGAAGGAAAATTGGCTAGGCAGGATTATTAGGAAGATTCAGAGGGTGCCGTCAGTAATACACAAACTACCAAGCTGTAAGAATACCTTGAGAATCATATTTAGGGCACTGAATGCCTAAAATATGGACAAATCTAAAAGCTGTATAAAAGATTTTAAGTTAATACTACAGAGATGAATGGAGTAGATTGGAACCATCCACTATGCTTAACTAGCTTGTTTAAGACCTTTTACACTGAAAGTCCTAATATTTAAATCTTGTTTTTTATCAATCAGATGCTAACTCTACAGTAACACTTGAGGGAAAAAGAAAAAAAAGAAAAAAAAGAAAAGAAAAAAAAAATGGAGCAATTTGGACCGTGGGTTTCTTAACAGATATGCTCCTAATGTGCCACCATATCTTTTATTTTCTGCTGGTTAGCTCCACATTAAACTTCTGTTTTTTTCTCTTAATAGAATGGCAGGATAGGAGCAGGGAAACAGTTTGCAGGGAAACTAATATACATCATTAGTGGGACTGACTTTTGAGTATTTTTTCCAATGCTGACCGAATTTGATGGTGGAATCAACAAATGGAAAAAACCTTAACATTTCAGACATCTGTTCCTGTCCAGAGGGGACGAAAAATTGCCAAAGTAAATACTAAGTCTGGTTTTGAGCTTAACATCTGAGGAAAATGAAAGTAGAATAATCTATACTCTTAGAGATTGTAAAGCTGATAAACAACATATAGCACTGCACCAAAAAAAAAAAAAAAAAAAAAAAAAAAAAAAAAAAACAGAGTTTATGTGTTTGGATTGTCATTTAAAGCTGCACTGAATGGTCAAAACAATGCTTTATGTACCTAGAGAAATAGGGGGAAGAAGTGAATTGGAAGGATAATGGTAAAATGCTTCATTTTTTTCCATGTTGAAATACAAAGGGCTATCTTCCCCCTTAAAGTGTCAATACAATATGACAGAAACCTAGATTTTAACTACACTATACCTATAATTGAAGCACTTGAGTCGAACTTTAAGTAATATAAAAGGTGATACAATAAGAATCAAATTCTTTTGTATTCAAAGGTTGCATTTTTCTACCTTGATGCTCTAGCAATTATTTTGGGCCTTGCCCTGACATTTTAATTCTCACAGATTCATTAGAAGTGTACAAAATTACATGGATGCTGTAATATATGCCAGATACTGATTTAAGCTTTGCTTTGGTCAAGAGATTGATTGTATTCTTCAATTTTTTTTTTTTTTTTTTTTTTTTTTTTAATGCAGTCTGGTGATCACTGATCTCCACAAAAGATAATTAGTGGTTTAATAATAGTCTGTGAAAATTAATTTAAACACCCTATTTTAAAATATCAAGTGATAATAATCACAAATATGCAGGTAACACATAAAGGGGTGAGGACACTTGATTAAATCAATTTTATGTTTCAGACTTCAGCATTTACAACATTTCTTTATGTCAAATCTATCCTAATATGATTTAACAAACTTTAATTACAGACATAGATTACAGTGCTCTTTAAAATACTATCATCCATAAAATAAAAATCTTTGAAATTTGTAAAGTATCTTAGTGATGCTTGAATAATGTACCTTACTTTTTCTTATCAGAGGTTGTTGTGATGCTAAATGTGCCATTAGCACAAGTAAATTCTAAATATTTATCAATAAATTTATCAAGAAATACCCTTGTAGCAATGATTTTAGGTGCAAAATAGTTCTATTTTAAAATAATCGTAGTTCTACAAACATATTGTAATTCAAAGTTAAGCAGAAAGTGCAAGCAAAAATTTTATTTTCAAAACAGGGAATAAGCCTTTTGCTTGACATTGAAAAAATACAGTACATAATTGCATGTGAGAAGAAGAGCTAATGTTAAAATTTGCCACACTCACTAAATCCTAAGAAATCCCAAGAAATCATAATAGAAAAAGTTGATTCTGCTGTATGGATTTAAATTACTGCAAAAGGTCATCTGCACAGCCGTTACGTAGTGTATCCATGTGTATGGAATATCTCCTTAACATTTTACCTGAACTGAGATTAATAGTATAATATCTATACTTAAAGTCGGGTAACCTGGTATTTTATCTCTCTCTTACCGTTTGTTCTGTCAGATGTTAAATATTATCACTTAAAAATATATAGGTTTCTGCTATGTGAGGCAATAGAAAGTGTTGTTAACAGACATTCTGATGCAGCATGATAACTAAAATTTCCAAATTTTAGAGAGGGAATATACACACAGACTAAGAAAATAAATGCTGAAATCAATGCATATAGATTAAATGTACGCCAAATTTCTATTTTCCAGGATTAAAGCCTCAGGAATGAAAAAAAAAATCTGATAAAATATGGCAGCTTTAGAGAGAAAGGCAAATATCTTATAAAATAGATGCTTAACACAACTAAACACAATAAACACAATAAACACTACTAGACTTATGAATTCCAATTATATAACTTATGTTCGTGTAATTAATCTATACCAAAGTGACAAACTGGACTTTGGCCTGTATCAAAGTAGTCTTATTAAGAGCAGTATCATTTAAATGATGCAGGAACTTTGCTAAGCACTTGGAAAAATATCTTGGTCAGAAACATTGTGTTATTTCTTTCTTATCTTAGAAGACTTTTTTGAATAATGTTATAATTAGTTATATAGCCATTATCTGATCATAATAGGTTATTTACATGCAAGTCAGGTCTGAAGAAGAAAGGGATTTCTTGCTCATACACTTCTGCAAGAGTGAATCAATTGGTTATGTCACTTGGGTGGATCAGATGGCTTTGTAAATGGCCTTTGCTGAGTTAATGAAAGGAGAATACTTCCTCCCTTAACTAGGCAAGACCAGCATAGGGAAGTGCATACATAACTAAGTCTAGAATGGAGTACTAAAACCAGAAAAAAAATCCCAACGAAACAAACAAAGAATCCACAAACAAACAAAAAACAGTAAGTGAGTAAAATTTGAAGAGAGACACAAGTGACAGACTTGAATTGACTTCTACCTAATCATTCCTGCCTGAGAACTGGGGATATCTGGAGCATCCAGAAAGTTGGTGGTGAGCACATAGAGCCAGGTAACGGGAGTCACATTCCACAATATAAAAATACTAACCTTTATAAAACTGGTGATATCTTCTTACAAAACATTTGTTTACCCTTTGTCTTTTTAAGTTTCAGATGGCTTCAGGTCAACAATTTACATTTGCAATCTATTCTTTTTATTTTCTTTTTGTTTTAGGAGTATTAATTAATACTATTAATTAATAATATTAATAGTTTTCAGATTACCAATATTTGTAGGAGAAAAATCTGATTTTAAAAATAGCATTTTTTTCCTGCTGGAAGTACAATTCAAAGAAGTAAAATATCACAATCTCTTTTCTTATTTAACCTTTAGGTACAAAGTTGATTTAATGTTAAATTTATAAATGCATTTTGCATAATGCTTGGCATACAGAATACAAATGCCAATGCCAATGGCAGCAAAATGGTAAACACTATTAAGTTATGCCTAAGTGTTTGTTAAAATAGCACACTCTCCAGGGTAATATATTTTTGTTTGTTTGCTACCAAAATTTAAAATAAGCATAAAAACCAAGTCTCTTCATCTATTTATAATCAGAATTCATTTTATTCCATGATAAATAATTCTAGTAGTTCTTGAACCATCAGAACTAAAAGTGAAACATGAATATTAATAAATGTATCTAGAGAACCAATATTAATACAAGTTATTCCACAAAGACTGACATAAATCTGTTACAGTATTAGATTATATGAAGTCATTTCAACCAAGGCATAATGAGATACCAACTCAAATTAATAGCATAGCAATAAATATTTTGTTACCTATAAAAACAAATTAAATACAAGGCCCACATATCCTATAAATTGAGAATACAGGACCAAGTAAGAGATAAATGTTTATTTCATTCTTATTGACATAGTATGTGCAGGTTATGAAAGAAAATAAAATTGTCCTTCCCTCAGATTTTTTCTTCATTAGAGAGACAAATGTGTATCCAGCCCCATCTCTCTGACACAAACTTCCAAGTGAGGTCACAAATAAAGCCTGTGGACCTGCATCCCACTCATTTCACGAGAGTATGGATGTCGACACATAATTATGTTCTTCTTTGCAGTCCACCTAATGGTCTAAGAATATCAAAATACTTTAAGAATGTTGGACAAAAAAAGAAATTCTTTAATTTTTTATAGTGCTTTTAAAACTGGGGGTACATTTCCACCACAAACTGGTTATGGTCTGTAAAATATTTCTTACATAAATACATATTCATCTGTCATAATATCTTAGCACAATATGAACACTTAACACACTAAACACATTCTACTTCTTTCTGTCTTGAGGAAGTCATTCCAGGAATCATTTAACCTGGCAGCTAAATGAAAATGTATTGATTTATGTATTTATGTTCACTTAGTCCATTTCCTTGTTAGCTACATACTCAGAAAATTCTACATACTCAGAAAATGCTACATTTGTATGTTTCTAAACAAAAACACCAAAAAAATCCTTGAGCAGATAATAAATTACATTAATTATTTTAGGATGTTTGTGTAAATATAGTTAGTTATCTTCAGTCTTAAAATAATATATATTATCCTAGAAACTATGGTCAAAATAAATATTAAAAAGCACATTTCGCATGTTGCAGGTTTCCAGCAATATTGATGCAAAGACTGCTGTGCTAATGCACAGCATCCTTTTTCAAATAACAAATTTATCATCTATCATAAGCAGTTTAATAACAGATACATTCCAACAGATACATTCTGAACTTACATGTTTGAGCATGTATCTAAAATTAGCTCCATAGGTAGCCTACAGCACACAAAAATGCTGAAGAGGACATGTTCTTCAGGATTTTAAAATATGAAATTCTGAATGCTGAAGAAAAAAGGAGAAATTCAAGTTTTGGGTTGCTAGAGGAAAATAGTATCACTTCTGTATTTTCATTTTGGTGGAGTTTGAAGTGTTCATTGATTGTAAAATGAAGCAGAAAACTGATAGACATTTTGATAATTGTCATAGAATTAATTAATTTGGAGTGGACCTCTAGAGGTCCTCTGGTACAGCCTTTAAGCAAGGCCAGAACAGATCAGGTTGTGCAGGGCCTCCTGTGGTAAAACTTTCAGTATGTCCCATGATCTTTCTATATAGCTTTGTTCAGTGTTTCACTATCCAGATTAGTAAAAATTTTACTAATAAAATCATGCCAGAATTGTATTAAAAGAGTAAGTATATAGTAAATTATAAACTTGATGCTTTTCTTTGAATTTAATAATGCATCTATGAAATTGCACTGTAAATTTTTTCTAAATTAAAAAAAAATTAATCCAAAGGAAAATTATTAATACGGTATAAAAACTGTACATTCACAATTTTTTAATGTCTGTGTTAATAGTCCCTATCTGAAACTAATCACAGTCTTTCTTCACAGTTTTCAGGATCAACATAAGGGTAGATGTTAGCAATATTAAACATAGAATAGTGACTTGGCCTTTAGGATTTGACATTTAATGGTCTGAAACCAATACCAAGACAAATTAAATGCATGCAAACTACAGTTAGGTGATAAGAATAATGATAATCTGGAATTTTTGACTTAGAATTAAATCAGACTTGAAGTTCAGACTTAAATGTTGTAAACAAATTTGAATCTTTGAAGTTTATCGCCTGAGTAAAACAAGATCTTCACCCTAACTGTTGTCACTTCAGCCTTTTCATTATCACTGACTTCAAAAATTTTCAAAAATTTTGATGTCATCTTTGCAAGCTGTTTTTTTCAGAGTTGAACTTTTTCCTTTAAAATGATAAAACAGATCTCACAATTGAAACAGATAAAGCAAACATATGTTTATTTACTGTATTATGGAAAATCAAATTAACAGTATCAGATTACTGCAACATATTTTTGAACCACAATTTTCGTGAGAGATCAGTAATATTTAACCAGCCAATGAAATTGTAACAATGCTGCTGAATTGAAAAACTTCACCAATCTTAGTGACCTGAAACCAAAATATATCTTGTGATTCCACAAAATCCTTAATCATCTCCTTTTTCCAGTTAAAATGTCCAGCAATCCCTGCTTCTAATTTTTATTTCTTGCATTTATTTCTAGGTGAGTGAATACAGGATTGACAACATAAACTAGTCTCTTTTCCTTAAACACTGTCACTCACTATTATCTTTAGATGGACCTGTTTCTGGAAACTGTAAGAAGCACTGCCTAGACACTCTCAGATGAATTTGCAGCTACAGGGAGTTTTCACAATAACTAACAATCTTCTTGAAGTTAAACCCACTCTGCTACTTAACAGGTAGTACGATGGATCTAATGTCACAACACAGATGAATGTGCTTTGTAAAAGTTATGATGTGGGTTAGAATTTAAGAAAAATCTTATCCTCTGCTCTCACATTCTTTCTCTGCCTGAGTCATTTGACCTGTCTGTGTGCATATTTTTGGTTCCTAAGAAATTATATTTACAATTACTCCTAAAATATGTGCTTTCAAATACATTGACCATTCACTCTCTCCTGCCTCACCTCTGTCTTCCTTTAAGACTAAAATTTTACTTAACCTGAGCATCTGAGTTTACAGCTGTTTAAAGCTTTGTAAAGTGTTGTTACAGACCTTCAATAACACTCAAAACTATTTTGTGCGAATGCAAGAGAAATATATAGGTATATTAATTTTTTCTAAATCTCTTTTACTCTTCACAGAATGAAGTGCAGAGAGAATTTACAAGTTTTCTAGAGGAAAAAGATGAAAGCTGGGAGCAATTTCAAACTTTTCAAAAATGCTGACTTGAGTTTCATGGTGACTTACATTTCCTGTTTACATTGTATATAAAGCTATAATGTTATAAAAATAAGACAGTAAAAAAATTTATAACTCTCCTCAGAAATGTTAAGTTCTGCCAGAGCTGGTATAAGAAGCAGTTCAAAATTTGGGCTAGAGTGTTTACAGTTCTGTACCTACCTATGAAAAAACTCACTGATGACTCAAGGGAAACAAAAAAGTGTTCACTAACAGGACTCCTATTTTTCCAAGGAAGATTTTGGCACAGATGAGGGACTATTTGAAAACTATGTTGTTCTGAAAATGTCTGCTAGTTTCACATATCCTCAAATACTTTGAAAATTCACTCTCTTCTGTTTTGCCTTTGTCTGCTGTAAGACTAAGTGTACATCTAAAAGTATATAAATATACACAAAGACTTAAACATCTTTATTGCATATGGAAAGATTTAGGCTTCACTGAGCAATAGAATTGTATTACTACAATTAATAATGCATTACAATTAATACATTACAATTACTATTAATAATTTTATTATTATTACCTAATATTTCACAACCATAATTTCCAGCAAAATAAAGGAATATCCTCAAGACTTCTGCAGATTGTGAAACATTGATCTCTCGCAGTGGTTGAAGCAAAACAATGAGTTAATATCTTTACATATTCTAGGGTAAAGAAACTGATGCTATCAGAAAGAATTTGCAAATGAGAAGCATTTTGCATACAGTCACTGAAATTTTTGAATCTGTGATGTGGAGTTATAATACTATCACTAAGTAATTGTTTGCATAATAAATCTGTCTAACCATCAGCTGTTGGAACGATGTGAAATTTAATCATAAAAGATCACAATAATAAATTTTAGGTAATAAATCCCAAAAAATGCACCTGGTGTCCTATCTGTCTGCATTCGCCTTACACACAAGCAGTTACAGCCACATTTTTTAGTCATGGCTACTGCTGATTATTGACAGAATGCATAACTAAATCTTCTGAAAAGAAGTATATTGCTTGAAATATTTTCAGAAAATATTGATTGTATTATGATTTTAATAATTTAAATTTAGAAATATTTCAACAGAATTGAAGTTTTTTATTCTCAAAGGGTTGTTCCCTTTTAAAAAGGGAATTATTTTTAATAAATAATATTTAAAAATAAATATGCATTTATTTAGAGCACATGCCTAAAAAATGTGTTACATTTACAAATGACCATTTGTATTTTTATTAAAGAAAGCTGGTGATTCAAGTTACATGCAGATTTTTGCAGTTTCCATAAATATGTGATTGCTGCTCATATCACATATAAATTCCTGAAAGGAAATATTCTATACATTGATATGGTATATATCTTTCAAATTTCAGCCATTAAAAGCATTTGTTGAAATTGATATTTCAAAAGTTTTTATGATACCAAGTAATTTAATCACCAACTCAACAAGGAATTTTGAATTGATCTGATTCTTATCATTGCTATATAAATGTACATTTAACACTACTTTCCTTCAAAACAGGTTTGTGAAAAAATTGCTATTTAAGAAGATACTTAACCTTAATCAAGAACATTTTTTGTAATTCATTGATATTTTCAATACTCTTTCATTTCTTTCTCACATATTATACATTTCCCTATTAGAAATTTAAATAGCAATGTTTTCCTAAATACCTTTTCTAGTTAAAACTTATCTAGTCAGAGCACCATATTATTATTAGGTTTTACTTTGAAAATGATTGACGATGATTATATTATTAATATTTTCTCATAGATTTTTAAAATTTTACTAATAAAATCAAAAAACTGGCTTTGGTGCTATGCAAATACCTCTTGTATTGGAAAACCTATGCACATTAAAAAGAAATGGTACTCACACAGTAAGATTTGTTAAGAGCACTGCAAATATTTCAGTCTCAGAATCTCAAGACATGAGTTTTGTAAAGATTTTGTTGTAACTGGGGAGAATCAGAAAGGGTGACAGACAGAAAGAAAGAGAAATAGAGAATTATTATTGTATTTATAATATAGAATTATTAGCAAAATAAAACTGATAAACCTTATTAAATTCTCATTCATTTACTCATCTTTTTGTAACATTTTATAATACAGCATATTTATTTTTTATGACGTAGATGGTATTTCTTTTCTTCAATGAATCCATGATTGTGTTTTCTCAGAAAAATGTATTTAAAGTATGAAACAAATATCAAGTGATGAAATCTACAGGGTTTTTTGTAGAAAGGCAACACAGTTAATAAAATGTGTATGTATGGCTTCCTCTCAATCTGCAAATATTATGCAAAAGATGTGTAAAAAATGACAGACATCAGAAGAAATAATATTTTTTTTCTTGAAAATAACACAGATACAATTACTTAGAAAGTACAGCAAAACTATTTCCATGCAGAGAGATGAAGTCAACACATTGCATAAGAATAAACAGATTCAAGTATGTACTTTACATAAGATACCATTTATTTCCCAGCTCTGCTCATAAAAGCCTCAAGAAGTTTTTTATATAACTTTTCACTTCCTTAATTTATATCCTTTTTCTTGGATATTATCTGTCTTATGTTACACTCTCTTTCCTAGAATAGTTTTTGTATGTTTCTATTACAATAGTTTTTATCAAGGTTTAAAGACCTTTAAAATGGTAAATGCAGCATCTCTGGATTTGGATTCATCCTTGCCAGCTGGATATGATTCCATCATGTAACTCTGAGTGGGTAAAAATGTCCAAATGTTAGTGATGTTAAAAAAAAAAAA
>JAIXNV010000059.1:175473-186731 GCA_020917445.1 Riparia riparia | reverse complement strand
TGGGGGGGGTGGAAAAGGAAACTGTTTCCCCTTTTGGCTTTTTTTTTTCTCTCCAGCGAAGGTTTTTTTTTCCTTTCAGTTTCTCAGTCACAATAAAGAGGACACAGAAAGTCAAAATCTGAGCCAGAAATGGGTGATAGGTTGTCTGTGTCTCAAAAAAGTCTATTACAACATTTTAAATGCCCTGGATGATGGTGAGACCCATTATTCAAAGAAACAGCCGAAAAAATTAACTCTCTGGCTGTTTTCTCAGTTTCCACATTTATCATTAGAACAAATAAGCTTCCCAGAATTTTGGGAGGCTATAATAAAAAAAAAAATAGTTGAATCTGGCTCCTCTAATAATAAAGAAGATGCAAATTTTGCTTTTTATAGCTTAAAAATTAAATTTGCATTGCAAAAACAAAATAAAAAGGAAAAAAAGCCAGTTCTTTGTGAATTTTCCCCAGCTGCTACCTTTGCAGGCAGTCCGAGTGCTCAAACCTCCCATCTTAGTGGTCCCCAGGTGGGGGGTCACAAGATGGAGGGGATTCCTTTGTCCAAAATGGCCAAAGCCATGTGCTCCCGAGCCATGAAGAGCCTCTTCCTTTGTCTGTCCCTCCCTCCCACAATCTCTTCTTCTCCCCAGATACCCCCTTCCCTTTGGTGCTGCCCCAGCACTGCCCTCTCCTCTGACTCTGCCCCTACCCTCAAACCTCTGCCCTCCAACTCCTCCCCGTGTGACTCAAGCCTCCAGCCCCTCCCTGCCCCTGGTTCCCACGGTTTCCCCACCTACAGTCCCGGTTCCTGCGCCCCGGAGGGAGTGGGGGGAGCTGGGAACCCAGAAGTAGGAAGTGATCCTGGTTTTTCTGCCACCCCTTTCACATATCAACAGTCAAAAAGAGGGGGTGCTGTCCACAGTAATTGGGACCCCTTCCCCCAACAAGCGTTTCAGGGTTTATGCAAAGCTCAGGCCAAATTTAAATATGAAAGAAAATACTTTTGCAACCATTTAAAAGCAAATTTAGCAAGAATTACTACAGTTCCCTTTCACGTCCAAAAAGATTTGTTTCCGGAGCTTTGGCAAAATCCTGAAACGGCTGTTGATAATAAGAATCTACCAATTCAATTAGCAACCCAGCCCCATAAGTCTTTCCAGCCTTGCAGTAAAATAAAGCAGCTTCCATCAGAACCTTTAGAAACATTTGTGGAGCAGTTAACCTGAGCTATCGAGTTACAGGTTAAGAATGAAGGAGCCCAGGAACAGGTCCTGGAGGAGATGGCTCTGGCCAATGAAGACGAACAGTGCAAGGCAGCTATCCTCAGCCTGTCCATAGAACCGGCTCCAACTGTACATGACATGCTCCAGGTGTGTGCCAGGAAGATTCCCTTCATAAAAGCTCATCAAAACCACAGTTCCAGAGTCAAGCCACCACAAAAAGCTGCTGCTGCAGACACCGTGCCTCCTGTACCTGTGCCACGGCCACCGCCCAAGAGAGGAACAACGTGTCTCATGTGTGATCAGGCTGGACATTGGGCATCTCAATGCCCTTTAAAGAAGCAATTTCTGGACTTTCAGGACAATGGGAGCGGGAGGCCTCATATGTCCAAAGGGAATTTTTCAAAAAAACTAGAAAATGTAGATGTTAAACTAAATAATCCTGCTTTAACCAATTCTGCCTTTCAGCAAAAGTCACCAGATGTGATAGTAAAGGATCCAGTGACTAGAGAAACAAAAAGTCCTCATGATCACATCACCTGGGGTCGTGGGTACACCTATGTGTCCACTCCCCCAAATCTCATGTGGGTGCCAGCTGAGTGCGTGAAACCTTTCATCCCTGAAAGTGCAAAGCCATCTGCAGAGGGTCCACAAGTGGCCAGTGCTGCCAGAGGAGGAGAAAGCACCGAACCCTCTCCTAATTATCATTATTCTTTAACAGTGTTTTTCTAAACAGTTTGCACTAAAAGTCATTTTTCTTCTGCAACTTTTAAGGTACTCAAGGTCTGAACTTTGAGCATCTCCCACAAACCGAGCCTTCCTTCTTCTTAATTTAATAAGAAAAGGGGAAATGTTGGACTTCATTAATTTAATTTATATTGTGTTTTTTCAGATTTGTAATCTGTTTCGTGGTTTTTCCCTTACTCAGCTGTAACCTAACTCTTCCCCTCCCACTTCTCCCTGATTGGGTGGTGCCTCTGGGCCCTGCCCCTGGGCCCTGCCCCCTGGGGAAAAAGCCACAATATGGGAGGGGGGAGGTGTCTCTGTCACCGGTGAGCCATCGGGACAGGCCAGCAAAGCAGGGCAGGACTTGAGAATAAAAGCTGTAAAATTCCATCCAAAGCCAGAGAGCAGACTTTTACTTTTGCCATTGGCGGTCATCTAGTCTCGTGGAGAAATACTACAGATCTGTTCCATGCAGGTATTTAGCATATAACCTCTACTTAAACTTTTCATAATTGATCCATTTTATTTTCTTTACCTGGAAAGAGAGAGTTTGTTGATGAAATAGGGCATCAAAGTACAGTTTTCTTTAGTCAATGTTTTGCCTTTAAGATAGAATAACTTGTACTCCATAAATGCACTACTGAATCTCACTAATTATATTAGCCTGGTCCCATTTGCAGGAATTGGTTCAGATAGAGGTATTTATCTGTGGTGTCAGCAAGTTCAGCAGGACAAATTTCAGGTGGAAAATAAGTGCAGAGTTTCAGACTTCTGTTGCACTTATTCATTGAGAAATGAAATGGAATCCAGGTTTCCCTTTGTCTCAAAGAAAGGTCACATATATGAAACAAAATACCAATATAGACACTAGCACATGCTTGCATTGTGATAAATTCATGGTTTTGTTGAGTAAATTAAAAGGAAGATTATCAAATGCAATTGCTTGAAATATTGCATCTTTATAAAAGAAACACAATTTATAAGCTATATAATTTAGTTTTTAAAATCTTATTACTTACATGTTACATATATATTTGCTTCTTAGTTGGCTTTAAAATAGGGTTTCCTATGTTGCCTCTCAGAAAATGCCTAAAAGCTGATCACATTCATACCAAAGTATAGCAATGTGTAAAAGAAAAAAATATTCACAAAGCATACACTTTGAAAAATTCATATATGGGGACAAAACATGTAATTACTCTGCCATCAGGAATGCAGAGTAAAGGAAATCACATAGCACCTGACAGAGGCTAGAACACAGAAACAAGGTAGGAACATATGGAACATATGGAGACATTGAAATGAAATCATATGTGTGAGAGTCACTCCACAGGACAGAAAATGGCACAGATGACCTTCTAAGAGTGTCTAAAGAAGAGTTCACAGCAAGTGCACAAGATATCTAGGTTTCATATATATGGTGTGTGTGTATATATATGCATATATATATATACAAGTAAGCAGAGCAATAAGGAACTAAACTTTATTAGACAATAGCCAAATAATTTACTAGCAAATTTTAAAAAAAAAAGAGAGTAAGAGAAAAAAATCCTGCCTTGCCATGGAGGATTCATTAAATGTTTTTAGAACATTTTGTTTTCACTCTCTTAAATTTTGTAGTTCATATTTAGAACTGTACCATGTTGTCTCACTCTATAAAACATACACATATGTTTCATTTAAGAACCTGGGGTGGGGTGGGGGGCGGCGTGTGGAGTGGCGGGGATCCCCAGAGGACTCCAGAAAACAACTCACCCTCTCAAAAAGTGCACATGCACCAGGCTGTGTCAGCCTGCAGTTTCTCCACTTTAGGAACTCCCCTTGAGAGACTTCCTTGAAGCTGAAGGTGAGCAAAAGTGCTTAAGTCCCTTGTGTAGCTCCTAGGCTGCTTCAGTCTGGGGCTGCTGCACTGGGACTCTCCTTTGGGAAGTTCCTTTGAGAGTTTTTCTTGTGGGTCAAGGTAAGAAAAAAATACTTCAACCCATGAGCCTTTGCAGTTCTATGTTAATATTATATACCCCATTGGTTATTCCCTTTGTTTACCCCTCCTGATTGGTTCTTTTTGGATCCTTCCCCTGATTGTTCCCTTTCCCAAATCCTTTCTCCATTGGCCAAGTGAAACCCTGCCCCTGGCTATCCTATATAATCCCTTTCCCCCAGACCCATTTGGCTTCTTTCTGCTCTGGACCTGTGGAATAACGCTCTCCTGGAGATCAGGAAGACCCCGTCTCAAAGCTTTTACTCCTGCATCACCCAGGGTGGCAAACACAGCTCTGCTGCTCATGCAGCCTCACAAAGGGCAAATCACTCTGCACTTGAGAGTGCACCAAATAGCTGATCATTCTGCACCTAAAAGTACACAGAGTTAATCCGTCTGCACCTAAGGGTGCACAAAGAGCTAAATGACTCTCCACCTGAGAGTGCCTATGCCTTTGTCCATCGAGATATCATTTTAAAGACACTTCTAGTGAGGAAAGTCATGCCACCTTCACCAGTGGACCAGACCATGACAGGTGACAGCAGTTTGTCATTGTTGAAAGACTGTTTTGGTTGTGAATGATATTAGGTAGCAAATAATTGGATGGGTGTATGGGACACTGTCAAATACTGAGCTTTTGAACCCTTATGCATTAAGCTTCCACTTGTTAGCTGCCAATGATACAAATTCATTATTGATTTAAACAACATCCTGGTTAACAAAAATTACATGTCCAAATAATTGTCCAAATAATAAATACATGAGAGAACCATCAATTAGTAATCTGATCACATTCTGTGCTTCTATACATACACATGGGAAAATTGAGAGTTTGGAGTCTTTCAAAAAGAGGAGACAATACCAAAACCGGGACTTCCCAAAAGGAAGAAGGGGATTTTAAAAGGAAAATGATTAAGACCTTGGCTGCAGCAAAGACCCTGTCACTGAGAGAAGTCGCTAAAAGTCACAGACCTCTGTGGAGAAGAATGCCAGGGATGCTCCATGATCTTGGTCCCAAGTGCCTGAAACTGGGAGGCGACATCAGGAACTAACATAACTTTCTGCCCAATTTCTAATGCCATTTTCCTGCTGGGGCAGGATATCTTGGGCATAGAGGTGGTTGGGCATGAGCAAAGAAGTGAAACAAGCAAGGCAAAAGCTGTGATATTGTAACTGAAACCCAGTATGCAGATTCCCTGTTGGTTGTTCATTCTCTCTAGTCTTTGGCATGGCTCAATGTATATGAGTCTGTGTCTGATACTGAGACCTTGAAGCAAAGGCTTAAAAATATGTAAAAGTGAGGAAGTTATAAATAAAAGTTGCTTTTATCTGCTGAATATTAACTAAACTACTGGATGAATAGACTTTGCCTGCTTTCCTTGAGTTTTGCAGTTTGATTCTTTTGTAGAATATCTAGCCTTTTATTTCATAAACTTTTAAAGGTAATTAATCAAGAGCAGCTAGCTAGCAATACAAGTTTTTCCTGCATTTTTAAAAATGCACAGATGCTGTGGATTCAATTGAACTGCAGATAAATAAATAAATAAATTAAATGCCACACCAAAAAATCTGAGACTCTAAGCTTTCTAAGACAGACAGATAGGCATTGATCTAAAATTGAGTGATGTCATTTGAGTACTCATAGCTCAATCTCTCTGCATCATCCTACTTGACTTCAGCTAAAACCTGGTATCCCTTGAAACTGAAAGGGTTGCATTTGAGCTGAAAGGAATTGTAAATCCTACTTGGAGATAATGTAAACTTATTAAAATACATTGATTATTATTTTATCTTTTCAGTGAGCCATCATTTCTATGAAGAATAATCAGGCCCTCCATACTTCTCTAGGCTATGCAAGAATCTCATATTTGCATAAACAGCAATAACTGCCATTTAGAATCCTGTAAGATATTTGTAACACTCTGTTTACTGTGAGTGCACCATTCAGTCAGGAGGAAAGTCATAATTCAATTTATTTCAATTAAAGAAGCATACCTATATTTTCCTAATACTTTAAACAAACAACAACAAAATGTACTGATCATTTACTGGTGACTAGAGTTCTAAAGTCATTATTTTCCCCTAGCTACTGGGTTTTTCCTTTATTTTAGTTTTGCTTCTGATTCCAGAAGTACTGCAGGTTCCCCATCTGCAGATACACTCTTTTAAAATTACATTCAGAGTTCAGAGATATAGATAGAGATAAAAATATAATTTGAATCCAAGGTATAACTTTTAGAAAGTGAAAGTTGAAAGAAGAAATAAAAGCAGGTATACATTTTTTCCAGAATACATCAGTAAATCATTTTAAAAATACATTTTCAGGTTTCACATTTTTTTTGCTCCAAAGAGAAGAGCAGCCTCTAGATTTAATTTTGTTTGTACATATTGGAATGAATAAAACAGCAAAGGGACTGTTTGATATCTGAAAACATATGAATAATATCCACTGAGCATACTGGTGTCTACAAACCAGATGACTTTTAGGATGGTAAATTTATAAAATTGTTGGAGTCCAGGGCATTCCTTTGGCTGCCCTGGAGGGTCAGAGACCTGGACAGGGGGGTCTGGGACCCCGGCCCAGAGCCCAGAGGGACATTGGCTTTGATCTCAGTCCATGTGAAAGGCTTCCTGCACTGCGGGAAGGATTGCAAGCCACAAGAGTGTGAAAGAGTAGTTTAGCTTATCACAGGGTGAGAAAACAGTAGGTTTGGGATTTTTGTATTGAAGTATTAGTATTTAGTATTGATTATAAGTATTTAGTATTGAATGGGGGCAAGATGGAGAACTTGGGGCATTGTCTCCTGCTTCTTCTTTCTTCTTCCCTCACTCCATTTTCAGCAGTGACCGTGGCACAAAGTAGTTTAAGGAGATTGGGTCAAAGTAGAGACAACCTTTTTAGTATAAGTGATAGGTATTGGCAAATAATGATAAATAAAGAACATGTAGCAATTAGTATAAAAGATAGCGACAGCCCAGTGCAAGGAGGAGTCATCAAATGCCCGAGCAGCTGCACAGACCTTTGTTGGGCACTGAGAAATTTGTAAGATAAGAAACAATAAACGAAGCACGCAACCTTGAAAAATCAGAACCTGAAGACTCCGTCTCTTTCTTGTGTTTGGCTCAGAGCTTTGCAGAGGGCAAAAATACTCTAAAACCACCTGAATTTTGGAACCCAAAAACCGAGATAAAATAAATACTATTCTTGATTAATTTAGTAGTGGTTTGACAGACTCAGAGACAAGACTCACTCATCAACTCAGCAAGCCACTTTTCTTGGGGAAAAGGTGCACAGATTTCTGCATGATGCACCTTCACCAGATACTGAGGTTAGCACTGAAGTCTGTATTTTTTCACTTGTGGTTTAACCACGTTATTATCCAGTAATGGGCACTATAACTCTGTAGTCACACTGAAACTTATCAGTAAATGCCAAGATTACAGCTACAATCTGTGGGCTACTCCTGTGGAAATGGAGTATACCTTGGTCTGTATTTAGATGCTTAGACATTATTTTCTCTGATACTACTTCCATTCAGTAATTCTACCATCAAAAGGCTGTGCAAATGACACAATCATCTCAGAAGGTTTCTTTTCTGATAATATTTTGATCAATATTTATCAATATTTGTTTGAGGAGTTAAAGATATTAAAAATAAGTTGTCACACAAGCTGTGACAACAAATCCTGTTGCAGTTATCACAAAAAAACCCCCATACTTATGGGAAATAAGTTCAAATCACTTTTTGATGGGGTTTATTATTCACCTGTTTTCCAGCTCTAAGTATGCTTTTTCATTTTGTATCTTCAATATCTCTGGCTATCAGTTGACGCAAAAGATAAACTTTAAAATTAGACAAGGAGAATAAAACTATTTCTACCTTGTTTCAGATAGAATGATGCCATAACATATATTCACTTGCATATCCTTTACTTGAGAATTGCATACCACCTAAAGGGCTTGTAGCTCATGAACAACACTCACCATCATCAAGATGTTTACAAAATTTAAGTTGTTTATAATTAATTTTGTGCTATCTTTCTGTGCACTTCATAGTCATATAACCAGTAATCACTCCCCAAGTACAACTCATTAGATGCTAATTTTAGATAGCTGAAAGACAAACTGCATAATATTTAACCATGTAGGCCTATTTTTAAAAGATTGTTTCTCTAACTCCATAATTGAGAAGTTACGATGAACTTGTCAATAATGAGAACCAACAGTGGAAAAGTAATTACACTTTACTTTGGGTAATTGATTCATATGTAAAGTTATGTTTACACTTTCTTTTTCTTTCTTTGGTTGATGAAGACAGCCTATAATTTACATTTTAACATCTTGGTCTCTGTTGCACACAGGAAATGTCTAAATGGTATGTATGTATGTATATATGTGTTTCTATGTATCAAGGTTTGTATGTTGGCATTTCCAGAGAGCGTGGCTGAAACTTGAGGTCCATACTCATGCTGGGGACCAGTCAGGCCAATCCTTTATCTAACCACTGAGATTTTACACTGGGTTTGGCTGAAGTAGACCTAATTCTTTTACAGGAGCTTGTTTGGGACTGTGTTTTGTATTTGTGACAAAAATATTTCACTTACTACTTAACTTTGTTTACACTGCTTCAAGTCCTCTTCAGTTTCTCACATTGCCATTTCAGTGAATAACCAGGGGTTGTGAAAATTTAAAGGAACACAGCTGGGACAGTTGAACCCAACCAACCAAAGGGATATCCTATATGATATGACACTGGTGGGGGAAGAAGAAAGGAATGATGATCAGAGATTCTTCCCAATTAACTGATACGCATGATGCACATGTGCTTTCCCAAAGATGACTGAACACCTGCCTGCTACAGGGAGGCAGTGAATTCATTGCTTTCACTTTACCTATTGAACAGTCTTTGTCACAATCCATGAACTGAGCAAGCAAACATGCAGTATTTATTTGCCTGCTGGGGTTATATCAAGGCAGTCCTTTTTGCCACCCAATATGGGGCTTGAAGGATTTGAGATAGGGACAGGTTTGACTGCAATGTGCTAAGTTAATTTCCTAGCTGTTGTTAGTACCATTTAGCTACTAATCAGCAGATTCCTGTGCTTGCCATGGAGCTGTCTTTCTGTCCTGTGTATAAGAGTCCAGTGCTTGTTAGAGGCTGCTTCTCGCTTTCGCTGGTCACCATACTGTTGTGCTGCTGAGTGCTGTGCTGCTGAGCTCCATGCTTTGCTGTGGCCAGGAACACCTGGATAACAGCATGGAGATGTGCCTGGGCTGGCAGATGGCCAGGGCATCAGTGTGGTTTCGGTGCTGCTGTACTGGGCAGGATTAAACTCCAATGTGAACTTGAGTCAAAGAGAATGAGTGCATAGCAGAACAGGTACACCAAGTAGCATCTGTTTCCATGGCTATGTCTGCTGCAGCAGGTGTTCCGCTGAAGGGTTTGCAGCCCAAGGCCAAGTTCATGTGACAGCAGTTACACTTTGAACTTCCAGTGACTGTATGAAGCTGTGCTGAATACCTTGAAGTGTCTGTGCCTTTGGATAAATCCATGACACCAGAGGTATACCTTTGAAAAGTCTGTGGCCATGGGCAGTACCATGGTGAAGCTGACAAACACCAGCAGGAATTGTGGCTCATGCATGAGTCCATGAGTGATAGCAATTGCACCACAAAATTACTGTGGCTCTGGATTAGTCCATGCTGCAGCAGGTACACCCCTAATAAAAGACTACGGTTCACAATTGGTCTTCCAAGAGGAGGAACACCCATGAGGACTGTGATCCATGGATGACTTAGCTGCCTAAAATCATAACACATGGCCATTCCCTTAATTTCACAAGCAATCATCCACCCCAACACAGCACATTTAGGCTAAAATGGTGATCAAGGACATGCTTTCTGCCCCAGTTATATCTAGCTGGGGATACTATAAAGTGCATATGGAGACCATAAGAGGGACTGTAAAATCAAATATTTGAATGAAAAAGTAGATCCAAAATTATAACTAATGTCCTGATTGTTTAAAGAGGTAGAAACTCACAACCATGAGACCAAACAGGATAATCATAATGGAGGCCAAAAGCTAAAACAAACATATTATTCTTTGAAATATCATTCAATAAAACAATTCTATTCCCTACTTCTGAAAATCTACTTCATCCAAATACAGGTGTCACATTTCCAAATACTTTTTTATATGCTGGAATTGGATCACCATATCGGTTCTATTTAAACAAATGAGAGGAATATCTTCATTTCAGCAAAGGAGGCCATTCAAATGCTTAAAGATAAATACATATCAGACTGAAATTTATTTTGAATATTAGCAGAGAGACACCCCTCCCCAAAAAAAAAAAAAAAAAAAAAAAAAAGGGTGATGCATTTCTCGGTCTCTATCACAGGTTATTTTGGCTCTTTCAAAGCATTTTACATCATTCATTGAAAATCTGTGGAAATCTAGTAAAAAAACCAATTCACCTAAGCTCTAGATAAATGGCATGTTTGGTTGGTTTGGGAGGTTATTTTAGACTCACAAAATTCAAAATTATAGAATGGCTCAGATTGCAATAGATTTCAAAAGATCATCTGATCCAAAATTTCATGGGGAAAGGAACTTAGATTTTCTTACACACTATCCAATCACATCTTCAGAATATCCAGTGACAGGCACCTGCCACCTCTTGGAGGAGTTCTTTCCATGACTGATGCTTCTCACTGTAAAAATAATCTTTCTTATATCAATATGAAACATCTCCTGGTGCAATTTGTACCCATTCCCTCTTGTTTTCACACAGTTGTACAGAACAGTTGAGAATGGATTAGACCTTAGGAACAGACACTCTTATAAGCAAAAAAAGTATTAGGTTTGTGGAAGCTTAGTGCAACATTTACCACTATTACAAAGGAATGCAAAGATCTTGAGCTCAGTTCTGTGCACTACTCAACCACATCTAGTGAATTACATTTTCTGTGCAACCTGTTAAGTATTTGTTGTCAGAAGCTGTCTGCCTCTAGAAACATTTATGTTTACAAAAGTGGGGCACTAAGGACATGCATAGTTCCAGAGAACCCAAAGAAGAACAGGGTGCTTTACAGATACTGTGATCAGACACAACCTTCTTTACATGGCCCATGGGGGTGGGGACAGTGTTAGTTCAGAGTCTGGCTGGAATATGACTGTATGAGATGCACCCAGGGTTAGACATGTATGTGGGATGACAGGGCAAGGTTATGAGAAAGTGATGTACTAGGAAGTACAGGAAAGGTCCATGGAAAGGTGCAGAAGGGAAAGGAAAGATGTGGAAAGGAAATGTGTGGAAAGGAGAAACGTGGAGAGGAGAAAGGAAAGGGGG
>JAIXNV010000059.1:158173-169788 GCA_020917445.1 Riparia riparia | reverse complement strand
TCCACCACATTGGTGTCTGTGAGCTGGTGGCCCGAGCAGCCTGGCTGTGGCTGCCGTGTTGTTGCCAAACCAGGTCGCTACGCCTCAGCGGAGGCAGCATAGTATAGAAATTTTGTTGATGTGTGGTGCCTCGGATTCTCTTGGTGCTCTGTAGAGATCGTACAGACTATGTCTCTTAAGAAAATCTGGAAAGATTTCTGTATTCAGTCTGCCATTGTTTATAGTCTATGAAAGCAGAGGGGAATAGGACTTGCCAAATGCTGTGACAGTCATCTCCTCCTTGTAAACATCTTGAACACTATTAATAAAAAAGAGCCAGGGAAGTACACCTCGCCGTATGTCAGGTCCTTCTCCATATTAAACCTTTTACATTCCCCACAAACTTGAAGCCGTCTTGACACACTTGAAGGAGAGAAATAAATGACCCATATTTGAGACACGAGATTAATTTGTGTTTACAAATTTACAGTACTTGAATCTTGGAGGGAGGCATGTTTGTATCAGTATTACATGCGTGTATCAGCTGCATTCAGGTAATACTGTACATCAAAACTGCAGACAAATCAAGGGAAAACTCAATGTTGTATTTGCATGGAGTATAGTCATTAAGAACATCAATTTTGCATCAAATCCCAGCTTGTGTAAACAGCCATCCTGAGAGAAAATTGTGTAATCCTAAACCCACATAAAAAAATATTGACTTGAGTGGCAATTTACAATGGAAAGCTTAGGGTTCTCCTAATGTGGTGTTCAGAGTTTCAAAACAAGCTGGCAATTTTTTGTAGTACGCATGGCTTCTTATTAATTTGGGTTTTTCTTAAGCATCTTTAAGACTGCCTTGTGTTGAAGGCAAGATATCAAGTTTTACAAGTGTACTTTTGCTTAGAAAAACAATTTCTTCTACATGGAACTGTGCTCTCTGAAAAATATGTAAATAGCTATAAAAAAGGTTTATTGTTAAATGTAAGTAGTTGAAATAGATGTTACACCCAATGAATATCAAAGAGTAAACATTTTATCACATTAATCTATTTAAACAGTTGTGAATTAACAGTACTTCACTGACCTTTTTCACAGAATGCAAGGAAAGAAATAAGGGTAAGTGTGTCTATTAATAAATAATACACCTTGTTCAATTCAAAAGATCTAACATTCATTTCACTGCTCAGACAATGAGCAATGTTGCATGCAGATCAGTCCAACTGTAGACTAATGGAAAGAGGAGAAACTGGTACAACTTAAGAGTTAGACTAGGAATGAAGGAGCATTAGTTGAATAATTTAATACCAAAATATTGCAATTCACAGAATAAATTATTTTGTGAGTATAATTCAGCTGGCTTCAGTAGTGAGACTGGTGCATCATAATCTGACACTAAAACTGACTGCTTCGATGAAAGGGCGTCTTTAATGAGTGTCACCTCTGAAGAAGTCTCTGCTTAGCAGGCTGCAAATCAAGATGATCTGTGTGGAAAAAAAAAAAAAAAGCTCAAAATACTTCATTCGTAGAGGTTAACTTTTTAATATTAATGAAATTACAAGTGCCAGAAAACAAAATGAGAGCTCAGGAAATAGTAACAATCCTTCATTGACTAATAATAAAAACATTCAGTAAATTAACTTTTTAGAAGCCAAAAGCAAATCTAATTTATTAAGGCTCTGACATCACTGATCACTTGGTCTCTGAATGGCCCTTCACAGAGATGGAATACAGTTTGAATGCTGTGCATGTATAAGTAATGGAGATCTAACACACGTGCATTTTAAATTATCTTCTAGGTAATGGAAACAAGTAAATTTGAAAAAGACTAGATTTATTTTGAGGCAAAACTAGCAAGATACGGTTTGCTGTCACAATATATGCACTTATCTAATGTCTCAGTCTAATAGGACTACATGGACAGCACCCTTCCCTTGCGGTTCTTCTCACTAACAGACTTCCCTGATTGTTGTTTGGTTTTGTTGGGGTTTTGGAAGGCTGTGGGAAGTGTTTTTGTTTTGTTTGTCTGTTATTTTTCTGGTTGTAGGAATTTTTTCCTCTGGATCAATAATGACATGAAAGTATTTCCAAGCTGCAGACTATGTTTTCAAGTCCAAATGCACTGAGTATTATTTGGCCAATTACAAATGCAGACTTGTTTTCAGAGTGAAAAACCATCCGAAATTCCTGTACTTTTGATGACACAGAAAACAGTAAACTAGAGAGACTTCTTAAAATCAGTGTTAGGACTCCAGTTTAACAAGCCATACACTGCAAAATGGAATCATCAGTGCAAACAAAAAGATCTTTCTACCAAGTAACAAGTGAAGTATCAGAAGACAGGTAGACATTGTGAACAAATGTTCTCTTCTCAGTAGCACAGAAGCTTTTCATGTTTGGTTTTGGAAAACAGATAGCACCATAGAAAACATAATTCTGAAATTCCAAGTTTTCCATAGGTGGTAGCAAGACATAGTAGAATAAGATTTACAGAATTGGTGTATATTTCTTGCCCTTGCTTATGATCTCCAACCCATTGTGAGGGGATACTTATAAGAGGGGACACAGCTCTTTCAAACTTTTGATATAGATTTGCAACAGTTTTAGTTAGGGCCAGGGCAGTGATTCTGCATTCTGGTATATCTAAAGTAATGAGTGGGCTGTGGGAAATTCACCCTTTGTGTCTTAGAAGATAATTCTTTTTCAGACAAGAGTGGCAGGCAAGTACTCATTCCCCCTACAATGCTGTCCATCTACCCACTCTTGAAGAAGATATTTAATGTCCTATTTCTGTAGCCTATCAAGCTCCCTCTGGATGGCATAGGATCCCCTGGCATAGGAGCCTTTTCTCCCATTTCAGTTTCCTCTGCAAAATTGTTGATTATCCACATAATCACCACCCTCTGGGGCAGACCATTTACACTTTTCAGGTCAGCTCATTTTCTGTTTATCTAGCCCAATTTTCATCAGCTTCTTTCTAAGGGTCTTATGGAAAACAGCTTTTAAAAAAGTTCCTACTGGGCTCTGCAAAGTAATATCACCACTTACAGAAAAAAAATGGTCATGTCATCATGAGTCACATCTTAAGAGCATTCAAATTTGTATTACCATAAGAGAGAAGTGTAATAACGGGCTGAGTTTGTACTCATATATGACTAGTAGTTCAGTTACTGTTGCTGTGTGTTATTTGTTTTCATATTGTATTTCATTTTTATATTGGGTTTTATTTTATAATTGTTTGTTCTGTAGTCCCCTGTTCTCCTGGAAAATGTTATATCCCGAGGATTGTCCCTGCCCCCCTTCCCTGTCCATTCTCCCACACTGCTCCCAGTCCCCTCCTGTGGGCACTGTCTGTCATTTGGCTGTTCCTCTCAGCTTCTAAAGAGTTCAGATAAAAGACATTGAATGATAGGGCAAGAGCCTAGGAAGTTCCTCCCTTTATGTTCCCACTGGTTTCCTTGAATGTCCCTCTAACCCTGTTCCACTCCCACCTTATCCCTCATTGGTTGTTGGTTTGTCCCTTCCTTTAGCCCCTCCCCTGTATATAAGCCCAAGACACAAGGCCGGCTGCATGACTTGGCTAGGGCTGCACGACTGGGGCAGACATCCAAACGGGATGGAACAAAGACTGGAATAAAAGCTATGGATTAGCCCCCGATCTAGTCTGGCTCCTTTCCTCCGTCACCGATGGGGTCTCTCTCTCTTGTGATAAGGGGAAAAGCCCCTCATGGCTCCCTGGGTTTTTAGGACGCAGGGGAGTCTTCCTGTCTTGTTGCAGTCTCGAACTAGCCTGGGCAAAATGGAGATGATAGCTCCGTTAGAGAAAAGCGACAAGTTACTATGACTTAATATCAGCTAGACCTCAAATCATCTTGATGGCTTCCTCATGGCTCACTTCACAATGTACTTCCTGTGCTGAAAACTTCAGAGCTGGACGTAGTACCCCAAGGGAATCTCACCAGAGAGGAGTAGAAGGATAGAATCCTCTCCCTTTCAGTGCTGCCCACACTGCTTTGGATGCAGCCCAGGGCATGGCTGCCCCTCTGGGCTGTGAGTGCACATGGCTAACCCACCAGCACACCCAAGACCTCCTTGGAAGGGCTGCTTTTGATCTGTTCATCCCTGAGCCTGTATCAAGACTGGGGATTGTCCCAACCCACGTGCAGCACCTTACTCATGTTTAACCTCATAATATTCCATGACCCCAGCTCTTGAGCTTGTCCAGGCCCTTCTCAAAGACAGGTGTTCTTCAGGTGTGTTAACTGCACCACTCAATCTATTGTCATCTGCAAATTTGCGGAGGGTGTGCTTGATCTCTTCATGGTGTACTTGATCTCTTCATCTGTGCCTTAATATCATTAAGGATGATATTAAACTATATTTGTCCGTACAGACCCCTGGTGCCTTCTCATGAACTCAGAAAAGTCAACAGCTCAAACTTGAGGCATGCAGAATATTTCTGTACTTAGATGCTGAAGGACCTGAAGCAATGAAAATTGTCAGCATTTCAAGTAGAATGCAGAGGTGTTCTAGTCTGTTTGATAGTTTGATATTTTTAAAGACATTTCTTTCAGTCTCAGAAGGTGGAATTGGGTAAAAAAAGGAAGCTATATAAATAAATACCAGTAAAGAATGAAAGCTTCTTTGACACAATTAAAATCCAGTTTAAACTGCATAGTCACAGTTAAACATGTCATTTAAAACTCATTAAAGTTACATAAAATTATTTACATTGAATAGTAATTACTCTACACAAATGATCTGGAGACCAGTATTTATTTATGGAAGTAATTAGCAAATTAGTTAAAATAATAAAGATCTAATGATTTAGTGAACAAGTTGCTGACAGTCAACAAACCATGCAAAGTGTTCTGAATAAATTTTCTTTTTAATTATCATCAGCTCTTATGTTTGGTTTGATGTCTAAGTGGAACAGTTGTGTTTACAAAATACAGTGTTTTTACAAACAACATAAAAACATAAAGTGAAAAAGGGTCCTTAAACACTTGATTATAGTAATAACATAAATAGAAGTTCTGAAGAAATCATCAGATTCCCTCTGATAATACTGTGATATTCTTGTTACCAACTTTAGCGGGGGTTTTTTGGGTTTTTTTTGTTTTGTTTTTTTTTTGTTTTTTTTTAATTTATTTTTTTTATTTAAAATATGGTCTGGTTTCCAAGAACCAAATGATAAAAAACATTTCAAATAATGAGATACAGTGCTTAGTAGAATTTTGCAATATGTTTGAAAACAACTGTATCCATTCTAGTTATTGAGAATTGTTTGTAGTACTCACTCCAGAGAAAAATATGCATCTGCTAGTGGGCAAACTTGGAATGGTTTACTAATGTGAACGTATTTCTTAACTGTGTTTTACAAAAATATTTTGTATCACATTATTGAACATGATTTCATATTCCTATTATGTTATTTATGCAGCAGGATTAAACAAAAGTACTTTCTGGATTAACAATTTTAGGACAATAAGGCACAAAACTTATTTCTCCATTGCTCTTTCAGTAAGATTGAGTAGCGCAGAAGCTTTCTAATGGAGCTTCTTAGAAAAATTATGACCAAAAAGAAATTTCCACCTCTTTGCATTTTCCCAAAGTTGCCTTCAGTCTGATATTGTTGACTGCTGTTTCAACCTAGGAAAGAAACCAGAATGTTTTTTTCTCATGAGTCATTCTGGACAGAATTATAATGTGCAGGGTGTTATACAAGAGACTATTTTCCTAGATTATTAGTGACACCCAAATAAAAAGAATTCTAATAAGAAAATTTCCAGATGTAGAAAGAAAACCCAGTTTAGATATTTCCACTGGGCCGTCTATCTAAAAAACAACAAATCAACAAAATCCATATTTTTTTGTTGGAGGAATGGGTAAGGAGAACTATCACCACAAAACCCCAACCACTTAATCTTACTTATAGTTACTTTGCATTCTTCATAAAAGTTACTTTTTTTATCCTGATGTGGATGGTTTTTATTAAATTCTTCTTTATAAATATATTCTTATGTTGTAAAGGACTAAATCAAAGAGAGCAGCTAAGGAGATAAGTGAGAGAAATAATGATCACTAGAATACCAAACATTTGGGGCACAGAATAACATCACAGACTAAATTTAGATAAGGAGAATTCCAGGAAATAAAGAAAAGCCTTTCTTCTGCTTTTTTAAGGAAAGCCAAAAGACGACAAGAGAAAACAAAACACTAAAAAGTGTTTGGCTGGGCTCTTTTTTTTTTTTTTTTTTTTTTGTCCAAATAGTGAATACTAAGATACCCAAGAGATGAAATGAAATCTTGGTCAAATCCTCGTCCTGACATGTTTAAGTAAGTGAGATATTGCAAAAATATTATATTGAATTCAACTTCATATGTGACCATATGACCACATATGAAACATGGGATGCTGAGAATCAGCTAAGCAGTAAGTTCAGACTAACTACACTTGTTGGTGTTACTCTGCAGAGTGATCAATTGGAAAGTGGTTCACAAAGCAAGAAGAACTTGCGCTCACTGCCCTCACAGACTCCGGCTCTGTACTTTGTCTCCTAATCACCTTGAGAAACTGATTATATATCTCCCAAAGCCTGATAGTGCCTAAAGGAAATCATTCCATTCACTTCAGCAAACCTTTCACTCTAACCTCAATGTTCTTTCAAGGAAGTTCTATTGATATTTTCCTCCCTATTTAATGTATTATGGTGCACTTAGAACCAAAATAAAATGGTAAATAAAGTAAGACATCAATCAATAATACAGGAAAACAGACTCTGCAGAACCTCAAAGATAGAACTAATCATAGAATTAACTGGGTAACAGCAAAACTATTATTGATCTGGCAATTTTAGCAAAAAGGATTCTGAGTTCAATGCATCTTGCAGAAGTTGTGCCACACAGCACAAAGCAATCCCCTTTTCTTTTCCAGGAGAGAAAGCAAGGGTGTATGTGATACTAAGCACTTGGGCCTCGTCAAATGAAGTTGCAGTCTGTTTTCCAAAAATTTCTGTGGTTACTCCAGAGCAGACAGACAAGGAGTTATTCAGTCTTATCAAGTCAAATGCTCTTCTGTGTCCACAAAACCCCACAGATATGTTGGGTTTAATTCCCCGGCATTCAGGTGGTTTTAGAGTCCTGGCCCTCTGCAAAGCTCCGAGCCAAGCCGAAGGAAGAGATGGAGTCTTCAAGGTTTAGAGTTTTCAAGGTTGCATATTTCGTGTTTATTGTTTCTTATCTTACAATTTTCTCAGTGTCCAAAAGATGTTTGCCGCGGCTTGGACATCTGGCGACTCCTCCCGTCCCAGGGCTGTCCTTATCTTTTATACTAATTGCTACGTATTCTTTATTTACTATTTCTTACCAATGTCTATCACTATTACTAAAAATGTCATCTCTACTCTGACTCAATTCTCACTAACTACTTTGTGCCAACGTCACTGCAGAAATGGAGTGAGGGAAGGAGAAGGAAGAAGAAAGAGACAATGCCCCAGATTCTCCATCTTGTCCCGATACACTTCAATGCTAGGAATCTAAACTTACTGTTTTTTCACCCTTTTATAAGCTAAACTACTATTTTTCACACTCTTATGGCCTGTAAACCTTCTCGCAGTGCAAGAAGCCTCTCCCATGGACTGAGATCAAAGCCAGTGTCCCTCTGGGCTCTGGGCTGGGGTCCCAGACCCCCCTGCCCAGGTCTCTGACCCTCGAGGGCAACCAAAGGAATGCCCTGGACTCCAACACAGATATTTATAAACTTGGGGATCTACAGAATCTGTATGTATCAAGGTTTAAGAATCCTGATTTCATTTCCGGTACCTGAATTCTGCTGTAGTTATACTTTAGGTCCCTCTCTCCCCTCTTAGTTCTTCCATGACAAAGTCAAACCCAGATGGTCCTACCAAGGTTTTATCAAGCTCAGGACCTAAAGTAGTCATAACCTACAAACATGTGTATCAGACTGTCTGCCTATTGTCAAAATTTAGGATTCCAAGAAGACATAGGAATGGGCTTGAAACGTATGGGGTTTTTTTCTTACTTAACTAGCTAGTTATTTTCAAGAATAAGTGCATTTTGTTACAAAATCTTTAATAAAATATGCCTCAATTTCTTTATTTTAAATATTATTAACAAGTATGCAATTTTCTAAAGATCCATTCAACCAACCTCTACAGCTGCATTTTAAGCAGCAGAGCAGTTTCTTTCTGTGGGTAAAAATAGTATGTATTTGCTTGTCTGGGTTTTACGTTATGGGAGAAATAATAAGAAACTAGTGTAACTGTCTGCTGACTTATTTGGTCTCCATAAATGAAATTTAGATTTCAGTGTTGCAAGAGTAATCTTACAACTAAATCTTTTTTATGGGAATTATATTAAAATATATAATTAACCCTGAATACTTCTAAGTGTCTTAAGGAATATTTTTTTCAGTCTCTGCGAATCTTTCAGTTCATCCTACGAACATCCACGTCACAAATAGTCTTTCCCAGAATGTAATCTGTCAAGCCAGTTGCTCTATATATTTAAAGCCAAGAGCAAAATCAAATAAATTAATCTCTCATACTAAGAATGATTATTGCAAAAGTAATAATTACAAAACTAATAGCAGGAAAATACCTTCATTTAATGATTTTAGGTAGCCAGCTACATATCACAAATGTGAGTTCTTTCCTTGCCTGCCCTTCAAGTTCACTTCAGTGTACATTCATTGCTTACTCATGCGTCACAATGACAGTTAATAATCTCATGGATTTGCCTTCTTGTTTCAGAAGAATCAGTCATCTTGAGTGAGTCCAGCAAAACCTATCAAGATCACTAATGCTTTGTCCTGCAATCAAAATGTCTCCTAAACTGGCAAAAAAATCTAAGGGGTAGAGGGCTAAAACAACACGTTTTTTTATTCCTAGTCCTATAAAACTTCTCAAATGTGAAAAAACTTTAAATTTCATCTATTACATCAACAAACAGGTGTACTCAACTCCATAATAAATGCTAAATCACTCACAATGGAACTAACCTGCATTTTGCAATCTACAGTGTAAGCACTGGCAGACTGTAACAAGCTATATGATATAAGATATATCTCAGGGGTAGCTAGACTGATGCAGCCAGTCTAATGTTTGAATGTGCTCTTCATGTAGCAAAACTGTCTCTCCTCTACTTTACTGAGCTAAGAAAGAATGGTGAGTCATAGTCATTACTGTCTAGTCAATATGTGAATTTATGTTATTAATTTTTAAATTACTCATAGACCTTTTGTGTTACTCTATACTCAACACAAAACAGTGAAAAGCCCTTCTAATTCAACTCAGGAATGAAAACTGTGTAAACTGAAAATCCTTTAGATAGCAACTAATCACTGTTGATTCTTATTGCAATAAGATGAATAATTTTACAGAAAGAGCTTTTTACAGCATGACAGAATATCCTGTACATCTGACTTTGGCACTTTCTTGTCTAGGTGACCAAAATTTAATTGAATACAATGTCCAACTACTCCGTACATGTATAAAATAAAAAAATTCTTTGACAAACATGATTAGAAAACAAAGAGAACATGTGGGAAGAGAATATGAGGAAATACTGCTATTCCTTTAAATGTTGAGGTGTTCTATCCAGAGGCAAAACCTGCTAATTAATCTACAGCATCTGTAATAAAAAGGGAGAAAAAAGCAATTTTACATTACTTAAATGCTTCTACTAGAAGACCATTCATTACTCACAAACTTAGAGTATTCCACTGCCATAATTTTTCATTTAGACAAGACAATGCAACACTAGCAATAACACTCTCTTTTTCAAATACTGTCCCTTAACCAAAAAAAAGTATACTTTTTGATATGTTCAGACTTTTATACAAGATGAATGTGTTCAGTCCTCAGAGTTTGTGGCATAGGTAAAGCTTTTCATTGATCACCTTCTCTTGAAGTATCTGGATCCCATTGCTTCTCTACCTCTTAGAGATGAAACTATAATCAAATAATTTTAAAATTTCAGGATATCACTGTGCTATTAAATGCATAAGAGCTATTTCAAATACCTTCAATGTCATCACAGAACAATCCAGCTTGAAGATCCCTAAAAGATTCAGTGAGAACCCTTTATTCCTCTGCTGTCACATGCATTTGCAGATCACAGAATAATCCTGCAGAGATAAGTGGCTAATCAAGCAGGTCTTTAATTCATACATCAGGCAACCACCAGTTTCTCTGACTAGATCTCACTGTTCTTAAAGGAAAATTATTGCCCCTCTTGCACAGCTTTCTATGAATCCCACCCTCAAAAAAGCAGCAAATCACAAACTAAACAATAAAATGTTAATGAACATTCCTCAATGCAAGGCCATTTGTTTCCAACTTTACCTGAAAAAGTTCAAATTGTGATTCTGCCCTCTCTTCTCAGTAGTTAGCAAGTTTAAGTATAGTTTTCTGACCCTAACCCAATGAATCTGTTGAATGCTTAGGCTTCATTTGCTTATTCTTCATCATTCCCCCTCAAATTTTCTTCTCAGATCCTTTGAAAAGAGAGAGAGAGAAGGAATTTCCTAAACTGCTATATACAGTGGAATATGCAGAGATTCAAAGATTTGGATTTTCTCTTCTATAATTTTCAGCCTTCTATAAGCAGTGCTTCATACTGTGTCAGTAAATGAGGGATTTCTAAAGCCAGCTTTGCTTTAGAAAAGAAAAAATCAGATAATAAAAAATAAATCACTAATCAAAAATTAGTTACCTTCCTGTATTACTTTTGGGCTCTGACTATCCCCACTGCTAGACAGTCATTCAGAAATACCAGAGAGAACTTTGGCCTCAGCTGTTTGTACAAAAAGTCCTTTTACCTGCACTTGTGTGCATTGGCCTAGCTAAATACAAACTTAAAGGTCATTATTTTTATTTTAGCTTATTATACCTTAATTTATTTGATGATAAATGAGCTATGTGCTCAGACTGATTATTCAATCTAAATCAGTTTTCCCTGATCAACACTACAAACAGAATAATAAAGCTGTAAATGACGAGTAAATATAAAATTGAGAGCCTTATTTGGTTGAGTTGTTTATTGCTCTATGATTCCAAAGGCATTTATTTCACCAAGGCCTACATATTAGTTAATAACTGAATATCCACAGGATCACATGCCCGAGAGAATAATAGAAAAAAAATCTAATTCAGTTTAACTTAATGTTTACACATATATATTTGTGGGGTGACACTGCTCTATTCTATCACAAGTGGTAAAGTAAGGTGCCAGCTTTCCAGATAAATACTGCCAGGGTAAATCAGACTTCCTTTTCCGGTCTATAAAGGCACTGTGATTATTTCGGTAAAAAAATTCTATCACCAGGAATCTGGCTCATGGCAATTAGCAGAATTTCTAAAGACACAAAATAAGCTCAGAGTGAGGTAATGATTATGAGGCTCCTCTTGGAAATTAAGTGGGGGGTTTTTTGTTTGTTTGTTTTGGGTTTTTTATATCTGATCAGGTTATTTATATATTCATTTAATTTTTTTTTTACTTCTTTCACTTTGTATTTTTTTTTTTTTCTATTATGGCATCCAAGAATATAACAACAGAGAAGTAAAAATAGATAGATAGATAGATAGATAGATAGATAGATAGATAGATAGATA
>JAIXNV010000059.1:120386-148601 GCA_020917445.1 Riparia riparia | reverse complement strand
GCCCTGCTGGATTTTGGGTCAGCCCGGGTCCAGCTGCTGCGGGTTCTCCGGCACTGCCCACTTTGCCTGCCAGGACACACCCCTGCCTGCCAAGGACAATCCACTGCTTCCAGCCATCAGCGCCGGAGGTTCCACCATTTGCCCTTGGGGTTCCTGGTTCTGTTTTACTATTATTATAATTGCCATTGTTGTTTGTCTGTCCTGTTATAGTTACTAGTAAAGGACTGTTATTCCTTTCCTCATAGCTCTGACTAAAAAGTTTTTTGGGTTTTTTTTTAATATTGCAAATTATAATACCACGGAGGGAAGGATTTGAATTCCCCATTCCTAGAGAGGCCTGCCTCTCCCTAGCAGACACCTGCCTTTTCAAACCAGGACAGTTGGGGTGTTTTTTCCTTCCCTAACTGTGTCTTATTTTGTATTTGAAAATACAGAATGGAAAGAAATAAGTTCTTAAAGGATTTTGCACTGAGAGCACAAGAATACATTTAAATATGATTGAGACTGGAGAATTCTTATTTTGCATATCCAAGCTGCATAGGAAAGAAAAACAGAAGTTAAATGAACAGGTTGAAATTTGATTATACCAGGGCTTAGCTTTAGCTTTACATCACTTTATAAGCATACTCCCGTCATGTGTTAACTAATATATGCATGTACGTCAGTCATTATAATGTATTTTGGAATAACTATTCATCTAATACACTGTAGTAACTGCCTTTTTAAGTTACATCTAAGCAGGGGTTCAGTGTGTGTCAGTGTATGTTAGTGTTTCTCGACATCCTGATTTACAGTATTATTTCATAGAAGATTTTAAACTCCTAGTTTTGACTTATTTCACATAGTTCACTTTACAGAACACAGCATTAATATACTTGTGATCTATCGATTTCACATTTGATAAGTTAAAATTTGAAAACAAAGCTTGTGTTCCCGTTCACCACCTTGGTACAAAATTAATTGATTACTTTCCCTGGTAATACAAACATGAAATTCATAACTGAAAAAGGTTCTTTTTCTTCCATATATAAAACACTTCATATGTCAAGGTTGGGGAACTAATTTAAAAAGTTAAACAATGAAGGTAAAATATTTTACCAAAGTTATTCTTAAGTACTAGGAGGACAGGAGAAAAGTAAATATGATGGCAAGATATTTATCATTTAAGAATCTCCACAAAATATTTTCTTCAGAGAAACGTATACAAATCCCAAAAGGATAACTGCTAAATTTTCTTTCTAAGACACAGAAAGAAAATTATCTGCTTCTGTCATGAAATCAGACATCTTTCTTTTCATTTTCCATGTTTAACCTTTTTCATACAACACTGTATACATTCCACAGAGTTATAGAATAGGCTGTATATATATATAGAATAAGGAAGGTATCCATCAGGCTCAGAGAGTCCATCTTCTGGTTCTCTAGAGTACGCCCCAAGAGTCACACCAAGTGTCTGAGATCATTGTCCAAGTGCTTCCTGAACACTCTCAGGATGGTGGTGTGACCAATTCCCTGGAGAACCTGCTCTTGTGCTCAGCCATCCCTGAGTGTGAACTACGTCAAGGTTTTGACCCTGAAAATATTTAGGAGCAGTAAATTTTGCAACTGGGCCATGAGCTTTTTAAAAAATCATTTTGTCTGTTTGTAACCCACTTCAAACATCCTTGAATGCATGTTTATTCGTGCATTAAGAATCATAGAATCATTAAGGTTCAAAAAGATGCTTTAGGTCATCAAGTCCAGCTGTCAAAAAAGGCACAATGAGAAGTCTTATTTTCCCTAATTATATTTCATTCCTCTCTTCTCCATATGTTCACACTCTTCTATTTTAAATTATACTATTTAAAAATACTAAAACATTTTTTCTTTCCTGAGTTTACAGGTGTAACAACAGATGTTGCCTTAGCTAAGCTACAGAGTATTGACAAAATTCTTGGCTACAAGTATGAGACGTAATCCAAATATTTTAAAAGTTCATTAAATTTCAGAATTTATATTTAAGGGTACAGGTGTTCCCTTAACTTTCAATAAAGAACTTGTTAGGGGGTTCTTGCTAGCTCTCTTGTTATTATAGCCTTAAGTGCTGACTTAACACAAACTGACTACCATAGAAGTTCCCCAACACATATATTTATTTGAAGGTTTTCATACTTGACAGTCATACCTCTGTTATCCAGTGACATACAATATCACTTTTTCTAGTAGTTCTCATGACAGGGAATGAAAAATTAAAAGGAAAATATTATATTACAAGTGCATAACTTGATTTAGACACTTTTTCTAGTTTAAAAAAATGCTGGTGTTTCTTCTGCAATTGCAAACAGCTTGTTCACTAGCATTTACTATGTGTTTACCGTCTGCTCAAATGTGTCCATTTTGATAATAAGGGATTCAATCTAACACTTACTGATTACCTGTGTTCCATTTCATTCTGGTTTTGAAGCAAAACATTTTGCAGATTTAATTAGCTTCATGTTTCTAATTGTCATGGTTACTCCATGGACTTTTATATGCTATACTGTAACCAGCACCGTTTTTATGCAAAGAGTATTTTTCAAAATAATTAATTCCATCAGATATGAGATGTCATATTTTTTTCTCCACATAAATTGAGTTTTGAAAAGAAAAATTATAGTACTCTTTGTTTCCTTCCCAGTTAACACCATCTTTTCTTCTGCATATTTGCAATGCCACAAAAGGATTAAAATTCTTTACTCTCTGGCCGAATTTATGCATTCATCTTTGTACACCAATAATCCTTCTAGGGTAGATGCCAATAAAACACATCTGTTACATTTATATTCTGATGGTAGTCCAACCCTGTGCTCTGAACCATTGTGTTTTGATGCAATGCTCTACTAAGCATCTTCTATGTTTTCCAATAAAGAAAGCTGTATATCAGTGAATTAATTATGTAAGACATTTATAAATTGCATTAATATCAACATTAGTACTTTCTCCTAAGTCCTTTATTGACCTTGTATCTTGGTTAATTTCTTCCTCTGCTGAACTAACTGCTATAAATCATTTTGATGAATATTGCTTTTAACTATTTATTTCAACAATAAAGAAAAAAAAACACTGGCAAATTACACCTAGAAAATGCTGTGATGTTTCAAGGGTTGTGATCGGGGTCTTAAGGGCTGAAGAATACGGTACACACTTGAATAACATAAGCCAAATGTTACTATTTTTATTTAAGAGATGGTATATATTGTGCTTTTTGTCAAAATGTATGACTGTTTCTGAACAAACTTTTGAGCTTATTAAATTACTATTATTTATGTTACAAGACTGACACCATTTTTGCTTTCTGTATGGATGGAAAGTTCTTCTATCAAACATACTGGTGCTTCCTGTGAGAAAATGTGTGTGCATTTAGGGATTCTATCACAGCTGGCTTCCCTGACATATTAAGAAATCAAATTCCATAAAATGCAATGACTACGCATGAAAAAAGCAAGAACACTTTCAGCTATCTGTGTTGCCATTTAGCCACAAGTGACAACAGAAACCCAAAGAGCTGCTTACTCACTTTTCTCTTTCTTCCTCAGTGGGAATGGGGAAGAAAATCAGAAGAGTCAATAAGAGTCAATAAGAAAACTTGTGAGTTGAGGTAAAGACTATGCAACAGATAATAGAACCATGCTAAGGTTCTAAGACAAAACCAGCTGACAATAGCTGTTTGTGTTTATAACGCAAAAATAATCCTTGTCCTATTCTATCAAGTGAGTTTCCCAAGTTTCCCTATTTTACCAAGTGAGTACAAGCTATTAATTAATAAATCTAATAATTGTCTTTGAAGATGATTACTTTTTAACCCTATTCCAAATACTAGAGGTGTAAACATGAAAGGAGAGACAAGGCCATCTCACAGGTTATTTGGCTGTGTGGTGTTCAGGGTTGCAGATTCTCTCCAGGAACAGCTGGTTGCCTGGAGCAACAATACTGCAAGCTGTTTGCTGGCTGCATGCATGCTTCTCTAGATGCCAGGTTGCAGAGACTTTTTGTTGTTGCTAACTTAGGGCATTAGAGCTCTTAGGGCAAGATTGCACAATAACTAAGCCTGCTTTTATATATAGTTACCTCCTCTTTAATGATCAAACCCCACAGCTTTTAGATGACTAATGCTTTTTTTTCTAATAAGCTAGATCCATTCCCAGTGAAATGTGTTGCCAGACAATGACATGTCACTTACCAACACACCTGTGATTGGTGGAGCCATGTGTGAAAATGAAACCTTCAACTGTACTATTAGCCTGTATAAATCTGTTGGAATAGTTTCCGGACATAAATACTATTTCTCCAGAATGCTTAGAAACTTTACTTCTCCTGAGCTGCCATGTTTAAAGACTACAGCTTGCAGTATTCTTATATTTTAAAAAGATATTCTTTAAAATAAGTAGAAGAATTCATCTGGTCTGTGTTTTTTCCCCATACATCTGCTCTTTTCTGGACAGGCTTTCCAATTTCAGAATATTAGCTGACTATGATGCAGTATATTCACAATTCACATATTCACATACGTCTACAAACACTGTAGAGAAAGAGTGAAATCTGAATTAAAAAATTGTCAATATTACCTTATGTGCTTTAGAAATTTGCCACTTTTACATGAACACAAAACGATGGCCATAAACATATATGTGTATGTAAGTTTATAATTCAAATTTCCAATGTTAATAAAGAGTGCCAAACCATAGAGGGGATATTTTTATCTAAACCCCCAAAATATGGAGATTATTAGCTACTTTAGGTACTACATGGTATTTCCTGTATGTAGGAATCCTGCTTTTGTCTTATCAGATAGAGAATCATAGGGGGAAAAAAAAAAATCACAGAATCCTAGAATATCCTGAGTTGGAATGGACCTAAAAAAACATCTCCTGGCCTTGCACAGGACAACCTAAAGAATCACACCGTATGTCTGAGAGCCTTATGCCTCCAAATGCTTAGTGAACTCCATTGGTGCTGTGACCACTTCCCTGCGGAGCCTGTCCCAGTGCCCAAACACCCTCTGCGTGAAGAACCTTCTTCTAATATCCAGTCTAAACCTCCCCTAACTCAGCATCAGGCCATTCTCTCAGGTCCTGTCACTGGGCACCACAGAGGAGAGATCATTGCCTATCCCTCCTCTTTCCCTCATGAGGAAGTTGTAACTACAGTGAGGTCTGCCTTCAATCTCCTCTGGGGTGAACAGACCAAGTAACCTTCAGCCCTCTCTCCATATAGCTTCCCTTCTGAATCATTCTCCTTCATGGCCCTCCTTTGGCTGCTCACTAATTGTTTTGTATTCTTCTCATACTGTGACACCCAAAATTGCCTGCAGCACTGGAGGTGAGGCTGCCCCAGCTCAGAGCAGATCAGGACAATCCCCTCCCTTGCCTGGCTGGTGATGCTGTGCCTGATGCACCCCAGGACAGGGGTGGCCCTCCTGGCTGCCAGGGCACTGCTGGCTCATGTTCAACTTGTCATTGATTAGGACCTCCAGGTCCCTTTCCATGGCACTGCTTTCCAGCATCTCATTCCCTGGTCTGTCCGTACACCCACAGCTGCCCCACCCCAGAATCCAGCAGAATCCAGCAACCCAGCACTTTCCCCTGTTGAACTTCATGTGGTTGGTGATTGCCCAGTCCCCTGATTTGTCAAGGTCTCTCTGCAAGGCATCTGAGGGAGTCAGCAACTCCTCCCAATCCAGTACTGTTGTCAAATTCCTTAGGTGTACTTTTGAGTTCTGCATCCAAGTTGTTAAAGAAGGCATTGAAGAGCACTGGGCCCAAGATGGACCCCTGCAGAACCCCAATACTGACAAGTCATCAGTTCGATGTGACTTCAATTATTATAAGAATAGTTCGAGGGTGCCCTACCTGTGAATCTTTTATTGATCCCTTGTATGATGTGTTTAACCAACTGTGTGCTACACATTTTGTCATAAAAGACTATGAGTCACTGGTCTTTAAAAGCTAAAAAATCAGTCTTCAAGGCTATAACTCACTAGTCTTTGAAAGATTTATATTTCAATTCATTTTAAAGGAAAAATGGCAGTAAAAGCAAGTAAATCATCAGATTGAAATCAGAGCCTTCTTGCAATACCCCAAGGCTATACTGCTTCCAATTAACGTTCGCCTTTTTGGAATCATATACAAATATCTTTTATGTTCATTATGCATAGCAAATCTGTCTAATGACTTTCTTAACATGTTCTAGTCCAGATCAAAGTATCTAATTGCTGTAACAACATTAACTTTGCAAGTCTATAATTCATGATGAGTGGTTAGCTGTTTCTTAAGCTGCACTATCATATATGAAGAGGAAAATTAACGCAGTCCAGTAAAATGTTGCATAATTAAGAAAATACTTATTTCAAAACTATTTATTATATGCTACTCTAAACTATTACAGGAAAAAATGCAATTTTCTGTGACACTGATGCCTTAAGTTTCAGCTTTCATGTTTTTCAGATTCTGTGCTGCTTAGGTGAGTGGTTCTGAGCCTCATATTAAGTGCCAGTAAGCTCCCTTCACAAAGCAGATAGACAAATCCTTTCCTGCTGAGGACCAAGGACAACTTTCAGCCCAACAGCATAAACAACAGTGGATTGAAGGGAGGAACAAGAAGGATGAGACCTTCAACCTGAAGCTGTAATTGGACAATTAAACCCCAATATGCAAATGGACCAAAACTTATAAAAATGTAAGTTCTGGTGCCCAGTCAGCCATTTTGTGACCATTCTTAGTCCACTCTAGGTGTAGCCCTGTTCAGGCTCTTGCCTTTCCCAAGATGAATCCTAGAGGCTTTCAGTAAATACCTACTTAATTCTCTAGCTCTGTCCAGTCTCTGTCTCAGGTCAGCCTTCCCAAACCATCAGTATGAATTACCAATACTACTTTTCATGGGGGATCAAATTAAAAAAAAAAAAAAAAAATAATAATAATAATAATAATAATAATAATAAAAAAATAAAAATAAAAATAAAAATAATAATAATAATAATAATAATAATAATAATAATAATAATTTCTAACCAATTATATTGAATTTATTTTAGTTGTACTTTTTTTTTTTTTTTCTGACTATACAGTTCCTTGTTTTCTCTTTGGAAATACACAAAAGCAGCAGGAGAAAATGCACACAGAAAGTAGATGCAAAGGATTAATCGGAGTAAAAGTCTGCCCTGATGGTCCTATTATTATAATAGAACTATAAAAGTGCATCACCTCTAGAATTAAAGAAGTCTTGCTACTTATCAGTGGGAAATAAAATCAAGTTTCTGTGACCAAAATTAAGCAGCACAAAATATTCATACACTGAAAAAATATGGGAATATTCACAGGCAGCAAACTTGGAATAGAGGGAGAAGTGTTACCACCCTGATAAAGTTGCTAAACCAACAAAAATAATTCTGGTAACTCCAAAGTTCATGTTAGTTTAATTCCACTTACACTTCTGTTTTCCCACATGCAAGGGAAAGAAACAATCACGTGTTCACTGAGCACCTATAGAGATTAGATGACATGGAAGTCAGGATATCTCCAAACTATCTTTTTCTATAAAACACTTGAACTCAAGTCTCCTGAAGCCTTATTACTAAATCTAAAGGCAGAAAAATGGTGGGGATTTCAAAAAACATTTTAAAATTCCACTTACAACAAGGATCAGAAGTGGGGGCAAGGGGTTGGTGGGGCAAAAACTGCACAGAAAATCTGTTCCAGTTCAGTTTTACAAGTGATGAACAGAGTGGGTTTTAGCAGACTTATTTAGGATTATACCCATCAACATATCTCACTTGATAAACAGAATGGGAACAATTAATTGTATGATTACTGAAGAAATTAAAATCTTATTCTGTACACTCAAAGTACATTACTGTTGCTCAGAAACTGTAGAATACAGTATACTGCTATTATTTTTACTGTTCATAACTTTATCAATTCAGCCTACCAACGAACTCCAGCATATTTAAATTTTAATTATTTATCTGAAAATATTGTCATTTTCTTCAATATATCAAATGTCATACTTCTTTGTCAAGTTCAATATCAGTATTTTGGATGATTATTTTAAACATTTACATTTATTTTGATAAATCACATAATGTAATGGTCATTTTAGTATTTAACAACTTTTTTTTTTTTTCTCTTTAGTAAAAACATAAAAAAAGGGGGTTTGCACCAATGGGGGAGGAGAAGACAGCATTGAGAATGACAGACAGAAAGAGAGAGAAAGGGAAAATCATTGACAGTAAGAAGGCTGAATGGACTTTCCTATGCCATGATGTGATCATCTCCCCTGTGTAGAGGGGTTAACTGTGATATTTGACTCCTCAATGTACAACAGTTTTCCAGCTAGGATGACTTCACTCTACCCTTTGATCTACACACAAGCTACTTTTCCCAAAGATCTTGTAAGCTACAGGTTATGTCAATAGCGCATAGATTTCTCAAGCTCCAAGTATGAGGCCAAACAGATCAGATATAATTCCTCAAGCACAATGCCTTCTTCAAGGCTCCTAGAACAGAAGGTTTTCCAGAATTCAAAATATGAAACTACTTATCATTTCTAAAACAGAAAATTCAGCAACAAGCTCATCAGCTGAAATATCTGCTACTTGATGCTGTTCATTAAAGAATTGAGAGTTATAACCTAGGTTAAAAATATACTATGTATTTTCTTTTTAAATTTTATATAGTATTGAAGTACTATTCCATAGTGATATTTCATTTTTTTAAAGATATGAATGTAGACAAAAATACATTAAATCAGAACTCATTGATCCATGAGCATACTTATATTCTGAAGTCATATAATCCTTCTCAGAAATTCTGAACTTACTACAGAGACAAAAACAGAATTTTGATTATGTGAGTAATAATGATTCCATTCACCAGTTCAGCCTCCAAAACCTCCAAGTGTTTAAAGTAGGGGAAAAAAAAAATAGATGTAATCCAGTTCAAAGTTTCACATTTTTCAAATCTACAAATTAAAAGTGAAATTTTCCACTCATTTCAGTAATTTGAATGTCATCCTTGACCTGCAGCTGAAATCAGGAGAAAAGATAAAAGGAAAGAGGCAAAATAGGCCTACAAGATTGCAAAGTTTATCTGTATTTTTTTTTCTTTCATATGTGAATGAAAAACTATCTAATGATAGAAATTATACACAGGCTTTCATCACAACTCAAGTAGGTCATAATTATCCACACTTCATATAACTTCATATTAGTTAAAAAAATGTATAGTGGTGAAAGTCAGTAAACTCCAGCCAACCACCAGATATGTGAGTCACAAAACTTTAGTGTATTATCACTTATAACAACCAGGATCAAATGTCTCATCTCAATGAACATAACGGGATAAAATCACATACATGCTTGACATCAATGCTATCCAATAGCATTATTCAATTCCTGCTTCTGAAATTCAAAAATGCTATTAATATACTATTATCTGAGTAAAGTCTATATTTAATAAGACTCATATGCTTTAAGAAAGAAAAATACATCAGTCATTACCTAAAGCTAGGTTTCAAAAGACAAAGTTATGCTGAGAATCCTAGATTCTTTGAAGAAAGTATCCCTTCCTGAAAGAAATTAGTACAAATGTGATGGAAACAGCTTTGAAGCCTTTTCTGGGGAATCAGTAAACTTGGATGTCTCTCTGAGTTCCTTTACACCAATACCCGCAATATGGGAAACTAACAGCAGGATTCACAAGTCTGTGCAGTTGCATGACTTGGACATCCTTGGGATCACTGAGATATGGTGGGATGATTCACATGACTGGAGACCTTCAAGAAATGGATGAAGTCACTTCTTCACTGCGAAGAAAAGACTGTACATCACACTTCTTGTGAGTGGAAGGCATGGAAGTGCATGGAGTGCATACCATCCTTGGGACTGTTCAGGAGCTAGGCAAGGGCATACAGCTCAAGGTTAGCAGGTGGAACACTACAAGTCATGTTAGGGTGAGCATCATGATACAGTGCCTTCCTGAAACAAATGGAAGTAGCTTCACGTTCACAGGCCCTGGTTTGCAAGCATAACTCCAATCAAGTTTACATGTTCTGGAAAGGCAATATAGCAGGGCACAAACAACTTAGAACTTATCTGAGGTGTATTAAGAACTTCCTGGCCCAGGTGATCAAGGCGACAACAATGAATAGCTTCACATTTAAAAACAAAAACTGTCTTTGAATGCAACCATTTTGAGCTGTCTTGGCTGTAGAGACCATGAGATGGTAGAGCTCAGGATCTAGGCAAGGAAAAAAGTGAATCACAGCCTGGATTCAGGAATGCTGACCTTAATACCTTCATCAGAGATGTACCATATAATGGGATACAGCCCTATAGAGGGAGAAGTCCCGGAAAGCTGGTTGATGCCTCCTTCAAGCTCAAAAAAGTTCCATCCCAACAAACAGGAAATAAGCAGAGGTGGCAGGAGGCGTGCATGAAGGAGCAAGGAGCTCCTGATGGAACTGAAATAAAAAGGAAGTGCTAAAGAGGTTGAAGGAGGGACAAATAATCTAGAAGTACAGAGATGCTGTATAGTTTTACAAGAATGGGGTAAAGAAAGCCAATAATTACCTGCAGTTGTATCTGACAAGAGCTGTCAAAGGCAACAGGAAAGGATATTGCAAGAACACAAACAGGAAGGAAGACATGGGAAAACTTAGATACATTTTCTGAGTAGGCTGGGAACTTGGTGATAAAAAACATGAAAGAGGCCAAGGTTCTCAGTGCCCTCTTTGCCTCAGTCACTACAAGTAACACTGGCCTTGATGCATCTGTTAGACACTGAGAACAGAGGAGAAGTCTGGAGGAAGGCAGACGTACAGTCGGCAGTGAGGAACCAGGTTAGAGAACACTTGAGCTAACATGCACAAGTTCATGGGTCTGATGGAAGAATCTCTCTGACATCTTTATGAGGCCATTCTCAATTATAATTAAAAGGTCATGTTAATTGGCAGAGGTCTCTGAAGGCTGAAAAAAATCAAAGGTCACTCCTGTCCTCAAGTACAAGAAGGAAGATATATGGAGTATCAAATGAGCCTCACATCAGTCTCTGTGAAGGTGGTAGAGCAACTAATCCCAAAAATCCATTCCAAATATATGAATGACACAAGGGGATTGAGAATAATCAGCATGGATTTATGCAGAGGAAATCAAGTTAAACCAAATTTACAGACTCCTACAACGAGATATAGAGCTTCATGGATGAGCATGTCACCTCAGTTTTAGGAAGGCTTCTGAAACCTTGTCTTCTTCAAAGATAATCTGACAAAGCATAGTATAGACAAGTAATCAGAGAGTTGGATGGAAAATTGTCTGAACATCCAGGCCCACAGGGAGCAGCAGAAAGCCCAGTTGCAGGCAGCTCATTAGTTGCATACCGCAGCATTAATACCTGTGCCAATACTGTCTAACCTCACCATCAATGACCTGCATGTTGGGACAATGTGTTTGCTTGGAAAGTTCATAGATGACAAAAACTGGGAAGAGTGACTGTTATACCAGAAGGTCATGCTACTATTCTCCAGCTGGACAGGCAGGAGAACGGGACAGAGAGGAATCTCAAGCAGTTTTTAACAAAGGCAGATGCAAAGTCTTTCACCTGGGAGGAATCACCCCAGGCATCAGTACTACCTGGGGAACAACCAGCTGGAAAGCGGCTTTGCTATGCTTTGATTCTTCTTTTAAGGAAAGGACATGGGTGTTCTAGTGAGCAAAAAAATTGATTACAGGTCAGCCATTCACCCTAACAGCAAAGACAACCAACAGCCTTCTTCTGGCCTGCAGGAGAAAAAGCCTTGCAACAGGTACAGGGAGGTGATCTTGCCCCTCTATTCCATCCTAGTGAAGCCAAATCTGGAGTGCTGTGTTCAGTTAGGGGCTCCTGAGTACCAGAGAGACATGGAGCTACTGCAGCAAGACAAGCGGAATATGACAAATATGATTGAGGGACTGGAGCATCTCTCTTATGAGGAAAGGCTGAGGGAGCTGGGCTTGTTTAGCCTTGAGAAAAGCTGACTAAGAGGAGTTCTTGTCAATGTATACAAGTTTTGACAGGACAGTGTCATGAAGATGAAACCAGGTTCTGCTTGCTGGCACCAAGCAACAGGATGACAAGCAACGTGCAGAAACTGGAGTACAGGAAGTTTCATCTGAGCATGTCACTATGACTGCTGGAATAGGCTGCCCAGAAAGGTTGTGGAGTCTCTTTCTCAAGAGATATTGAGAACCCACCTGGAACAAAATTTTGAGCAATGTGCTCCAGGGAACACTGCTTGACCAGGGAGGCTGGAGCAGAAGACCTCCAGTGGTGTCTTCCAACCCTACCCCTTTTGTGATTCTGTGAACATTCAGAAAAATTAATAATTTGTTCAACTATCTCAATTAAAAATTATGAAAATGTTAAGGGTTAAGTTTTCCTGTAGAATTTTTCCCCACCAGGAGTTGCTAGGAGACTTAAGTACTGATAGTTAAAGGATGCTTAACTTAACAAAAAGAAGGTGATCACTTGGTTTTTGGGGAAGGGAGGAGGCTCCCAGAGAGCTGGGGGTGGACGGACGCTACTCGCTCAGTTCTTCCAGAGAGCACAGACCGCATCGGGCGACTGCTTGCTGCCTGGAGTCCACGCTCAACGGAGGAGTCTGGTCCTGGGAATTTCTATCATCTCTGTGGAGCGTCCAGGAATATTGGAGTCTTTTTCTTCGCTGTCCTGCTGGATTTTAGGTCAGCCCGGCTCCAGCCGCTGCGGGCTCTCCAGCACTGCCCACCTTGCCTGCCAAGGCACACCCCCCCTGCCTGCCGAGGACAGTCCACCGCTTCCAGCTTCCAGCTTCCAGCCATCAGCGCCGGAGCCTCCACCGTTTGCCCTCGGGGTTCTTGGTTCTGTTTCTTTTTACTATTATTACAATTGCTGTTATTCTTTTGTTGTTGTTGTTTGTCCTGTTATATTCACTAGTAAAAGACTGTTATTCCTTTTCCCCATAGCTCTGACTGGAAAGTTTTTTTCTTTAATCTTCCAAATTATAATAACACGGAGGGAAGGATCTGAATTCCTCATTTGCTAGAGAGAGATCTGCCTCTCTCTCCTTAGTAAACATCTGTCTCTTTCAAACCGAGACAGAAAAATAATAAAGAATGGGGTTTCATATTCCTAAGAATGCAGGATACTGCCAAATAATACAGTGCAAATATTCTCCAATTAAAATGCAAACTAATGCCTCAGTAAAACTATGTAGTAATAAGACTATAAGTGGCTTATCAAAAAATTCATTTATTATTCATTACAATAAAACAAATTACAATTAATTTATTTTCTGTGCCTATCATTGAAAAAAATACTTGATCTACTGTAAGTTAATAAATATGTAAATGAAAAGTTACCAAAGCTGTGTAAAAAAGAATTGGATGTTAACAGAACTCCATATCCTTTCTTATTTTGTAAATGTGTTTTGTGCTTTGGAAACTTCATTGACTTCTTGTTCCAAGGCAACTAGTCCTTGTTTGCTAGTCTCATTGGTACATCCAGACATATGCACACTGTTATTGTAGACCAAAGGAATACATCTACATGGCCAGAAATGAAAAAAATCTTACAGAAAAAGGGCTTCATTGTCCTCCCTGGGTAAATTACAGAATTAATTCTTCTGTGAAAAACTTATTTTTCACAATAAATCAAAGTGCCACCAGGTCTTCAGTTACATAAACTTAGCAATTCTGGCAAATATAAAAAGTCTAGTCAATGGACTATTATATTACTCCTGGGTAAATAACCATGATTATTAACAGACACTCTAATCTGGAAAAAAACTAATTTCTATTTTTATGTAGTTTCTTTACATCATTTGTCTTCTTTGTCAGAAATACAGGCAATGGAAAGCATTTCTCCCCTTTCATGTTGGCCACAAGATCTATCACTTGATGACAACAGCATACTACAATGCAGTAGAGACATGACTGGGTTATTTTACTGAGCTTAGTTTCAACGTCCATGTCCTTCATATGAGTTTTCTAAACTCAGGTTTGAAAGAAATTCCATCCACCCTCAAAGTAAGCAGTACTGGGCCCCTTCTAAAAATTATATTATCTTCCTCTTTTAGCTAGTAAGTCCACAGAGTACTCCATCACCTTAAACCATGCACTAATCACCACATGCCTAGCACTAAATATTTTTTTTAATTTAGCACATACCTAAGACAAAGGCTTTGCATTTTGTACCCAACACTGAACTGCTTGGCATTCCTGATGGCTTAAAAGTGATGCTTTTTCTCTCACTGAACTAGGATTCTCCATCAGCAAAAAATTAGAGACCTATGAGTTTCGCTCTCAAAGGAGAATTGGGAAGACCAATTCATTAATGTCTGATAAGTAATAAGGCCTTAGGGTGATAAGAGACTGGGAGAAAACAGCAACAACAACAACAATAATATAAAGTTAAGAATTCAGATCATGCACAACAAATAAGCCACATAGTGAAAAATGGTGATCAAAGTAAATATTGAACATCTTTCTTATAATGCAGGAGTTTAACAGAAACAAACAAACCAACCAGGATCTGATGGTGTAAGAATCAATTATTATACTGTTGTTATAGAAGTTACTGCTTAACATCTTATTGCTAAGTATTTGGTTTTGCAATATTAAAGCCTTCCTTTTTCTTGGGTGCCTTTTGCAAATCAAAGTGTGTATGTAGTGCTTTAGAAGCTGCATTTCCTTACGTGCTAGTTTTTAAATGTTATGGTAGCTGGGGTGTGAAACCATTACAGACATGTTCTCCTACTGTTCTTGTTCACAGAGAGAGCTGAGACTTTATTTCAAATTAAAGTAGGTTCTGCTTCGAGAAGCATTCTCTGCTCATCCAAAACAGCAGCCATTTTCATGAGAATTGCATGTATACATTTGACAACCAGAAAGTTTCCCAGGTAATGCATAATGGAAGCTGTAAACTCAGCAAACACCTGGAAGACATTTTATCAATTATCAAAAGGTAATCAGTACCTCACACAAAGTTTAGGTGACAGAACTGTCACAGTGGCCTTTCTCAGAGCTGCTGCTCTGTTCACCCAAGCTAGCTCTGTCACTCTGATCAGTTGGGGAACCCTCCCCTGGATTTTGGGAACCAGAGGAGCGGCAAAGAGGGTTTTCACCCTATCACAGGAGAGACCTCACTGAAGACGGATAGAGGAGTCGGACTCAGATGAAGGGCAAAGTCCAAGGTGTTTATTCAGTCCCACTCGGAGACATTTGAACCTCAGGGAATCTCTCCAGCTGAGCCACCTGGGGTGATGAGCTCCAGGATTAAATACAGGGGAGGGACTGAGGGAAGAGAAAAACCAGCATCCAAATAGAGGGAAAAGGTGAGAGTGGAACAAGGTTGGAGGGACATTGAAAGAAACCAATGAGAACACAAAGGGAGGGACCTCCTCGGCTCCTGTCCTCTAGAAGCCAGAGGGAACAATTGAATGACAGGCAGGTCCCATAGGAGGGGACTGGGAGGAATACAGGAGGATTGACAGGGAAGAGGGGCAGGGACAAACCTTGGAACATAACATTTCCTCAGGAGAACAGGGGAGTGCAGAACAAACCATTATAATGAAAATAAATAACATAAAATACAATATGAAAATAAATAACACAAAACACAATGAAACAAGAACAATATACCTTTTCAGGGTCCAGGGCAAGAGTGCCTCAGCATGAGTATTTCACATTACTAAGGCAGTAAAAGGAAGAAAGAGCCAACACAGTGACACACAGCATCAGACTGAGTCTTTTGTGTTTAATGAATTTCCTTTTCTTGTGTATAAATTTCAAGGTTTCATTGTCTTTGTTTGAGTACTCATAGCTAAGATTATGTCTGGCACACAGAAACTTTATTCCTTCGATAGTCTGCTTTAATTATCTGCTTTATGATTGCCAGTGAAATCGTTATATCAACCAAAAGGAAGCTTCACTGCATCTCATTACACAGGAAAAAAAAAAAAAAAAAAAAAAAAAAAAAAAAAAAAAAAAAAAACCACGTTGAATTACTTGATTACTCGACCATTACTGCAGTGTATGTGCAACTCATGTTCATTCCTTGTTCTATAATGGGATCAGACAATTATGTGATCTTGCATTCATTTTCTATCAAAGTCAGATTGCTTGAAGGACTATATCACAGTATCACAGCAAATTTTATTTTTAGTCAATACACTTACAAAGCCGTCCACAAGAAACTGTTGTCTATACTTGGTCGCTTTTTTTTTTTTTCTATTTCTGTTAAAATATAAAATTTTATTTAGTATATTGTGACAAAGTATGTTTAATAAAAAAAAAATTTTCAGAAATTTCATTTAATGATCGACCAATGATTAACAAAGTCAATTAAGTAAAATAAAAATGCTTTAATTATTTTCTTTTCATTAATCTATTTATATTAAATTCCAGAGATTCAGGAATCGGCACAATGGATTTGTTGACACAGAACTTGGACACAGAAGACATAATTGTGCTTGCTTTTGAATTTTTGGGGGGCTGATCAATGCACCAAATTAAGGACTCTCAAAAGGAGGGCTCTTGTCTTCACTAATTAAATGTAATGCTGTAATGTTTTCAGTATCCCAGCCAATGCCTGTGTAGTCTGATTTCAGACAAACCCTTTCTAAAACAAAAAGTGTTTAAAAGGAATTATAACATTTTGATGTGCCCAGTATTCCCAGGAAAGTGAATTTGCTTTTTATTAACTTTTGAATCTTCTTATTCATTAGAAGAATTCTGGAGATTAACATACACAACACACAGACACAGGAATATTCTCAGAGTCAGTAAAGGCAAAAGGATGCAAACAGAAAAATAAGCCACACCCGACACTTGTTTGTAAGTTTCAAACCAAATCTAGATGAGAAGACAAAGAGAAGGCGTGGAAGATCAAGGGGAGGAAATTAAAAAAAAAAAAAAAAAAAAAAAAAAAAAGAGAGAATATGAGAGGATATAACAGTCCATGTTTCCTGTTGGAGCAGCTCTACTCTTTACAGTGTCAAATATTCAGATGGATAGACAGTCCCAATCTATCTCAGCACATAATCATGAGACCACATAGCAAATGTTAGAAGGTTGATTAAACTGCTAAATTCAACATTCCTAAAAGGTGAGTGTTTAGCTCACGTTTCAGTATTGACTTTCCTTGAACCAAGTATCTCTGTAAGGTACCTGTAGATAAAAATTATTAATCTCTCATGTATTGCAATCAAGGCAAGGGGGACCATTCATTGCTAAAGTGACTCAAGCTACCTCACGTGACTTCAGACTTAAGTTCTTCTTACACAATAATATAGATCAAAATCATCAAGGATAAGAGAACAGGAAGCCAGTGACACTTTTATTACTCCCATAATTCCTTGATACAAGCCCAAAGCAAAGCCACTGGAAATATATAAAAACTAATCAAACATTTAAAATCATAAACAAAAGGGGCATCAGATCAGTATCAGTTCTCCTTAAAACTGAGAGCTCTGATATGTTGTCTAGTTAAAGAAACACATACCCAAAATAAATATTCTCACAAACTTGATGTATTGGTTTTGAAACTCTTTCTTGTTTTTAGAAGATACAATCATGATGAATATCCAACCTTGAGTTACTCATTTTCAGCAGCATTTCATAAAGAACACCAAACATGACACGGAAAATCTCTCTTAATGGCAAGGAATCCACCCAAGACAAACAACTCAGAATCTCATCAGAAAAATATCTCCTATGGCTAATTTCAACATATGTCCAGAAAATTAGATTCACCTGTTGAAATTCACCTGTTCAAATTTCTTTTGAAGTGTGCGCATTTCTGGAAGACAAGAGTTGACCTCAAGAATCATTGAGCACCAAAGGGAGAAATAGAAAACACAGAGATTTTTCCAGGTATTTCAAAAGCTTCATTTGTAATATGTTCATGTGGAAGCTGAAAATTCAAAGACAACCAAAGGACTTAAGAATAGACATGCCACTAGCTTTCAGTTCAATTGCTTTTCTAAGTACCTTAGTTGTGGGAGCCACAAAGGCCCCCACATGGAGATGTGCCTTCCCCGGGAGGAAAAGTGTGCTGTGAAGCAGTGAGACTTCCTATAGGGAGTCTCCCTGGGCTGCATGTTCTAAGGTTAGGGAGAGCACATGGAGATAAAGCCCATGAGACCTTGCAAGCATGCAGATTCCTTGACCCCCATTGGTTTGTTCTGTACTTCCTAGTTTTCCTGTTTCCCCATCGGTCCATTTTGGATCCTTCCCCTGGTTGGTTGTTTCCCAACTGTGTAACCCCATTGACCTGAGTGGCAAACCCAGCCCACTAGTTCCCTGTATAACCAGGGTGGTCGGGCCACTTGGAATTCTTTGGTCATCTGTTCCAGAGAATAAAGAAGACTCTGGAGAATCTCTTGACTCCTGCCTCTTCTTTCCTGAGCCTCCTGAAGAAAACTGCCCTGGGAGAAGCAGCTCAGCTGAGCTGGTCCACCAGCCTTGCCTCCACAGGCATTGAGAGCCTTTGGGCTCGGTTGCCCCAGCAACCCTCACAAAAAGAGCAATCACTAGGGTGTGCCTGTGTCTCTGAAGCAGAGGGTGTCTTTATAAAGGCGACTCACTGTGGAAGGTCGCGGCACCCTGAAGAGCTCCAGTGGCTGGCCTTCAGCAGTCAGTGGCTGCGATGCTTAGTCTTTTAGAAAATCTCTCCTGTAGATAATTTATGAGTTTATGTCCACTTTCAGCAGTGATCGGCACTGTGATACGTGACCTGAAGTTAATTTGTGTTAGGTGTTGTGATATGTAATATAAAGTTAATTCATGTTCAGTCGGAATTAAGCTCTGTAAAACCTAAAGTGTATTTGGGGTTAAAAACTGAACTGTTAGAGGGGGACAGAGGGATTGAGAGACAGGGAGGGTCCCTGCCAGGAAAAGCCTCAGGATAACCAATAACTCAAAGAATGGGAAAGATGATGAGAGAGACTGTGTCTCCCCTGGAGATGGACCTGCTAACGACCCAGCGATTAAGAGAAGATAGATATCTTATCTGTTCCTGTATTACCATTTTACCATTTCCAAATTACCATTTCCAAATTATCATTTCCAAAACCCTCTCTGGACCCAGCAATCATGACATTGTTTGACACCAAGAACCTATTCAACCGACCTGAGACCTGAACATGAATACCTAATGAGGCGAACGAGAAGCAAGAGCATAACGGTCGCCCTCCACTCTCAGCGGAGGACTGTATAAAAACCAGCGGCTCGGGACACACTGTGTGAACAGGGTAGATATGGAGCAATAGAGTCTGTTTCTGTGTTTACCCCGTGTCGAAGCACGGGGTTCAATGCTGTTCCTTTTAATTGTGGCTGTTAGAGACTGAATTTAAGTCTCGAAATAAAATTTTAAATTTTGATTTATGGAATTGGGCTTGATCATTTATTACAGGCACTGATGATCTTTTAAATCTGTTTGTTTGTGGTCAGGTGCATAGAGTCAGAAGAAATTATTGTACAGTTTAGTTGTTACTTTAGCATGTAAGGTACGTGCTATCATAGCTTAATAAGAGCAACCTTTTTTTTCATTTTAATCAAAAAGCACACAAATTTTGTATGGTGAAAAATAGAAAGTTACCACATTTTTCTGTCTTTCACATGAATCTTTTGCACATTGTCAGAAAAATATTTTGTTATGAAAAGTAACCGAAGTACAAACATTTACCCAACACAACAGAGCGCAATGCTAGTCACATTTTTCAGCCTCTACAGAGAATACTGTTATTGTGAATGATTGAAAGAACTCTTCCAAACACGCATGGTTTTACTAATTTCAATGAAATTATTTTTCTTTTCACATTTCATAATTAGTTCAATAAAGATAAAAGAGCTCAAAGAAATACAATTCATATCAATATCACATCTAAAAACAAAATTTTCAGCCACTAAGGACATAACACAGTACTTCAAATTAGGTTTAAAGAAAAAACAGGAAGAGAAAATTAACTGGAATCTGGTAGTAAGTACAGAATTCTGGATATAGCTACCAGGAAAAAGTTAAAACTACTAATAATGTATGTTCAGTTTTGCATCAAAATCTAGCTAATCAAACACCCTGAACATTTGTCCTTTATCTTGCTGTTCATTTTAGTCTTTCATTTAATCTACTACAATGACCCATGGGACTTTGTCCGGGTTTTGTTCGTTTAGCACTGAAATACTGAATTGTAATTTTAGGTTATATTTAACACATATTTATATTAAACCAAACTCTTTTCTCACTTTCATTCCTCTTGAGGAATCCCAAATGACTTGTTCCTACAGCATGTTGTATCAGCTCTCTATCCAAAAAACAAAAGTCAGATCAATTGATATTGTCTATGGTCCTGAGAACCTTTACACCTGTAGGACAGAGACTTTGCTGAGAAAACAACTTGATTTTTGTTCACACTAAACTATTAAAGAATTTTCTAGACTTTCTAGAAGATGAGTTTCTCACTATAAAAGCAAAAAGCCTCTACAGAGGCACAAAACAGAAGGAATGTGCACAAGAGAACCTATGTAGCAGTGGAGAGTTTAAAAACGGGGGTGCTGAAGAAAGTGGTAGTTGTTGGGGTAGTTTTTTCAGTTGTTTTGAAACAAAGATTATTTTTGAGTTTAATCTTTTATGCCATCATTAAAATGGTATTCACAGTCACAAGATCTGTAATCAGTTTTATTTTTCAGAATAAAGAACATTTTTGAGCTTGTGATTAACTATGGTGGGAATAAAATTTGACAACCGTCTAAAATTTATTTTCAATGTTCTCCTCTATTTGCTCTGATAAGTAGTCCCAGATGATAGTTGATTAACTATAGTAAGCCTGCACATCTGGACTTCCATTCACTGTAACATTTTGAATTAGTATTTTACTTAATGATGAAAAGACTGGATAATTCTATAACTCCTCGAATGGAACCATCATTTGCACTCTTGCATAACATACTAGTATCAAGTTCCAATTATTGCATAGGCACCCTTTAGCCATCAGCTTCTGGGTCACATCCAACCAGACTTCAGCAGATAGGCACATTTAAATGACTTCTCTCTCTCTCTCTCTCTCTCTCTCTCTTTTTTTTTTTTTTTTTTTTTTTTTCCTCCCCCCCTCCATCTCCTTTTAATAAATACTTGCTTTCGTGGGGAAAAACAAACAAACTTTCAGAAAAACTGTGACCAACATAGACATGAAATACATAAAGTGTTCTAAACTAAAAGGTTTGCAGCAGGGAGAGCAGTAGAAGGTACATGTTTTTCTTTTGGATATAGTATCTTTGATGTTAATTTTAGACCTTGCAGTGTCTTTGATACTGTCTCCCCGTAGACATCTTTGAATTGCCTAGCAGTCCTCAGCAACTAATTGCTTCTCTGAAAACACTACAACACCTGAAGATGATGACACTAAGAGAGTACAGAATAATGGCTTCAAAAGCAGTGTTTTGAACAGGGTAATACCGCAGTGATGAATCACAAGATGGTACAGGCAGCTTGATGCCAGCCCACATTTGCTGGCAAGTTTTTTGAAAAACTGTTGACTTAAGAAAAACTCTTAATTTATAAAGGTCAGCTTTATACTGACTGTGGGAAATTACTGTGAATGCCATGGTATAATCCTTCTTATTTCACTGATCCTGGTGCAGAGAATTACTTCACTTGTATAGAGAACTCTTTCAATGCTGGACACTAAATATTATTTGTAATAAATGTTTAGGGAACTCAAGGCAAATTAATGGAAATTATTCTTTACATTAAATCTGCTATAGTTTGGACAGCATTTGCATAAGCAGTGAAATCTGACGTTTCTAGTACTTCATACCTAAAGCAAGACGCCTGTTTAAGAAGATCCCAGTCAGAGCTTCAGATTAGGATCGATGAAGTTATTCATCATTTGGATGAGTAAACATAAATTGGGAGGAAAAGGACATTGAATTCTATCAAGCAGGTCATGATGAAGCACAAAATAACATTCCTAAGAGCAGCTCTCCATGACTGATCTAACCTGCACACCTGTAGCATAATCAAAGCTGAAACCTCATCCTTGTTTTTCCATTATTGTATTTAATATCAGTACTCTGAAAATAAGCTTTTGCACTTCATTCTAAATACTCCCTGGTAAGTCTGAATACTTACCTAACTGGTGAAGTTAAAAAGTATTTTCAAGGCTCATGTGGACACTTAAGCAGAGATACTCAGTCAGAAGATAAAGATAGCTGTTTTTACAATTTATTGTATTTTTTTAAATTCATAGCTTCATTGTTGTGTACACATCCATCAAGGTTTTTCTTCTGGGGTTTGCTCAATCAACAAGAGTGCATTTGTTGTACAAATTCTATGATGTCAGATTTTAAATGTTGACATTCTGCTTGGCTTGTATTTATAGCGCTCTTTGGGAAAGGTGAAATAGGCTTTCTTTCATTCATTCATTTATTAATTCATTCATTTATTCATTCATTCATTCATTATTCATTCATTCATTCAGCAACTGTGACTGTATTCTGCTGACAATGAAGTGATTATTTAATTTCTTGCTTTTCTTCTGAAGAAGAGGTATACACATTAAATACACCTATAAACAGAGGTCACTGGCATAAAGGCAGTCTGGTATATATTCTCATTCACAAAGGAAGAAAGCACATTGGATTCTACTTTATGTTAATCTTTACTTAGCATTTCATTTAACTGCTGCAAAACTTCTGATATCTTCATTTAGTATACGTGGTATTTTGACACAAATTATCTGGTGTTTAAAATGAGCTTTATATCAACTATTTGTCTATAGCTTAAGAAAACAGTAAAAAGGTTTCTTTTTTTTCATTTTAATCATTCCAATATATATATTAGGGAGACACCTGACCTGATGTTACAAAGAGAAAGAGGCTCAGTGAAGGAGGCTTGTTAATTGGATAGGAAGATCTTTTCTTTCTGTTTCTTTTTCAAAGAGAATTTTTATCTATACAGCAGTTTGCAAGCTGGTGTCAACACAATGATGGGCAAATTTCAAATTCAGGGTTTGAATACAGATTGCTGCTTGAAATATATCCTCTGTTGATGTCAATTAAATTAATTTCTCTGCCTTTTCTACATAATGTCAATATACATATATATTAGCACACATTGAAAACCATGCTTTTTACTTCTACTTATTACAAAAATAGCAATACAATTTTCTAACTTGGGGAAATCCCTGAAGATCCACAACAGCATTACAATCCAATCATAATCTCCCCCCTCACTAATAATATCTACAGTGTTTTATCAATTTGTTTAGCTGTTTATTTTTCCAACTCATTATTTATAAATACAGCAAATTAATTTGGAAATACTACATTAACAAAGAAAAAGAAGAAAAAGCAGTTAGAGATGTCTCTGTTTAGTAACCTGCTAATTTGTTTCCTTAAATCTTTACCTGTTAGGTAGAGATCCTGTGAGACAAAAGGTGGTATCATTCATATTTATGACTCATAGCTTTATTAGCAGTTTATATACCATTTTTGCAGATGAATTTGTACATATGTTTTATGTATGCATGTTGCTTTTTCCAACAACTAATTGAATATAGCAAAATATCTATGTAGTTACACCAAGATGTTGAAAATTTTCTCAGGAGATAGTATAGTGTTAAGCCACAGATGCAGTTTTATAGCCATAGTTTGCATCCAGCTTGTGGGTTTTTTGCACATGTGTAGGGAAGAAGAAATGCACAGTCAGAAAAAAACAAAACAAATAATCCCACCACACTCCCTCCCCCAGGCCCCCCGCTAAAAACACCCACAAGCAAAGGCAAAGCAGCAAAATGTTAAACCTGTCGAAAGAAGTTAAATCAGTAATTTCTGCTAAAAATCCTTGTGCATCGGGGGGAGCACAAGATAAGACAACAGAGGTATTTGATGTTCTGCATATAGCCAGGAAGAGTCCTCATTAGTTAATTATATGAATGCAGGAAACAATCCTTCCTAAGTTATGTGGATAATATAAAGTGGTCTGACAGTTAGAGGATAGAAAAACATTAATTTATTTCCTGATCTAGTCTCCTTATTTAGCAGCATTTCATCTCATAGAGGTGTTTTAAAATATTTTGAAGGATATCATCTCAGTGATATGACATCCAGTCAGTTAATCCCAAAGAATTTAAAACATCATCTGAGAACATGATTAGTTTGGCACACTTGAGACCTGATCAAGGTATACATGAGTTTTCTAAATTGGTGACATTGAAAGCTGCATATTAAAAAATTAAGTTCAGAAGTTAAAGAAAGAAATCAGAAATTTATGTTCATTAAGTAGAAATGGTATAAATTCTAGCTACCCAGGAAGAGTACAGAGATGTTTTTTTGTTAAACTGCATAAAACCTTAGAACTGATTCAGATCTCAAAAGCAATGTTTTATATCAAAACTCTTTTTCTTTTTTTCTTTTTTTTTTTTAATAGTAAAATACATATGCATGTGGCCTGGTTAATTTTAGGTAGTATTTCCTATTATATAAAAAATTCAGTTTCACTTGCATACAAGTAAGTGAGGAAAATGCATATTATGCTACAATAGCAAAGATGGATCAAAAATCAAAATTTCTCTAATTCAGTTAATTCCTTCTATTCAAATACATACTAAACAGAGAACGAGACTTCAAAGTAACAACATTGATTTGTTAAAATATGGCAAACATTTCTTTGGTAATGGACAGCATAAAAGGTTTTGAACTATCTGCACAATAGATGGCATAATTTCAGTTTAGCATTGATTTACAGGCTATTTTCTCCCTATCATCTCCCTTTAGGACTTCTGATACGTAGATAAAACTACTGAATATTATCATTAATAGTAATAATGCATACTGAGTATTTTAAAGATTTTCAAAGTCCTTTTTTCATTCTTCTAACATTGTTTCACTAGTTATAGGTAAATAGTGAAAGCAAATAAAGCTTACAAAAAATTACTGTTTCTAAGTGTGCTAGAGGGCGTGCCATGAATTAAGGCAACAGCCTCTGGACTACTTTACAACCCCAGCAATTCAGTCTCCAGAAATGCACATGTGCATTAATCACTGCCAGTTCCAGCAGGTCATGTGGAATACTCCAAACATTCTCATGAAAAATTAAAACCAAATTATCTCAGTTTCTGAAGTGAAGAATGCAAAATCTGCATTTTCATTTCCCTTGAAAGATTCATGTTCATTTGAGTTGACAGTTCAGAGATTATCTTTATTTCTTACAACCACAATTGACATATTTAGAGCCTCGAGCTGACTACACAAATGGTTTCATGCCTTTAAAACGCAGCTTGCATTAGTTTGTAGCTATATTCTCAACAGTTGAAGTACACAGTCAAATGCAGTTTTATGATGCAAGGGTTTACCTTCAATTCTGTACATGCACTGTCAATGAGACTGTCCAAATTATTTTAATTGCTAAAAAAATAGACTCTATACTGTAGCTTTTTGGAAGAGTGCAGAATAAAGAGTGGAAATTTTATCAGAGAATAACCAAGATAACAATCCTATTGCCTAGAGTTCGCCTAAGTGTTAGGTAACAGTGTTCATGCAAACATACAAAACAGCCAGCTTCACTTTTTAAAACACATGCAGCTTTCTCAGCATGCTGTTTCAGGTAGATTTTTTTTTTTTTTTTAATAAAATATGTACTATAATTACTATTTCCAATATTATTGAGTTTGGCTGATTTTGAATGTCTCACAATGCATGGTGTTCATGATATGCTGCTGTTTTAACATTATTTAGGTGCAAACTCAGAAGGAATCAGGGTATTGTGAGTTGGAAGGGACCCTCAAGAACTGTTGAGTCCAACTCTTAAGAGAGTGGTCTGTATAGGAATTGGACCCACAGCCTTGGTGTTATTAGCACCATGCTCTAACCTGCTTAGCTCATGGTCAATATGGCCTAATTCAGTTTACTCTGCAACATAACTGGATACTCAGAAATTATTATCTCTCTGGGAGTTAAAGTGGAAGCAGACTCCAGAATCTCAGTAGCAATAAATTGGAATATATTTGCCCTTGTTCAGCACCAAAACCAAATTTTACCTAGTCTGTGCCCCTACAGTCTGTTTTGGTATAGGTACAATCCATACAGACATTTCATAGCTCTAAAGACATCTGAATAGACAAGATATGCAAACTTAGGATGAATTCTATGGTGTCACAATTTAGACTGAGTTTTATGGCACCATGACAGACCTGGGAGAGGTTAGATTCCATTTAAGCACTTCTACCCAAAAACTTTCTGCTAAAAAACATTAAATACTCTCTAATCATGTACTCTGACCTATGTATCCTAATAATCTTGTGTCAGACATGATGGGTGATTAGGAAAGAGCTCCCTCTCGTTTGCCTCAGCAATGTACATTTCACGTCAAGAATCTTTAATTTACCTGTGATATATGGTTATATGATATCATACAGTGTTTCATCATGTTTATGCAAATAAGTAGCATCTACAGTGACAAAAAGTCACTTGACAGAAAATGCTTTGACAGCCTATCATCTAGTCCTTGTTCTGATTTGTAAATAAAGACTGGCTTTTGCAAGCAAATGTACAGAGACAACCACCACAACTTTGTTCTTCAAGGAAATGGACTATCTGAGTTTGTATTTCATAACCATTAGGCATAGCTGATTTTTAGAAAACCTTACTACACCCAAATATTTTAGAACATATTTTGGCCTTGAAGTGTACTCATACTTTTTATATTCTTATGTCTTGTGTATACCTTCATTTACATACCTTCAATGCTTGTATGTAATATTTTACACAATAAAAGAGACAAAGTTGAAGAACAGAAAATGTAAATAAAGATATGGTGTTGTTACAGTGTATTAATTTGCTTAATATTGTATTTCATTTGAGTTGTAATGTTTCCCAGATCATGTGGTTTGTCCCTGCTCAGCCATGCCCATCCCCCACACTGGAATGTAACCCAACTCTGTTCCACTCCCACTTTATCCCTGATTGGGCAGTGGCTTGTCCCTGCCTCTGGAAACTGCCCCCTGGCGAAAAAGCCCCGGCACGGGCGGGGCTCAGGAGATCTGGGTCCGGTGTGGACGGGAGAAGAGATAAAACTAGCTCCTGGGCAAATAAAGCAATATTTTCCCTCCTGGACAAAGAGCAGGCTCTTTCCTTTTACCATCAGCGGTCGTCTAGTCTCGTAAAGAAATTGAACAACTGGTGCCCATTCTATGGGGCTCGAAGCCACAAGAGGTTCCCTGAAAGCTAGAAGAACCATGTGGGGAGCACATGGCCAAAGAATCTCATACAGGCACTTGAGTCACAAAACGTAACCCACCTAGAAAGAGAGACAGACCCATCAGGCTTGGCATTCACTGTGGAGGCTCCGAAACACGGGATTCCACACGCCAGGGCTGTAGTTTTCTCCTTTGGATTTAAGAACCCATCGGAGTGCTGTAAAGAACCCCCAGCTGGCAAGTTGCTCCCAGAGAGAGTGAACACATATTCCTGAAAAACTGATCCTGGGATGAGAGACTGGAAGCTCTTTTTGCACAAAAAAGGGTCAGTCTCAGGCAAAAGGAGTGATTGGGAAAGAAAGGAAAGGAATGCTGGATTTTTGGTGAGTACCACTTTCGGTTCTCTAAAGGAAAGTACTTTTAAGGGACATTGATGCTCAGAGAAAAATATTTTTTTCCTTTTGGGGAAGGTTTTTGATTTCAGAGTAAACATTCAGAGTGCTTTAACAACACCTGTTGTTCAGCAGCTTCGTGGGAGGGTGGGAAAGAAAACTGTTTCCCCTTTTTGGCTTTTTTTCTCGCCAGCAAGGGGGTTTTTTAACTTTCAGTTTCCCAGTCACAGTTAAAGGGGACAAAGAAACTTAAAATCTGAGTCAAAAATGGGTTCTAAGCTATCTGTGTCTCAAAAAAGAGCCTATTATCAGATTTTAAGTGTCTCAGATGATGGGAAAACCCATTTCTCCAAGATGCAATTAAAAAATTTCCTTCAGTGATTATTTGCTCTATTTCCAGATGTATCATCTGAGCGAATAAGCTCCCCAGAATTTTGGGAAACTGTTGTAAAGGAAATCTCTCAATCAAACTCCCCTAATGATAAAGAAAAAGCAAATTTTGCTCTTTGGAGCTTGCAGATTATATTTGCAATGCAAAAACAAAATGAAAACAAAAAAAACCAACATTGGGGAGTGGGAGTCTTGGGGACTTTCCCCAGTCTCC